>NW_019774569.1:60604-91198 GCF_001039355.2 Lingula anatina
TTCCAGGACTGAACTGGATTCAAACTCCCCCAGATCCTTGTTAAGGAATGCTTTCACAGCTTTGGTCGCCATGGAGGCATTTTTGGATCAAACATTTATTTATTCATTCTGACAAACGTACCTACCCATTGTAACAATTTCAGCAAAATTTTTCTATTGCTGCTGTTTTGATTTTATGTCAGGGTTTTTCTTCACATTTAATTTGGTCAAAATTACTGCTCATAATGGCTGGGCAATGTTATTAAGGTGAAAGCTTTGAACCCGGCCTGCTTTATTACCATGGCAACGGGTAATAGACAAAACTGCAGTCTCATTAGTGAGAAATTATTGTCTTGTCAGCAGTGATGACTTTAAATTAAAGCCTATTGTTATCATTCTCCCAGCTTAGCACACAGCCGTCCCGTTTTTTTTTCTCGTAAAAGTACAGATGCCTGTTAGATTTAAAAGTACAGATTTCAGACAGAAAATGCCTTAGAGTAAAAATAGGTCACATTTTTACACATTTCAGTCAAAATAACTCTAGCACTGCTTACCTGTGCATCATATACGTTATCTTACTTCATCACTTCCCCACGAATCCTGTCAAAAATGACTAACCCTGTTTTTAGCATAACACCAAAGACATATAAAGATTAAAGGGATAATAACTCTTCGTATGAGATCTATATTTCATAATAAAAACCTTGTGAATAACTCATAGAAATATAATATATTCTGTTTTACCACACAAACAGCAGTTATAGCTTTTATTCTGATATTTGAACTTGTCTTTAGACCACGTGACCTCCAATGATGTCTATACTCTGTTAAAATCTCTTAAGAGATTTTAACAAAAAACCAAACTTTTAAGAAAAAAACCAGGGACTAACTTTGAATGTAAAAATGGATTCATTAACCATTGGTAAGTATGGGAAAATTGTTGTTTACTCCAGGAAAATTCATTTTTTGGCCGAAACGAAGAGTTATTATTGCTTTAAGTGATAACAAAACATGCTTATTTATTGCAAAAATTTTTATAAAAATCACCTATTTTTATGAAGAATCCTTCATTTATTAATTTATTTATTTTGCAAAAGTTTAAAAATATCACATTTTAACTTTCAAAAAGATCATGATGATACTAGTAATACAAGTTATTTACTACTCCATAAGCTCTCTTACAACAAAACAGTCATTTGACCTTTAATTTTACAGGTCTGGGGTCTTATTAACCTATAATTCACTTTCTTAAAATGAGAGCAAGTTGAACTAAAAATAGAGATAGCAATGATCCACTCTATTCTTACTCATTTCTCAACTCTGAATATGTACTATGTACAACATTAATCTGATGTCTAGAGAGATATGGCTGCAAACCACTGACATATCCCAGCATCTTCAACATTAAAATATCATAGCAATTAGATCTTAAATAAGATACAGTTGGAGACTTGGGCATGGTTTCACAAAATTACTTCAGACCGAGAAATACTGAGACTTTGTAAAAATATTAAGATATAGTTTAATGTATACAACAATAGCTAAATTCTATCTTAACAGTGTTATTGAAAATGTATAGCAACGACTTAAATATACGTTTTAAAATTATAGCAATATTTGGTATCATAACTGTAACACTGAACTTTAAGCTGTGAATAAATCTCATCATCATCATTATTATTATCATTACCATTATTATTCAACATTTTTATCATCATCATCATTATTTTTGTAAACTACTACAGACTTATATTGGACTGAAAAAAAATATGGGGTTTAGGCTGAAGTTGAGACCAAACTTCAGTCCCAAATTTTTGTGTGTGATAGCGCTCCAGGACTCACCTCCTGAAGACCGACAAACCATTCAGACTCTGTTCCCATACCTAGATCGATCTAGCAAGATCGATCTATCTCTGAGGGGTTTTTCGCTAAATTGCTTTCAGCTTAAGCAGCTCTGACATCTGGCACGCCTACTGAAGGGGGTAATTAAATACAGCTTAGCACTTCAGTAGGCATGCAAGACATCTACAGTAAGCTGCTTAAGCTGAATGAAATTTAGCGAGAATCCCCTTGGAGATAGATCGACCCTGTTAGTGCAGTAGGGATGTGGGAATGGTCCCTAACTCTCGGTAGCAATCTCTCCTCTGATCTCCCAACCTTAGATGATGCTATCAGTACAGTTGAATCAGAGGTAATGGCCAGGATGGCAGAAATGACCCTCTGGAAATGAGGTCACATAAAAAGGAAAAACATATTTACCGGTATTTGACAGACGGACACCTCATAAAAGTCGGTTATCATTATTATTTTTATTATTACTGTCTTTTTTATATGGATTTCATCTTTGGGCTTATAATTTTGATACGGATTAGTTTTCTGTAGCCTTCCCATGTAAGTTATTGTCAGGGGAGAGTGGGGGGGCTGAAAAGTTTAGGGAACTGTTTGTTTAACTACTACTGGTTGACGATTGATGAGTTTTTCAAGAATATAACTCCTTTATTGGATTATGCTGAATAGCAAGTTGACAAAATCAGCCAATTTCATGGTTCAATGACTTATAGTGCTCCTGGGGGTGGTGACCAAAAGTCCGATCTTTATTGTTCTCTAAGTCACGTTTCTCCTATTGTGTAGAGCAGGTTAAAGCAAAACTTATGCAGAATATATTTCATCGTGTCGTGATGCATTTTAGTTCTGATCATTTTTAATAAAACATGCTTGAAGCCAGACTAACTTAAAAACTCTGAATGCAGCATCTATACCTAGTCTTATTCTAAAAACTGAACATAGCATCTTCATCTGTGTAACTCTCACTACCCTTTGTTTTTATTTTCTCACCCACCCACCCTTAAAATGGGGGGGTATACTTATGTTATCATCAGTAGTTTATTTAAACACATATTGTGTCAAGCTTATTTCCTGTTATAAAATTATTATTGTCTATTCATTCCTACCACATGTACAGTGTAGTTACTAGTAGTTTTTTACTAATTCCCTTTTATAACCTTTACAAGCCTGAATGTAGTGTTAAAATAGGTTTAAAACCAGTTTGTACGCAACATTTCAGACCGGCCAAAGAGGTTTGTTCTGAAGCATCAGCCTGTGAACTCACTCGAACCCAGGGCCATCCATCACAAGAGAGACAAAGAGATAATCCATTTATGGACCTGTCTCACATGTTAATGAAGCTTCCACCTCCATCAGGAGTACTACCATGATTACGCTGTCGTTTTTATAGCCTCGCCGTTGCCTTAGGTGAAGTACAAGGACGTCTCTTTCAAAACAGGTCACAATAGCATGTACCTTCAGCGAAAGCTTGATACTAATTTATCTGCACTGGAGTAATTGGAATTAGCGTCTGATCTGTTCTGCAGCCATTGAGTTAAAATTTGGATTGGTCTGTTTTTTTTTTTTTTTTCAACAGAAGCCCAAGGTGTTTTTAGTTGAATTTCAATGTATGCATCACCTTTTTATATGGTAGCTTTTTCAAAATCCTGAATTATATTGGCACAAATTACTTTATTAACTCAAAGTTGATTTCAAGCACATTCAACTTTTTCCTTCCAGCTAAGAGTTAATACCTCTCCTTCCACTCATTCAAAGCTTTGTATTCCATCACCTTTTACGGGTCATTTTTTGAAGTTGGTTAAGTCAAATGGAAATTCACAGCAATTTTTTGCCATTAATCGCCGTCTTTTTTAATCCCTTCTACAACCAACCCCTGAAGGACTTGTTCCAAAATAAAACCTTCGACTTATATTTTTCTGGCCACTGGGAGCTTAGAGTCATGAAGCAACTTCCAGCATCATTGCAAGCAGACATTCAACGCCACGAGGTGGGCATGCTATAGCGCTATCAGTGAAGGCGTAGGTTAACTGGCACTACCATCTAAACAACTCACGAAACAGTAAAGACACAATGTGAAATTGTAATTAAACTGTATGCTGTTTTCTCATGCGAACTGCTAATGTTTTTTTTTTTTTAAGTTTTTATTTTCTCATGGGCATTTTTCGGATGATTGTCAATTTCTGTGTGAATATATCACAAGTGTCTGTCACCTGTATGGCTATAAATGCGAGTCTAAAATTAGTTCACATATGTACAATACTTTCTTCTCTGAAAAACACACTCGTCACCAAATCAAAGACAAATGCATAAATAAAATTTAAAGTACACAAGGCAGTTTGCAACATGCCACTTTGAGCCTGTTTTTCACCAATCATAACATTTTTTTTGTTCTAAAATGTATTAATCAATTATGAAAATATTGTCATTTCAAGCCATTGAGAAAACTAGGAACTATCTCTAGCAAAACTGAAACATCTTAGGGCATTGCAGCAACTTCTGAAACATGCTCCCTTATTTATAAATCATATGCCATTCAAGTTATCAACTCACACACTTCACTCATGCTGAGGTTTTGAGATGGTGGGTGTCATTCCAATCTGAAATAACCTTTGCAAAAATTCAATCCACTCTGCAAAATAACTCCTCAGGGGAAAAAGGTTTTCTTAATTTTATCATTGAAAATAATATCAAAATCTTGTAGATCTCATGATAAATCTCATAGTAAGTGTTTTCAATAATATAAATAAAACATAATTGACTAAAAAATTCCATTTGAAAACACTTTGTCAGAAACGTATCTGAAAACAGTGATTTGTAATTTCTATTAAAAAAATAAAGGCTTATGTCAGAAAATATATTCTTGCAGGCATTTTAAAACAATAAACAATAATTTAAAAAAGATTGTTCAACTTAACAAAATTTCTGAAATTTGTGAATAAAAATCCATTGTTCCACACTGTAGATTACCTGGCCCTAGTTTAGCTCCAAACAACCTGGAAATGCACCAAGAACACATGCTCTCTCCTTCCCAACTTATTTTTTTGCATTTTTCCCTTCCATGTGCCCGATGTTATTCTTTTATTTGAAATCTCCAGCCCCAGTTAAGTCAACATTTCCTAACTCACAAAACAAGAATAGACAGGGGGATAAAACAAAAAACACATGGACAAAGAGGATGTTTTTTTCCACTTGGAATATAACCTTACCTTTATTCCTTGGCTCTTTTTTTCCCCTGTAAAATTCTCTTTTTAACTTCTTTTCAACCACATGATTGCTTCCAGGATCTTATTCTGAATAAGGAGGAAACTAAATAACCACACAGTCAAAATACAGATTTACATGATAAAACAATCAGGTGAGCCAAACACAATGCTTTTTTTATCATTTTAAAACAACATGTACTTCCTTGTGGTTAAACACTTCTATCTATTCTTATACACATAAGTACACCTTTTAATGGTAATTTTCATACAAACATGAAGAATTTATAACTTCTTTGCATAAAACCAAACATAAAACAGTACTAGTAAAAACATACTACCCTCTGAGCACCATAGAAAATGTACATACTTTATTGATTAATATCCTTTAATTTTAACCTACTAAGGTGAACCCATAAACTTAAGCCTAAACATATATTGAAACATCTGCAACAGTATAATTATTTGCACAGAACACTTTTAACCTTGCGGGGGCACCAAACACTGCAGGCCATGGGGGGAGGGGGGGATTTCTAAACTATTTTCAAATTTGGATAATTCGCGAACTTTATTACTTCAATATCAAACCACTTGTTGGCTCCTTAGGTGTCCAAGCTGGAAAACAGAGAATAAGATCTGATTTTCTTTTCTATGTTTTAGGCAAAATAAATGGCTAAATTTTTTCAAGGTGATATCAATTTTCGCCTCGTTAGGTGTGTGCACTGATAATCCCGTCAGGTCAATGTGGTGTATACACAGGCGATAGCTTGTTGTTTTATCTAAGAGGTTTGGGCTGTATTCCCCCGTGTTTTCCACCCCTTCAAATAATGAGGACCACTTTGCCAAAAAAGCGTAAAGATTTCTTGACCTCCTCCAAGCGGATAGAGAATGAAACACCTCACTTGACTGATTTATTCTGCATATATTACTCCTACTTATCCTACTTAGCTGTCTATATATAATATTATGCATGGGAATATGGACTAACTTCTGGGCAAATCTTCTAAAAAAAGAAAAAAAAAGAGACTTCTGAAGATACTGAGCAATAAAAATGTCTAAGACCTTCAGAGAGTTGACATAAAAAATGAATTAACTCATATCTGGGTTATTGCCTCATTACTACGTGATTCATTAGAGCCCAACATTTTAATACAAACACAAGAGTTTACAAGTAACAATGCTCAAATTATTATGAAGCAAAAATCTGAAAAGAATGTACTAGTATATAGTACAACTAACTTCTGCAGATTACTTGTAAGCTGGCCCTATTATAAATTCTCTCTGATCACTGTATTTGCAATGGGTTTCTACGGGGATTGTGCCTCCTACACAACTATTGGAAGCAAGAAAACTTTTTGCTAACACTAAATATTAGTCTCTCTCTTTCTCTTTAAAAACACACACACACACTCACACACAAACACACACAATGTGACACAGCATACCTCACATCTAAGAAGGAAACCCCCCTTGCTCTGTTTTAAAATATAATGTGTTTTAATATATTATATATCAAGACATGTCATTTATTACATCTGTCTTTTTGCTACAAGCATTTTTTTCTTAGTCATCACAGCCCAGACTAGTTTAATACCACAATATACTAGCACTCAGGCTTGTTCTACCAGTATAGCCGGCTTCTTCAGCTATTTAACATGTCCACTTATTGTTAACTAAATGGTCACTTACCCGTCCACTTATGGTCAATGCCAGTGCCTGGCTGTCCACTACATACTGACCCAGATGCTTTTTTCTCTCTTTTTTTAATAAAGGGACATGTCAAATATGGCTCTCTCTGAAAAAGAAAATAAGAAATATTTCAGTGCAACACCAACTTTAACCACGAAACAAGTGGCTTATCAGAAGACAGTTTTCAATGAATGTATAAACATACAAATCAAAATTAACAAATCAAGACAAATAAATGAATAAATTTATAAATAAATGTTTACATTTTTGTAGCTGACAATGAAAGGTCCTACAACAAGATACCACCTGTTATATAACCTTATTTCATCAACAAACAAAAGGTATAGACCCACCTCAACAGGACTTGCTCATTTGTAAAAAGTACGTAACAAAAAAATCCATGATGCACATATAATAATACACACCTACAGTAGTTGGATAAGCCGCAGGTCATTAAAACAAAATGCCCAACCTGTGCCTATTCTCTCTCTTTTTATGTCACTACAATACCCCTCGAATTAACATGGATAGAAGACAAAATGCTGACGATGGAGACAGCTACCTCAACCACAAACATGATACTTTTTCCATTGCCTCTAACAGCTTACATAAACTGCTATTGTGTCATCTGCCAAACACACCACAGGGCATTTGATAACACAGGCTATCTGTGTATACACCCAAGGACAGAAAAGGACTCATATTATATACATACATGACTACCCTTTGTCCAAAATGACGCTTGTCCATATGTATTATCATTAAGATTTCTGTAAACTTATTTTAAGAGTCCTTGGCATTGGTTTGTGAAAAGCAACTGCTCCTTTAAAACAGAATAGCACACAGTGACTTGCATTTAAAAATGACCCGTTTTTTTCTGTGGGAGTCCAAACTGAAGACCAAGATCTAATCTTATTCCAGAGATATCTTTACTCAATATTATCATACTGGTAGCCTACTTAAGAAGAGTCATCATAACCTGCTATAAACTTGACCATAAACTAATGATAACAAACGTGCTCCTAATCTTCTGCAATCTTGAATATATGCAAATCGATGCAAAATATTTGATTTTTATTGCTTCTCATATTACAAGAAAGCATCTTTATTTCAAAGCAAAATGAAAACAAAATGTGTTAAATAGCCTGTGGATCTTCTTGATTCTGATCAAGGCAAGCCATACATTTTAACATATTATTAACAATACTACGGAAATATACCTAAGATTATGACCTCTATCCACGACAAAAAAATTTACTACCACAAATCAACAACAGACTTGTGAAAAATGTTGACAAGTAATAAGAATGATTAAAAGCTTGCAGTCACTTTAGCCAGTTTGTATAATTCATATAAGCTTTTTCCCAATACCAACTGTACATAATGGGGTTAAAATTTAACCAGGTAGTTAAATCCTAGTTAACTCTTTTCCAAGACATCCATCCAGGGCATTAGTCTAGTGGAAGTAGTCCATCTTAGGGTCACATTAGGCACTGTTTTGACTAAAATTGCTTGAAGACTCACTCCAGGAAGAAGACTGCACGGTTGAATCACAGGTCACTCAAGGGAGTAGACAGCATGTTTGCAATCACAGGTCACTCTAGGAAGTAGACAGCATGATTGCAATCACAGGTCACTCTAGGGCGTAGACAGCATGATTGCAATCAAAGACTGTTTTCTTTCTCTCTGCTAGTATCAAAACAGTGCTTGTCAACAAAATTTTAGATACAATCTGAGTTTGCATTCACACATAGTACTATTCTCAGTACTCAATCACCCCATCCCACCAAATAAAACCTTTTTGTTTGCCTGTTAATAACAATCACATTAGGACTGATAACATTTTATTCATGGAAAGATAATATTCCAGTCCCAAAAACAGGATGATTAAGCCTGTCACTGCCGACATATGAAATCTCTAAATAGGTGGGCGTGGCTTCGCTCTTTCATTTTCATTTTGGTAATGAGATGAATTTTTTAAAAAGATATTATACATAAAATAAAGATGCCTCCAAAAAACGATGAAGATACTTGAGATGGAATATGTGTATGAGCTTACGCATGCAATGGTTGTTTTTCCCCTAATTTCACAGCCACAGTTTCATGCAATAAACAATTACAAAAACAACGCTACTGTACCTGTACGCTGAATGTGGACAGAAAAAAAGGAGAGCATGTGATATTCTCAGACCTGACAAAACTCCAAAATTATCCCTATGCATACAAATCTAGCCTAATAATGTTTAGCTATGGCTCTAAGCACGCAACTTGTCTGACAAAAGACAAATACTTCACTCACAAACCAAATCCTCTCCTACCTCAAACCGCAATATTTAACATTAACTAGTATAATGTGGGAGTCGTTATTCTTAACATTATCCAGACTCAGTTACACTTGTCTAGGACAGCTCACACATTTCAAATGGAAACAAGGCTCCACTGACTGTAGACATAGGGACCATTCCCAGACCCTATTGTACTGTGGATCGATCTATCTCCGAGGGGATTCTCGCTCAGTTGCAATCAACTTAAGCAGCTTAAATGTCTGTCACACCTATGGAAACTGCTAGGGGGTAATTAATTATCGTTTAGCAGCTTCTGAAGGCTTGCCATACTGGCAGGTCCACAGCATTACTCCAAGCAATTTACTTTGACAAAACAGAAGCTACATCGACTAAAGGACTGACAACAATCTACCTCACCGTGGATTGCTTCAAATTTTTGTTCTGGATAAACGAGTGTGACTGTTCCTTTTAATCCTTTCAGGTAAAAATGCAATTGAGACTTAGGTATTCAAAAGGTATCTTCAGCGAGGCTAATCTGTTTGCAAACACAACTTCCAGACCTTCTCAGAGTCAAAGAACCCATTGTGCATATTGATTCAGCTTTGTGATTCTAATTGAAATGGAGTAATACCAACATAATGGAATCAATTTCATTCAGGCCTTTCACTATTCACCTTAGCTTTCTGAGAAATCAAAGCGGTGAAAATGTTTACTGACTCGCTCATGTTTAAAAACTTACCAAACATGTGCTATATTGATGAAATTGTTTCAGTAATGGATAAATTTGATTACTAGAAAACTTGACTGAAGAAAAAGAAAAACTTTCAGGCTTTTGATCAATTTTACATAAATCTATTCTGCTAACAAAATTTAACTGGATGTAAGTTGAAACTATCCGTAATAGAAAATAAAATCAGACTTCCATAAACCGAGATAACACTTTGAAGAACAATTTGAAAAACGCTTTCCAGCCAAGTGTTTAGGTCACTGAGCAGGGTAAAATTCAAATATAAATGATAAATAAATTGTGTTTACAAAGGTCTTTCGGCAAACTTTCTGAACCGTAGACTTGCGACTTATGACATGTATTATGTGTCCAGCATACACACACCGGCTATTGCATAACACCCTGTACCCACAATAAAACTATTTCTGTCACGACTGACCAAGACCACAGTGCTGAATGAAGGAAGTGGACCATACAGTCATGAAGATATTGAGTCTTCCCACTAAAACTCTCCAACACAAATCAGTTTGTCTCCTTAATTCCAAACTTTTTGACAAAGAAAAAATATAAAATACTATGTGCATCCCTAAAACTTAAAACACTGTTTATCTTTATATTTTAATGCATTTTAATAAGATGTTCATATTTCACTTTGTTAGTTAATAATTCACTTCATTTGTCAAATTAAAACTACATTATAATCTCTGATGCGCAGATAGTTTGTAACACCTGTAAGTTTTGTCTCATTTTGAGACCGATTTTTTGGATAAAATACCTCAAAATAAAGCAGATCAACCGTTTTGACAGTATGAAAATATGTACATTAACATAATTTAATTGCTAAGTACTTCCTTTGATAGAACGCTTGCAATAACTGTCATTAATAAAACATTAAAAGTTGAAACTGTAATTTAAAAGTTAAATGCAGTGTTTTCAACCATTCAATAACCTATTCTGGAAATCACGGCTGCAAAGCAACCAAGAAACTTCAAAATTATTTAAGTGATATCTAATTTAGAAATTGTAATATTTCTATCACTTTTGCAACAAACTTATTTGACTCCCACTTTTTCGATGCAAGCAGACACCTGTCGTCGAGTACGAGTACGTCGACTTCATAGAGAAAGTTTAGCTTCACAACTAGACAACATTTATTACCAACAACCGACTTCTCCGCAGTGAAAATCAGATTTACTAACAAGATGTAATACATTATAACTTCTCAAAGTTCTTTTGTCGAGTTTATTTTGTTTGAAATACTTACAAAAGCATATTTCCCTCTCGGCTTGCACTGCCTATCTCCTATTCTTGTGAGAACAATATGGCGATTAAGCTGTACTCTCTAACACGCACGCACTGAAGCGTAAACAAGAAAGTCTTTTAGTAACAACAAGTGATAATATTATTCATGTTGCAAAGAAATCTAACTTTTTTCAAGAAAGGTTACATTCAAAATAAGACAAATCACATATCTATGTGTAATAATTATTTCTGCTCTCTGATTAAAATGAGAGGCGTGTCTTTGAGAACGAGACTATTTCAAGGTCACGAAGTTTCAGCGAGCCCAAGCGAAAAGCTAAGTAATCTGTAAGTTTTTGATTAAATCCCGTTTTGAAACACGTGTGAATTTCCCCAAATTGATTAAGATTCAATTAGAATAATCATACTATGTAAATATCAAAAGCGTGATTTAAATTTATATATTAAATCCTTGAATAGATATGAGGAAAGAATAGTTCGTCTGCTTGCAGTGTCAGTGGAGTTTTCTCACTATCAGTATTTTTAAAAATAAAATCCTCCTTTGCTGATAGTGGAAAACATCTATCCTAAACATTTTAGAGTATTTTTTAGTGCAGAGGAAATTTGAGCCCTAGTTAATGGGACCAACTGTGAACACACATTTTAAAATCGTACATGTATCAAGGCTAGATCTACATGTACAATCAGGTTAAGACCAGAAAAAAAAATTAAAAATAATTTAAAATTAGCTATTTATCATTTTTTCAAATAAAAAAAAAAAGAAAATTGGTTTGGTAATTAGTAGGAGGTATTTAGATTTTATAACTGACCCCAGAATATTTCTGTGCTCTAAAATTGCCTAGACTGTGATTTTGCCAAATTCTTCCCCATGAAATAAAATTGGAAAAAAAATTAATTTACCAACTAAACCAAAAATTAAGCTGCTTAATTGCTTGTTAAAGTTTAAAACCAACCAAACAAATAAATAAATGGACAAATCAATACTAAAAACAAATTCCATTATCTGACCCCATTTACAGAGAGCTGCTACTCGTTAACCACCTATGTCATTAAGAATATTAACCCAATCACATTATGGGTATTCACATTTTTCTGACCCCCCCCCCTCCAACTCACACACTTTTCATTAAGGCCTATTAATCTTTTAGTGGATACAGATTATGATTTAAGCTCTAAAGTAAATTCAAGTGATTTTTTAATAAAATGTAATATTTATTATTTAACACCACTTTAAAACATGTAATACAAACATGAAATAAATGAATTTCAGAGAACAAGAAATGAGCATTCCTTCTGAAGTGGATTGCCTTGAACAGTGTCACAACCACAATGCGATCAAGGAAATGGAAGAAAAGGTGAGTATTTTTTTAAATTAATATTTTTCTGAATATTGAAATTCACTTAATTGTAGTATTTGCATTTTTTTCCTTAAGCAGAGAGTATATTCCAATTAGTGTAAAAAGTATTTTTTAATTATTATTCAGACTGTTGCTTATAGTGATTAACTGAAGATGTGTTACCCAGGGTTCATGTCAGCTGTGTGTTTTCAAATTTCTGTCTGTACGCGCTTATTTACTTCAATGATGTAATTGATGTTTTCTATACCAATCACAAGCTTTCATTTGGTTATACTAGTATCCAGATTTTGTGATTTTTTTTTTTTTTTGTATTTTTTTTGTTTTTGCTTTAGTGGGTTCTTTGCTTAAAGGGATAATAACTCTTCGTTTCGGTCAAAAAATGAATTTTCCTGGAGTAAGCAACAATTTTCCCATACTTACCAATGGTTAATGAATCCATTTTTACATTCAAAGTTAGTCNGTGATTTCCCTAAATCATGATGTGTGATGTGTGTTGTTTGACTGTTTTTGCTTTAGTGGGTTCTTTGCTTAACATACCAGCAATGTAAACTTATAAGTTATTATATATATAATCCAACATTTCTGAAGTTTAGTAGAGACAAGCGGGTATGTATGAAATCTAAAATAAAGAAGTTGGCCATGAGGCTAATTTATTTCATACTTAAAAAATAATTTTTAAAAAGTTAGATAATTTTTTTGAAACAGGTTTCACAGTCTACTTGGGTGCAGTGTGAAAACCCAACTTGTCTGAAATGGCGCAGAATCTCCAACTCGGCGGCCAGCGAGATAAAGGACAAATCCTGGTTCTGCCACATGAACAATGACAAGGAGCATGGAACTTGTGACGCTCCCGAGGAGGACCATGAAGAGGCAGACAGGGTCGCTGATGAGTGCGGATATCGTTTTGTCATGTCAGAGTTACCAGTTGGAAGTTTAGTCTGGGCTAAAATGCCAGGATATTGCAGGCATTTATTTATTTATTTATTTATTTATTTATTTATTGCTCACTTATTCATCTTTGAAGGCAAAACTAGAGTTGCCCTACTAGCAGTGTCATTAGAAACTAAAAAAGCAATTTGTAAATAAAATCACTGTTATTATTGATTTTATTTACTTATTTATTTATTTATTATTCTTTTGTGACATGTTGACACAGGAATGTAATATCAATCGAATTATTATTTTTTAACGCTATTACTCTTGCAAAATGAAAAAAACAAACAAACAAACAAAAAAATCCTGTATGTTACAGATGGCCAGGTGTAGTGAGTGCTGACCCAGAGGGTGGAGACCATGTTGTCCTGGACAGTGATGGAGAACCCTACTGGTATCACAT
The DNA here is from genome assembly GCF_001039355.2 of Lingula anatina. Next base: position 74,284 of record NW_019774569.1, read on the forward strand.
AGAGTTCTTAGGTAACCCACACTCACATGGCTGGGTGCTCAGCAGAGGCGTGGAGCTCTATGGACATGTTGACAGGATTAGTGGAACAGCAGGCACATGCCATGTACAGGTAGACTGAATGTTGTATATTTTTTCTTAGAACCGATTAACAAAGAAAAATTCCACCTCTTTTTCTCTTGTTTATCAGCCAGTGTTCATGCACCCTGAATTTTAGTGGCTAATTTTCAGAAGAAAAACCTAAAATAGATGACTTTTTTCATTTTGCCAAAATTTATTTCTGATAACTAATTGATCACTTTGTATTACTTCAGGGTCCTAAACGTAAAAAGCGCTGCAAAGGTTTAAAGCTCACCTACCAGCCCAGGCCTGTCAGTAGGAACAAGTACATGAAACATGATGTACAGGATGCTGTAGTGGAAGCAGATCAGCTGGTGAAGCATTCTCTGCAGGAGAGGCTGAGACTGTGTCAGTTTGTAGACAAGCCAAAGGCACAAGAGAAAACTACCTCAGGTTAGACTGATAACATTTGCTTCTTTAGAAAAATTTGAAAAACTGATCTAATTAATTAATTTATCACTTTATTTATTTATTTACATTTTAAGGGAAATTAATACATGGAGATGTGTTCTATGTTCTCTTCCGTAATGTTTAGATTTGCCTTTTAGAATATCAGAATGACTAAATTATCTACGTGTATATAGTAAAAATTAAGGAACAAAAGCTTGCCATATCTAAAAACTTCATGTGCATTTATTTTGAAAATTATTGTATCTTATCAGGAAAAGAGAACATGGAGAATAAATATCTGAAGAAAGAAATGAGAAAGAGAGAGCACTGTAAACAGCATGCAAGAAAGCATAGTTCTAGTTTGACTTCTGACTTGTCTGCTCCATATATCCACAGCAAAAATATGCCAGACATAAATTTTGGAGTTTCATTGCTTGAAAAATCAAAAGCTGAAAAGTTTGCTATAGATATTGAGGTAATCAAATAAAACATACGGTCGGTTTTTCGTCAGTCTCATTAAAACTATTAGTTGAACATGAACATGGAGGAATCTATTAAAAAAATATTACTTTTACCATTTTTCCCAGTTTTAATTCATCAATCTATGTGAAGTTTATCTTTTCTTGGATTCATTAATAAAACACAAGCGACCAAACACTTGGACCTGAAAAAGTATCAGCAAATATTACCTTTACCCAGCTATCATACAAAGTTTCATATTTAGTGATATATATAATTTTAATCCGCTTCACAATTCACAATCTGCTAAAATGTAATGTACAAATTTTCTTCAGATGTATAAGAGAAATGAGAGAGCATTTGAACATGACCTCACCCGCTTCAAGGAAAGGAACAGTTTGAGTACAATGCGGCTACCCTTCTGGCAGAATACTCCTGTGAGTTTGTTCCAGCTCTTTCTGGCTGTCCACGACAGGGGAGGCTATGAAAAGGTGAGAAAATAACTCTTCTTTTATTGTCCCTTTTTTTTTTCATCTGTTGTAAAGATAAAACATTTTAGAATAATTCGTATTGTCTTGCCTTTTGTTCTTATTTGTTATTACTTGCACTGACAGTTATTCTTTGGGTCAGCATTTATGCTTGCAAAATATTTTACAGCTTTGTTGATTTATAGAACAATGATTTTTAAGTTGAAAATATTTGACTTACAGCTACTTAATTGTGGTTAAATTGGATTTTTTTCATTGTAATCAATTATTTCCACTGACTAGGATAAGGATGTCACCACGTGTTGATTTTTGCAGGTTTGTGTAGACAGGGCCTGGTCCTCAATTTACAATGAGTTCACAGGAGCTAAGAAGCATGGCCAAACTGTGAAGAATTATTATGAAAGGTACTTGAACTTTTATTATTTGTATATTTTATGGCATATTGGTCATTTTCTTCTTGAATTGTGTGGAGGATCATGAAGCAATTTTAACAGGCATTGTTTACAAGTAAGGAATTACTCTTACACTGTAACAAATCCACAAAGTTTCATCACTCTTTTTCAGTATTTTGTGAGCTACTTTAATGACTGTCCAGCATTTTTTGCTTTATTTTTTATTGAAAAATCTTTGTTCTTCCCTCCCTCCCTGCCTCTACTGGTACTAAGGCCTCTTATAACACTTTTCACTTCAATCTTCCAGGAATCTACTGCCTTATGAAATGTTTCTGGCTGGGAAAAGTTACTCTGCCCAAGTAAGAAAGCCAAAAGAAAAGGAGAAGAAACTGAGGCAAACAAGGAAACCGAATAAGAACAACATCTCAGAAGGTGCATATGCTCCTATGACTAAGAAAAAAACCATGTGGTTCTGGTGGTGTATCCGCAAGAAATTATCATATCTACAAGTACAGTGTACTACTAGTATTAGAATTTTGAAGTATTCATTGAATTTACATCTCTTTGTGTAAGGAAAGTTCAATCTGTAAATGAATGTTTTTGATTATATTTTTGTATCTACTTGTGAGTTATAAAGTTCTTATATTAGAAATAGTATTTTATAACCAAACCATATAGATAGGTCATAGCCTCTGAACTTTGTGCAAGTATTACTAAAGCTTATTTATGCATTTAAAATTACTTTTAATAGGTTCCACCCTAGATGAAGATATGAATGAACTTGCTCAGATGCTGGAAGAAAGCAATCGCCTCAGCAAACTGTGCACTTTCGATGACAGCTTGAATGGTGAGTTTGTTTCGAGTGTGATAAGCCAGTTGAGAGACATGTACGTATTTAGATATTATTTCTCAGTCTGACATATTGAGCGTTTAAACATAACTGTATAAGAATTGAGAAAGAGTAAGTTGTTTCATGATTTAATTTAAATACTCTAGCTTTTTAGATAAGTATTTGGGGGAACAGGGGAGGTAGAAAGTTCAGCATTATTAATCATTTTGTTTTGTTGAAGAATCCACATCAGAGGATGAAGATGAAGGTGATATTGCCAAACTCTTGGCTGAATCTGAACAGCTGAGTAAACAGTGCTGCTTTGATAGACTGTGTGGTAAGTAACACATTTCAGACTTGATTTAAATTAATTTCTGCAAAATAAAAATTGAAAATGATAAGCAATATCTATCTGGAAAGAGTTCTGTTCAGTAATCATAATATTGTCATCAATTTTTGGTCACTTAAACATTGTTTGATGAACTTCAATGTAGTTTGAAATCAAAACAGTTTAGATTGACATATGCATGTATCCACACTTCTGAATCTTATTATTATTATTTTTTATTTAGATCTTGAAGTAGAGGAGCATCAGCGTATGGAGTTAGATTTGACATTTTATGATGAAACTCCTCCCAGGAAAAGTCTGTCTGTAAAACTAGCAGACAGTTCTGCAGAGTTTGGAGAAAACTTTTTATTGACAGAGTCAGGCAAGTTAACATAAGTGTTTTGGATACATTTATTTTGGGGTATTTAAGTTTAATACATTGAATAGTGTGTGTGCCTGCCATTGTGCGAGAGAGAGAGAGAGAGAGAGAGAGAGAGAGAGAGAGAGAGAGATTATTGAGGTGACATTGAAGATCCAAAATTAACATTTATCTGTTGATTTTTTTTGTGTCAGCTTATATTTCTGTCAGTTGTTTTACACTTTTGAAACACATTGATATAATGTTACTAAGCCCTTTTGTGGTAATGTGAAGGATGCATGGCCCCACAGTGGTGTATTTGCTGGCTACTTGTATATTCTTCTTGAATAATTTTCTGTAAGAGTTCCATTCACATTTTACTTTTGTTCTGTTTAGGTACTATGCCCCAGCTACTTCCAGATGAAGACAATGAAGAGGATGTCCAAATGTGGCATGAACTACAGGCCCTCAGTCAGTCTACCAAATTTCTTCACAGAGCCATGGAAGAAAACGAACATGTACAGTATCTGATAGATGATATATCTACATGAAAACATTTGTTTCTTTTCATTATAACTTAGACTGGTCTCCATCAAACTGCTGTAGAGACGCTATAGATAATGGATGTTAACTGCATTTTATAGATGATATGTATTTCCATCCATATTTTGAAAAAAAAAACTATTTAAGGGAAGGAGGTTGTTATTATGAAACAACAACAAATATTATGCCATTTTCAATAATAGCTTTTATTTTATAACTTTATTAGTATTGCCATTGTAAAACTATGAAATACAAGACTTAGTCTCATCTTCAAACTGGAATGAAAAGCTGCCAAATGTTCAGAAAAATGCTCATAACAGAGAAAATGCAGAGTTATTCAAGACAGGTCTTCATCTTTAATCCCTTGATTTAATGTAAAAAAGTCGGGGTAAGATACACAAATGAAATAATTTCTTATTCTTAATGCTCCCTAAAATATATCACATGTAATAGATAATATAGTCTTCAAAATCTACCAGAGAAATGAAACATTTTGCAATAGTATTTTGTATTGTATATTGGTCAAATGTACAGTAAAATGCTACATGGTTTCCACCAAATATATTTTTATAATGATCAAACAGATATTCCATCCATACATTTCAGTAACTTATCAAATAGTATATCATTCATATATACACAAGAATGGAATACAGTAAAACATTCTGAAATAAAGTCTTTTTCATTGCCATTCATGACAGTTAAACAACTTCACAATGCACTAGATGTGACTAGATCGTTTTAACAGACTTGTCTTAAAAGACTACAAACTAAATTGTACACAGAACGACACATTGATCGAATTTGCTGTTGCAGCTTGAAAGATTATATTGATTTATCACATCCAGAAACAAAGCAGGATCCATGTGCCCCAAACCTGTGAGATTGTTTGCTGGGTGGATGACTTACAGCAAAAAAATGTCAGTCACATTCCAAATGGTGCAAATGATTGTTACTCCACTGCTGCTTCAAGAGTTGGGCAGGTTGCTTAAAGCAATTAATGCCAAGCAGCATCCACAGAATGCAAAAATAGTCCTAGAGCTCTGCTCCATTAAGTGTTGGGTGATGGCTTAATTACAGCCAAGAATGCCAAGCGGGATCCATCCGGCACAAGTTGTCGTGACTGTTTGCTGCAGCTACCAGTGTGCTTACTCTGCTCTCAGCTCCATCAAATGTTGCCAGATCTAGAATCACAAAGAGTAAGCTATAAGTGCCATCCATTCTCTACGTTTTCAGCAAAAATATACATAAAAGTCCAACCTAACAATGATGTTTTTGGGACTATGTGATGATATTTAAACAAGAAATACTACTGGTACTAACTGGAGTATGTATTATCAGTATTTACTAACTAATAATATTCAAACATTCAAAATTTATAGTTTAAATGAAAATTACATAACAAATTTAAACCATCAAGTTAATTCATGTGAATTTCGAACACTTAAGAAAAAAGTATAAATACTAATACTGTATTTTAAATGAATAGTACAGAGACTGCCATTTGGTGAAAAAGTCAGAAAATATGCTGTGGGGTCCAGGGAGCAGCTTAGGTCAAGGCCTATATTTTAGCTCCTAAAAGGTCAGAAATCTGCGGAAAGTCGAAAAAATCTCATCCCTGTTAATAAGAAATGGATTAACACCATTCTTACTTTGTAATCTGGTTGTTATGGCACCCACTGCCTTGGCAACCTTGCCAACAAGAAGCTCCCCATCCATGTCAACAGGCTGAGCTCCTGGATTGGCCTCGTCTTGTTTCTGTATTAACGAAGTAAGAATATGGTCAAGAATGAAAAAAGGAAAACTGTAGACAAAATGTAAATATTCGTACTGTTAAGTTCTTGATATGGATATTGACAAATTCCATTGCATCTGACACTGAGTTTATAACAAAAATACCACTACTTTACCACTTTATAAGATGAAATAAGAATAAAATTAAAATAAAACTCAATTTTCTTGTCATCTTTTAGTGCACAAAAAAGCCACATAAATCATTAACTTACTTACTATGCTAATAACAACAGTACAAAATGCAACTGTCAATTATCTAATGTACAATTTAATTATGAACTAATCTCCCTACCTTTTTATGCCAAGTAATGTACTCATCCCTGAGGACGGCTCTCAGGAGGCTGTGTATCTGATACTGTGGCTGCACAAAGCACCTTGCTGCTGCCACCATGGAGGCTGTAAGGGGCCCTGTGACCCCCGTCATGGACAGGAAGTCTGCTATGTTGGGGGTCAGGCGGAATGGCACTGGTCGGTTGGCGTCCAAGTCACCTGATGATAGAATGTTAAGAGTGAGAATTGCTATTTGTAAGAACATTGGTGGGGAGTGAAAATGTACCAGTTATATGGCGTCATGTTCATGGAGGAAACAATTATATGTCCATAAAAATACAAATTTGTATAATTTTTCATTTACTTTTATACCTTAGTACATATGTTAAATTAATTCTATTCTCTATAATGATATTATTGTATCATCAGCTTCTGGTTCCAAAGTTTATTATTATTAGGATTCCCCATAGGGGAATACTAATGTTTTTGGTAGTATTATTATTATTATTCTTTCGACGCGTTTTTTTTCGCAAAAAATCTGAAATAATTAACATAGGTAGCCTATGGTAGGAATATGCTATAGACCCAGTTTTAGTAACCTTGACCTACTTTTCAAGGTCACAGGAGCTTTTAAAGGCAAATTTTGTAAAATTTGAAATTGACATTAGGCCTAAAGTATTAGCCATATGGCCAAGGGCCTTATGGCCAATGATACTGAGCCAAATCCACAGATAATGACCTACTTTTATGCAAGTAGGTCAAGGTCGCTAATGGCCAAACGGGCTCAAAAAAGGTTTGTTTCCGAGATCTCAAAAAACTGGAAGGCCCAGAGCCCCGATCATAGTAACAAATGATGCCCTATATATTTATCTAAGGTTAGCCGTACTTTGGTAGCGACTGCCTAATTCCTTTTTTTAATATCGATTTTTAAATATTTATGACATCGCAGAAATCTTGAGTTTGGCAATTTCTCCATGAAACACTGGTTTTTGGTCATAGCATGCTATAGTAAACTACCCCAAACATATACCCAAAACCCCTAAATCAAATGTCAAATTTGACCTTGATCCTCATTTTCAAGGTCATTTGGCTATTTCATGGAGAAATATTGAAGTGGGCTAAAAGTGATGTTTTCTTGCCCCCCCCCCCCCTCAATTCGCACATGCTCTTTCAGAATATGGGGTCAAATTTAACCCATGACCTTCACATGACCTTGTAAGAGCCTTTCCACACCTATTTTGCAGGGGAATCCTCCGCCACTGGCTTTAGCCAGTTGCAGTCTAGTTATTATTATTATTATTATTATTATTATTATTATTATTATTTTCTGAGATCCCCACCTGTTTGGTCATCAATATCAAACTTGAAGTAGGCCACGTTGAGGAAGCCAGAGTTCTGGTGGAGATACATCATGTCTGGGTTCATACGGGTCAGGTGAAGGACAAACTCTGCAAGACCCATCAACGCCAGCTGGATGGTCAACTGAAAGAGAAAATATTAAAGTCAGAAAGACTTATCAGAACATACTGGAAAATCAAAAAAGTAATTGGATAATTTTCTCTAGGATTATTGTGGTGACTCGGCAAGACCCATTAGTGCCAGATGGTTGGTCAACTGAGATGGGGAATATTAAACTAGGATATTATCATGATCCCAATCTAAAACAACAAATCCAGAAAAGCTCATCAGAGGTGATTGAAAAATCAGAGAAATGGGAAACTTTCTCGAAGATTGTTGTGATCAAGTTTGGTTATACTGAAGACAAACTCTACCATATAAGACCCATTAATGCAAAATGGATTGTCACGCATCACATACATATACCATCTTAAACAGAAGTCTAATATTTTTTAGAAACTCAGTCCTTACCGTCTTCCTAAACGTCCAGTAATCAGTGGCGTCTGGGAAGGTGTGCGTGGCCCACTCCTTCAGCAGTCCTCTCGGCACCATGTTACCCTGGACCTCCTTCAGGATGTCACGTAACACCTGGTGGCTGGCCTGGGAACCTCGCGCCTGGACATTGGCAAGACGCTCATAATAGCGAGCTATTGGCTGGTCGTGTTCTATGCCACGCTTTGAGCATCGCTGTAAAATCATATTCAATTTTTTAATACTGGCATTTGTACTTTTGGAAATTTATGTTTGAGAATGTATGTATGTACACTTTATCATGAAGTTGTTTCTGTTGCAATTGGTCTGAAAACAATTGTAAATTTGCTTTTATGTAAATTTTCTGTCCTGTACAAGCTTATGGTTTCAAATATGTGTTATTCATTAAAAACAAGGAGATAATTAAATTTACCCTCTCTCTCTCATCTTACACATAACTACATGCCACCAGTTTACTACAATATACTGTGCAAATAATTTCTCTCTCTCTCTCTCTCTCCACATGCTTACCTGTTTATAAATATCCAGCAGGGACACAGAGGCTGGATTATCCTCCACTAATCTCATCTGTGGTGACACTGCCACCACTCTGGGAACAGTGAAGTATAGAAGCCTCTCAGCTGTCTCCTGACAGGAAGAAATAAGGTGCCATAAATGAAGTTGCATTATATCTATAATTAATCTAAAGAGATTAAAGTAACCAAGACAGTGCTCCAGCCTAGAAAAATAACTAAAAAAATCCATTAAAGCATCCAGTGAGCAGTAGACCATCATACAGGAAAAATGTCATATTCCTGGAAATTTACGTTGAACTCTTCTCCCCGAATCACTAAGGTACACCATGTCTAATACTGTTCACAGATTTGCTTTTCATAAACCAGTTTTCAAGTTCTTAGTTTCTATTTTTTTTAGTCACTTTCATCCCCCCACCTTCTGTTTTTCCAGGTAATGGTTCATCATTCTGAGTAATTGCAGCACCCTCTCCTCTCTCCTGGACTCTGTGAGACAGGCATCATTCACCACCAGGTAGGGGTAGATCTGGAATGATAAAGAGGATCCTTTATTTATATATAAAGGTAAAATGAATAGCAAAATCCAAATCTTATATTTAAATATCAAAATCTTAAAACAATAGTGGGTGATTGAAGGCAATGGTTTTAATCATTAAACATTATACACAGTGGGTTAATATCAGTAGAAAGTTTGTGGACAATAAATATAAAGTTATAATCAATGAAAATGTATAAAAATAGAGGACTGAAACTGATGGACAGTTTGCTTGACACAATGCATGGATTTTGAAACCCTTGATTAAGTTTGAAATCATTCAATTACCAATGGGTATTATATAAATGCATATTACTGACAATCAATCCCTATGCATATTTTTCCTTCCTTTTTTCCTTCCAATAAATTGGAACAGCACTATCTCAACCCCTATATCCTAACATGTATATTAATCTCAGGGCCTCTCACATGTATATTCATCACCCCACACCCACCTTTCCATTATGTCCTCTGATATACAGCCTCCTGGCCGCTGTGTTGTGTTTCTGGACTATTTCCACTCTGGGCATGAACCTTGCTATCCTCACATAGTAGTGGCTATGCTGGAAGGTCAGGAATAAGAAGGTTGAGGCTATTTACTGTGTCATTTCTTTTGATGCAATAGTTGTATTTTGTGCTTATTGCAATCGTTATGTCTACAAGTCAGTATCTCAACTATAAACAACCATTCTTCGCAATATATAGATAACATTAAAATAACTGGGTAAATTACTGAAAAAAAGTCAGCACTACAACATACTACTTTAAACTTATGAATATGCAACTCATTTTTACTCTCAGCCACTAACCAATACATGCTAGCTTCATTTTCAAATATGTCAGTCTGGCAGCATTTTAACCAGTTTACCTCTCCAATCACCAGACTACCAGTATGACCTTGTCTCATGCTCATCTCTGAGTCATGAAAGAGATGGCTGCAGTGTTAGAAATTAACGCTGGACCGTCTACCCAGGGCTGACAACTTTTAGAATGGGCTGAGAAGTTTTCCCACCCGGCTGACATTCAGTCCAGCTACTTTTCAAGATGGTGGGACTTTCGGTCCAGCGACTAATTTTCCTAAGAGGCAAACACTGGATGGCTGCATAAAACATAATTTTCTAAATGTCGGTGTGCACTACCCATGGTCATATGGAGATTTGAAACTGAAGAAGCTGGCACCCATCACTTGTGTAGCTATGGGAACTCATTTCAAATTTAAGAAAAAAAAAGGTTCTAACCTTGGGCAGTAAGAACTCTCCTGGGATCTCCACCTCAGCAGTGTTCAGAGAAAAGTTACTGAGAAACCTGCACTTTTCTTCTATCAGGAACGTCTTGGGCAGCAGCTTGGTCTTTGCCTCGAGAATTTTTATCCATTTTTTCAGCTTGTTGATTAGGTTGTGAAGTTTGGTGGAGCCAGGCACACTAAATAAATAAATAAATAAATAAATAAATAAATAAAAATAAATTAATTAATTAATTAATAAATCACATATTGATTTATTTGGAAAGTTATGCGTAATCCACTTTATAATTTATAACACATTCAATACAACACTTCATATTCCTAAGATATAATTTCAGAAAAATTCTAACCTAAAATCAAAGTCTGTAGTAAACTGGCTCTTCATCTTCTGGAAGACAGGATCCTGTGCCGTGGCCTGAGCACGTCGCGCGAGGGACTCTGAGGCCGCACTGGAGAACGTTGACTGCACACTGGAGACGTTCTCTATGCCAACACCAAACGTGCTGACCAGCTTCTTCACAAAGTTCAAGGTGTGGGGAGTAATGGTGGCCTCCGTTACTGAAATATCAGCAACACAATGTTAAGTCTAATCACTTATATTGTATAACTATTTCTTTTTTTTTTATACAATTTCTATCTTATAACTATCTTATAACTTATGAGATTGAATCCTATTTGTGGTATTTTTGTGCTAACATTTTGATAAATTTAGCATTTTTGGCAAATGGTTGATGAAAAGAAAAAATTTAGGTGTATGGAGTGACACTACTAGTAGCCTCGTTCACCAAAATATTGGTGACAAAATATTCATTCACCAGACTATTTCAACAGTTGTTTACAGAATTTTTGGTAAAAGTTGAACTTTTTTTAGAAAGAGAGAGAGAACATTTGACCAAATTTTTGCTGAAAAAAAACTGAGGTCCTCACCTGCCCCTCTGTTCTCAAAGGCCACAGCATAACACTTGGCCAGCCCCTGTCTCAACTGTCTGAGAACCTCCTCGTACCAGTTTTCACGGAACCACACCATCTGGATGAATAAAAAAAAAAAGGGATAAAATCACATTTAAATCATGGATAATAGCCATTAGATGTGTATGGTGCATTTATTTACAGCATGTACAAATCATCAATAATGTGAGACTACCACAAAAGACTGAAAATGTCAAAATGAGTTTACAGCAGGTTGTTATCATGACTTAGCATCACACATCTCATATATTAAATGTGACATCTTTTATTGGAGAAACAGGGAACACATTTTTTGTGCCTATGTTTTCATATTTTGTTTTATGTACAATCTAGTAAACTTGAGCATGTTTACAATTTACACACATTACATTTTTGTACATACCAGTAACAACACTTATGTTCTGGCATCTTGAATTTTATTCCCCACTTTCACATGATGGCCAAAATTATTTTTCTCATTCACTGAATATATCACTTGTTCATTATAATTTCATCTTTTGGAGAGAAAGTTGATTTTTTAAAAATCCCATCATACCTGGTCCACAATACCTTCCAGTGATGACAAGATGGTAGGATGAAGGTCACGCTGCATGTGCATTATACGACTGCATCGCCACATGGGTGCTGTCGCACGTATTGGACCACCGTCAGACCCGCTCACGGAGGATGAAACCGAGGCCGAGTGACCCAGCTGGCTTGTGCTGGCAGACGCAGAGAGAGATGAGGTAACTACTGATGTGGAGAGGCTCAAATCAGCTTGAAGTAAAAAAAGAAAAAAATCAAATAATATATTTCTTTCATCTGTAGCAACAACATCATAAGAATGTGATGCAGAATGTATTTTAATTAAAATATGCATTCAAAAAGCAATAAAACATTCTTTATCATTTTAAAAAGATCATTTTTTGTCACTCCAATGAATACACACCAACATTTTGGTCTTTAAAATATTTCAATATTTTTTTCTTTGAAGTAAAAAAACACACCTCCTGTGCCAGAAACAGCAGAGGCAGAAGTGGCACTGGCAGAAGTTGTGGTTGGGCTCATCACAGATATAGTGCTGCCCTCTGTGGTCACTGTGCTGCCACCTGTTGTCACATTTGCAGCAGTGCTGCTGGGAGCAGTTGTAACAGCTGCTGCAGATGTAGCAGTTGTTACTGCTGCTGTTGATGCTGATGTGGTGGTTGCTGCTGATGTTGTTGAGGTTGATGTACTTGTTGATGTTGATTCTGTTGTTGTGGAGACTTGCGGACTGGTTCGAGAGAAACTAGCGCTGGCTGAGAGCTCACCACTTTTGTCTTTTTTTTTTATGAAATTAAAAATAAATCAATATTTTTTCTTAGCACCCAAATTAGTTGTCTTATTGAAAGAATGATGATAAAATTCAAAATAAATCATTTTTATTCTTTTTACACAAATTTCAGAATAAAAACTTATACAGCACTAACCAGATATCCAGTAAAGAGAACTTGCTCAGTATACAGAAGAGTGTGCATGAATATTCACTTAAGAATCAACATTTTTTCTGGAAATTCTTATTATGGTTTTAAATTTAAATGTAATGTCTAACTGTTTCTTCTACTTTGGTCACTACTCAAACCATTGGTGAATATGAGAAGATATTTCAGCTACTCACATCTTTCCCTTTTGACTTATCTTTAGTTATCATTAACAGTAATCAGTTTATTTCATTGCTGTGACCCCGAACTTAGACAAGAAAATATTTCAATCACTCACATCTCTCCCTCTGCTCTATCTTCAGTGTAAGGTATAGGGTCCTGATAGGAAAATACACAGCCTGTGGATACATCCTGCCCACCTGACTCAGGAGGTTCAAAATCAGACGCCCTTCATTCCTCACCAGGCATGTTAGTAACTGGGGTATCCTGAATTATAGGGGGAGCTTTGAATCAAGACATGAGCAATACAGGACAAAGGCATTTGTTTTATGTGCATACTCAGTTATTTGTTTTTTCCTTAACAAAACATGACTGTATTTTGATGTCCTTCAAACATGTAATGATTTCACATTCAATCTATAATACATCTACTTTCTGCTCATTCAAAATAAAAACATATTTAGGTGGACTAGCTTTCAGCAGAGGCACTTATTTTAAACCATATGTTGCTTGAAGCAGTTTAAAAATAAAGGAAACATTTCAACAGAATTAAATATTTATCACAACCATTTTTTCAGATATTTTCAGAGAGAAAATCCCACGCACCATGGCAGCCACTGTATAGGTGGCACCCCAATGCAGTATTTATCAACAGCCTCTGCCAGCTGCGACTTCTCATCATCGTAGGTCAGCAGCCAAAGAACCTTGGCCAGGTACTTCCTGGACTTGCTCTCATTCTGATGCCGACAGGCGTGGAGGTAACAGGTGATGGCAGAGACACCTAGGGTTATGTTCTTGGATGCAGCGCTAATGTAAAAGATTTAAGATTATATGAAACAGAGAAGAAAATGTTTTTGAAACCTTGGAATATCAGGTAAAATTTAATTTTACGCCCTCCTGTAAGAACTTGTAGTGGTTATTTCTAAGTTTCTGCCTCTGCATCATCTGAAACAGCCTCATGTTTATTCCCATATCTTAATAAATTTTCATGTGATGTAACTTGATTTTTAGCGCATGAGACAACATCAAAAGCATTCTGTCATGTATTGGTTGAATGAATATGCTGTACCATTTATTGTACTATTCAACTAGTCAAATTATAAGTAGTGGCCATGCTTCAATTCACACCAACAGGTTTTAATCAATACATAATACATACTTGTCCTTGGTAAAGATGCCCTCTAGATAGTCTCCCCACAGAGCCCAAGCCTTCACCAGGGTGTCATGCATCTGAACAGCAGCAGAGAAAGCCTTATTAGCATCCTCAGACCTGAAAATAGAGTTACAAAATGAGACATGTAGATAATGTCATCAGTGGACTAAGACCTGCTGGAGATTTATTAAATAAATTTAAAAAATACTAAGTAAAATTTCAAATACAGCTTACTGACAGTTAAATCTTGTGTACACTGTCATCTTACATGTAACAATAATTCCAATAAATAATTTTTTCAAATTTTTTGATTTTGGATATTTTGAAAGATTAAGAATGCCAAGGCTCAATTGATAATAAAAACAGAAAACATGCAGATCTACCAATCTTTCGCTTTTTTTTTACTTACCTGCCAATTTGGGCCAAAAACATTCCCTTCAAAGCATAAAACTCAGCTGTCATCTCTTTGGTGAAGAATCTCAAGTTTGTAGATTCTATAACTTCAAGACCCTGAGAATACATGATTGAGTATAAAACAATGATTAAGTACATTTTTTGCTAAATTTTGAATATTGATTAAAGCTGTATTATCTTTCGCTCAAAGTCTTAAATACAAAGAAGCTAAATTGTCAATTTATTTATGGACTATTTTATCATGACTGTGTAAGTCTTGATAGATTAAGTACATACACATATCACACAGCACAGACAAACATGGACAAATAGGAATCTGTACAAGAACTGCAGTACTGCATCTCTACATGATAATGTACGTATTCATTACCTCCTGCAGATCATTCTTTCCCATGCTGCCAGCTATCTGCAGATAACACTTGACTTGCTGTCTGATCTTCTGGAAACAGTCCACTATAGGAACACTGGGAATGGTGTGGATTCTGAAAGTAAGTTTCACATCATTAAGATATAATAATAATTATCATATTATTTTGTCATGAACTTTTCCCATTTTCTATCTTGAATTTATCTATAAATGCATTCTAGTAATAATCATTGTACTATCTGACCACTTGCATAATACAATATGAAAATTTGGTTTTTGGCACTGATTTTTCAGCTAAAGAGATTTTATTTTTATAACTCACCAGTAACAGACAGAATTATGAAAATTTGTCTTATAAAAATGATAACAGTACTGTAACAATAGTATGTCTAAAGGCAATTTGTTCAAGAATTATAAATCTAAATTGTGCCTGCTTTGAGATACAACCCAAGAAAATTTGTTCAAGAATTTCAAATCTTCACTTTGAAATTGCTTTTAAGATTAATTTGAAGCTTCATAAAACCAAGCATTGTTTTACCTGCTCAGCTGGTCTAGACACACACCAGTGAGGTTGTGTTTTCGTGCAATCTTGCCGTAGTGTATGATGGCCTGCGCAGACGCATGCACGCCTAGCATTGCATGGTTGGCTTGCTAGAAACAAACATAGAATAAATGACTGCAAATTCCATGAAACAGGATGAGATAAATTAACAACAATTGTACAGTAGTAAGTACTTAATTCACTAAATTAATAGACTTTATTGAATTGTTTTGTTATATGGATTGATCAGATTCCATAAACAGTAAAACACTTTTTTCTGTTCAGAAGTCAAAAACAAATATAAAATTTTAAATCAATATATTCATCCCACATAAAATCATTGAGTGTATTGTAATGTTTGGAGATAAACTGAAAGTGATCTGAAGAAATTTAAAAATTCAATTTCATATTTAATCAATCACCTTCTCTTCAGAAAACAAAACAAAAAAATCATCATATTAATTCAAGTACAGAACTTATTAATCCAATACTCACAGGATCATTGTGTGCGTGAGTATCATAATGGTTGACAATGAACTGATAGTGATGCTGTCGCCATGTGAAGATATCACTCCAGTGGGATAGGCTGTCTGATATCATAGGAAGACGATTCCTGAAATAATATCCAATATATCAATATGAGGAAATGGCAGCATGTCGCCATGTGAAGATATCACTCCAGCAGGACAGGCTGTCTAATATAATGGGAAGGTGATTCCTGAAATAATAGCACATATTTATATCAATATGAGAAAATAATGACATGACTCAAATGACTTCATAGTTTGAGTCAGTGTTGCTGCGTGTGTGTGTGTGTGTGTGTGTGTGTGTGTGTGTGTGTGAGAGAGAGAGAGAGAGAGAGAGAGAGAGAGAGAGAGAGAGAGAGAGAGACTGCCCTACCTCCATGTCTTCACTATAGCCTTCATATCATGCAGACTGGAGTTCCTGCCTATGTTCTGTGGTTGAAGTCCCTGGTTGATCTGAGCTGCCTCTTGAAGCTCCATGATCTGCTGGGCAGCCTGGAATATTGACCATTAAAGCTTAATTCATACATTCTGGTTGAGCACTGTTTCTGGCCAGGGAAGCTGTCGTTAGTTAACAACTTAATTCTAACTAACGACAGCTTTGTGAAACTTATGGTACCATTCCTTCATTCTTAGCTTATAAACAATGATCGCTATTCATTCTAATCATTTTGTTTCATGTGACTATTTGATTTTGATAACTGATTAAAAAAATTACTTGATTAATGTGAGAGCTGTTCATGTATATGAATATGGTTGTTTATCAGTATATTTGAGGCCTCAAATAACCACTGTATATTACCTGGAGGAGGTGGACGTGGATATGAGACACCACCCTGGGCAGTCTTCTCCACTCCTTTACTGCCAAACTGGTGGAGACCTCCACAAGACGCTCAATCTGGATAAGAAATTGGCATGCACTTAAATAAAGTCTGATACATATACTGAGTTAATCTGTAAAATAAAGGTCATTCATGAATAGTACTTTTACAAATAAATATGCAAATAATTAAATAAAAAAATGACTTTACTAGGACATTGACATAATACAGGACAACAGAAAACAACTATTTAAATAAGTTATTAAGAATGTTAAATGAAAGCCAAAAAAAAAAAAAAAAATAGTACATAGTTGAAATTGTTGCACAAGTTGGAAGTGTGACATATTTTCAAGGGGGGG
>NW_019774569.1:102070-121223 GCF_001039355.2 Lingula anatina
ACAACACACACACACAACACATGCACACACACACACAAACACGCTCACGCATGCACACACACACACACACACACACACACACACACACACACACACACATGCAAACACACACACACAAACAAACACACTCACGCATGCACACACACACATGTACTCACATTCTGTGTAAAGCCCAATCTCTGTAGAGAGTTCACCATGTGTTGTATGAGGTGGTGTCGCACAGGATAATACACCTTGTGGTGTCTTACTATCAGTTGCCTAGGTGACAGAAAAAAATTTGTTTCAAATGACCCACATAAAATTTAAAAGCAGGCCTTGATATTAAATAATTAGTAAAAAAATTGTATTTGCTTATCTGAGTAAAATTTTCTGTTATTTTTACCTACTTTTACCAAACTTTAAAGGGATAATAACTCTTCGTATGAGATCTATATTTCACAATAAAAACATTGTGAATAACTCATAGAAATATAATATATTCTATTTTACCACAAAATTGGCAGTTATAGCTATTATTCTGATATCTGAGCTTGTCTTTAGACCACGTGACCTCCATTGGTGGCTATACTCTGCTAAAATCTCTTAAGAGATTTTAACAAAAAACCAAACTTTTTAGAAAAAAACCAGGCACTAACTTTGAATGTAAAAATGGATTCATTAACCATTGGTAAGTATGGGAAAATTGTTGTTTACTCCAGGAAAATTCATTTTTTGGCCGAAACGAAGAGTTATTATCACTTTAAGTATACAATGAAATGCAACTGTTGTTTAGTGACACATGTACTTGGATGCTGTCAACACTGTTTTTAAGCAAATTAATATGAAAACAGGACAGACAGACAGACAGACAGAGAGAGAGAGAGAGAGGGGAGGTAAAGAGAGAGACAGAGAAGAACACTTACAGTATATGCACCAGCTGTGCCACAGTGTGTCCCTCCTCCACTATAATCTTCTTGGTCCAGTGAGTCAACATACCCTGGAATAGATAAAGTTAAATTAATTAAATGACAATTAAAAACATATTACTTATTGCATTTGTAACCAAAATAGCTAGGAAAAGGAAGTGCTGTGTGAACACAGAAAGTGAGCTGCCAGCACACTCCATCAGTGCTGGGTATGAGAAATCCACTTGATCAAACTACACTGTACATGCACTCATTTATACTCACTTACACCTTACTGACTCATATTCCAATAGTTACTTACATTTCCATCTTCCATCCTCCCTGGCATTGCTGGGGTGAGAATCTCCAGCGCCTGCCTCACAACTCCGCGGGCCTCCAAGGCATGAGCCTTCAGTAAGCTGTGGAATACCTAGTAGCAAATAGTACATGTAATACATTTAAGGTATCATATAAGATGACAGCTCAGCACACAACTGCTTCTAGGGCATGGGCTTTCAGTTGGCTACAAAATACTTATTGTTAGATTATAATTCTCTTACTCTGTCTATTCACCAAAAACATGTCTTTAATTTAAATAAAAATGAAAAAATATTTAAAGAAGCAGCCATAATGTTCATACTGTAAAATATAATGATAATGTTTTACTGTAACAGGTAAAAAGATTTTAACTTATAAATAAAACTGAGACAACAGCTTCAAAGCAGAAGTCATTCCCCATAATCAACATACCTGTAGCACAATTCTCTTGTGGATGGCAAACTTTGCTATGATGTGTGACAGCAGCAGGTGTCCGTGGTACTTGGTGGCAGGGTCCACACAGTTCTTAGCCAGCAGACACGGCCATGCGAAGGTCATCAGACGACGCAACTTGTTGCCTTGTTTTCTGTGAAAGGAGGAGAGAAAATATGAATGAAATATTTCTGAAGTACAAACTTGTTTTCTGCAAGAGGAGGAAAGAAAGTATGAATGAAATATTTATGAAGTACAAGTTAGTTTACAACAAAATTTGTCTGAAAATTAGGCATTTAAAAGAAGTGGGAAATGTCTTTAGACAAGAAGGAAACATTTCTGTAATAATACACTTACTGTTCTTTTAATTTTTTTGAAAGAAAATTTAAAAATAAAGAAATGGCTCATGTCATTACATGTTGCAGTCTGGTTTTACCTTTTCCAGAAAGGATTAAAAACACAAATACTGGGTACATTGTAAATAAGAAGCTGAATGTTCCATGAATGAAGTACAGTACACATTCTGGGTTTTCAAAAATAAAAACTTGAATATCAATTTATTTGATTCACACTTAAAAAGACAAACATGAACACAAGCAGTTACATAAAAAAAGTAAAAAACTGAGACACACTTGTTAGCAGCATCATGAATGTGGGACGCAGCTCTTTCCACAAGGAGGCTGGAAAACTGCAGCAACAGAATACGAACTGCATCAGATGTCCCAAATGGGTTGTCTGGGTCAATGACTTTGTTGATGAAGACGCTGATGATGTTGTCTGGGTTGTCCTGGTCTGGTGCAGGGGGTCCCCCTATCAGTTTCTCCCCTTCTCCATTATCAAAGGAGGTTGTAAAACTTGGGATCAAAATGAACTGAAGAATCTGAAATAATATACAGAAATGTTGGCATAAATTTTCCCAACCTTATCGCATATCTTGTAATCAATCTGTAACAAATAAATGGAGACTATATCATAAGTTCTGAGTGACATAGATAAAATTCAAAATTCAAAGCTACCTGTTAAAGATATACTTAAAATCCACTCAGTGAAAACAGACTTTGACAATTCTCTCCAGCCTTCAATAGTAGTAGTAGTAGTAGTAGTAGTTTATTATCATCACTGTATGTGTATGATTACATAGTAAATATCTAACAAGCAGAACATTACATACAGGGATAAATGATCAATAAAGGCATTACATAATACATAACATAAAAAGGCAGCACAAATTTAGTTCAATGACTATATTTACAGGGGGAGCCATAATACAGATTAACAGACAGCAAGATATCTTTGTAAAATCAACCAATTTAAAAATTATGTGTTAAAGAAAAGAGTGGAGAACGTATTTACCTTTCCTATGAGATCCTGTGACCATTTCTGATTGTCATGGAAGATGTCAACAAATTTGAAGAAGGCTTTCCTCTTCCACTCCACGGAGTAGGTCTAAAAATAAATTTCCATTTTAAAATGCCCCTAAGCTTAATAGTTTTGTTGTTGTTGTTGTTGTTTATCTTATCTCCAAGTGAAAACCTACTAGATAAGGACATCATGAAGAGGATGTATTCATTGTAATGAACTACTGACAAGCATTCTGAGTACAGAATTAGTGCAAATTTGTCTTTAAGCTATTTTGTAACTATATTATTTTTTATCGACTACATCTACAGGGTAAAAAACATTCAACTGAAATAAAACTAACCTTGGCAACAACATCATCCAGAAAGTCTTTGAAGAACTGGAATTGTGGGATGTATCTGAAGACAAAGCATCGCAGCATTTGGAACAGGAGCTCCACTTCATTGGTGCGGTTCCTGAGAGTTAAGATAAGTCATGGTCAGCATATCTTGTATATCTTGCTGAATGTGCTCAATTCAGTCAATTTTTGGGGTCTTTCAAAACAATGTTCATATTTTTATTGACCCTCAGGAATTCCAGCAAAGATAAATCATGGTCAGTTAATCTTGTTGATTGTGCTCAATTCAGGCAATTTTTTGGGTCTTCCAGAACATGGTCCAAATTTCATAGAATTTTATTTTAATATTAAAAATGGAAGAATGATTTATTAGGAATACTTTATTATTAAGACATTGTGAATTGTGTGAAGCTCTCAAATCTGTTCTGTTTCTTAAATGATTTTCTACGATCTCTTATAGTTCTTCTTTCATAGTTTTTATCTCATATACTTACCATAAAACTAGAGTACTTCAATAAAAAGTAAATCTTACTTGAAATAATTTAGTAAGCACTTCACAAGTAGCTTAGGTTCTTTCCAATGAGCAAAGTCGAGGCTATCCTGAAATCAAAAGAGAAAATGTCTTCATGAAATATAGGTAAAAAAAAGGACATCATTCAGAGTAGTTTCTTAACATATATTAACAAAGGGGAAGAGAGAGAGAGAGAGAGAGAGAGAGAGATAAACGGAGAGAGAGAGAGAGAGAGAGAGAGAGAGAAAGAAACGGAGAGAGAGAGAGAGAGAGAGAGAGAGAGAGAGAGAGATATAGACGGAGAGAGAGAGAGAGAGAGAGATCTTACCACTTTCTTGTGTTTATCCTGAAAAGGCTCAGAAGTCCAAACTTTCAGTAAATTCACCACAACCTGGGGATACTTGGGCAGCCATCCCGCGTCAAACCTGACCAGCACGCTGATGATACGTATACCCTGAAACTGCAGCTCTTCTTTGGTGACCCCTGTAGGACTTGGAGGGTGGCCTGGGATAGTCTGAGAGGCATAAAACATGGGGATTATAATTTTTTAAGGAGAGTTGTATTACAAAATGTCTAAATTCATTAAAACACTATTTTATTCAGTCATCACACTCATTTACACATCGGATCAACTAGAAGTCCCTTTCCTTTCTGTTATGTGATCCGGTCATGTGACCAAGACAAGCTAGCTAATAAATTCATGTGACACAATACTCTACTGATATAGCACTCTTTAAGTCTCAAATCGGGTCAATTAATGGTGAAAAGGGGCCAGAAAATGAGCCCCTCCTTTTACACTGCTGGCTACAAACCTAGGGTTATAATTTTTGTTTTTTGTTTTGTTTTTCACTAGTGTTACAATCGGGACTGACCTGTACCTGCCCCATGGCCATGTTGACCAGACGCATTGGGTTAGTCTCCAGAGCATCACGGAACACTTTACCATCACTGTTCTTCAAAAGCCACTAGAGTATGTAAAAAAATAAAACAATTTAAATTTGAACAAGTATAAACTAAACACCCCAATGTTTTTTACATCTAACTGATTGCTGTTGCTGAAATGAACCATTTCACTATAAGTCAACTATTCTGCTACAGCCATCAATATATTCCGATGTATTAATTTCTGATATCAGTCATAAATTATGTTTACCAAGTCTTAAAGAAAAAGGTTTCATTGGGCACAGAATCTTTAGCTTTCTCCAACAACAACTGACTAATATCATTATCATGATAAATTCTTATTTCCTGCAGATTGTATAATACCTGCTCTGAACAACAAATGTATTCATGTTAATAAAATCTTATAAAAATTTTGAGCATTGCCAACTTCTAGGTCCAGATCTTTATGCTTAATACGCTGAAATAAATGCTCTTAAATTTTACATTCAAATAACAATAAAAAAAGTTATTTTCATTTAAATTTTCCTATTTACTTACCCAGAAGAACCTGCTCCATTGTTGTTCCTTGATGTTAGACTCCTGGAGGAAAAGCTCCACTGTCTGTGCTGGGTAGCGCTTCAGAAACCTCAGCAGTGGCTCACGGAATGGGGAACCAGCCTAGTGATTTTTAAGAAAAACATTGCAATTAATTTATTTCTTGGGGGATAATCTAGTAACTTAAATTTTTTTCTTTTATTTTCCTAGTTTCAATTTTTTTAACAAAACTTGAATAAAATGGACTTAAAGACTCATGTTCAAAAATTGGGATTAGTCATACATTTTCTTTGATAAAAGCATACATAATAAATGACAAAGGATGACACAAAAGAGGATAGATCTACCATTTTTAGAACACTCTTTAACATAACATTTTCAAAAAAATCATTAATAACATGCACTTTACTTAATATCAGTTAACTCAGAGCTAATGACCTGGTTTTTCTCTTCCAACACTGCCTTACAGTTCCCCATTAATTGACCTTACCTCAATCAGTAGCGCCCTCTCTCCTTTCAGCGTCAACGTGGCCAGAGGTTCAATCATCTTATTCGAGGCAGCAGGGATGAGGTGGAAGATATTAATGATGGCTCCACAGATCTTCAACTCATTGGAAAGAACTTGACCATTGGTCCGAGGTGCTTGACCACCCTTCTGGGCAATGATGGCGACGTCCATCCACTTCCTTAGGTGAGCCTGACACAAGGGTAATTTGAATTTGAAAATTATTGAACAGGATTAAGTTTTAATCTTATTCAGAGGTTAAAAACCAAAATAGAAATGATAGAAATAAGAGAAATCTAAAAGAACATTCAAGTTATATGTTTACACTTCACTTAATAGAGAAAAAACTAAACTGTGGCATGAGAACAACACTTGGCCCGGTCTTGGTTGTGCAGCCACCTATTGTTAACTTTGTTGAAAGTGTTAAATTCTTTTTAATTTATAAATTCAATTAATTTTTCTATCTCATTCAATTTATATCAAATTCAAATGATTTAACCAAATTCCTTTCATCAATTTTCCAAGGAGTTGATAAATTGACTTTGAAAGATAAGAATAAAACACAAGATTTAATCAAATAATCAAAACATATCAAAGTGCACCTTCAGTTAAACTTACCAACAATTGCTCACACAGCTTCTCGTTGAAAGTGTTGGGGAAGAGCTGAGTTAAACTAGAGAGCCTCTGTATCACATTGAGTGTTAGGCTGCGATAGTCACCAAGCATGAGCAGAAGTGGCCTCATGGCAGTGTGCACTTGTTCAATGTCAATTTGGAATCCTGATATGAACTGAAATTTAAAGAAAAAAGGTTGTTAATATAATTCTTTCAATAATAATACAATGTACAATAATTTGAGAACAAACTATGAAACTTAAAAATAAGTGACAGAACAAAAAAGCAACTTAAGGAGAAAACTCAACGATAATTTGTGCAAAATCTAATAACTTTCAGAACTCTCTTGCACACAAAAAAAAGAAAAACATTGAAAAAGAAAAAAGTTAGAGCGTGTCCACACCTGAATCAACTTAAACAAGAAACAATCTACAAATTGGTAAAAACAGCAAATCATTTTGAAGAGATTGAACACTTTTTTTTTCAGGTGAGACATGACTCCATTGCAGGGAAAACATGTTTTGTATCTTTATAAACAATCTAATTTTTAAACATCTTTACACAAAAGACAATAAAAAAAACTTAAATCACACTCTTCATGTAGTCCCTATGACTTTAAATCTTCCATCCAATAAATCATTCTTAATTATCATCATATAAAGTTACTCTTAGATTCATAATTGTATACTTTTAACTAGCAAATTGTAATTTTTATCTCTTAAACTGTAAAGCCCATTGAGAATTTAATAGAAGAATAAATAATAATTAACAACTGACTTTTAATGGTATAAATACATCATACAAAAATTTTAATTAAAATTATAATTATTAACAGACCTTTTTCATGCAGTCATGTGCCGCCTCCTGTAGCTCACTGTTGCTGGAGTTCAGGGCCTTGTAGAGGACATTAAAGATCTTCTCTCTACACTGAGGTATATAGTGACAGGCTGCCAGAGCTCCTAGGCAGGAGAGAAGACATGGGGATTAATAAAACAAAATATACAGTAAGTGAAACAACAGAACACGTGGCTTTTGATTCTGTACTTGAAATTTAATGGTTCAAACTTAAAGCCTGTTTGGCTATCCCATATGCAAGCTCTAAATAAGGACACCAGCAAGAGCTGATTTCTATACCTATGTCACATAAGTGGAAAAATGATAGAAGAGAGAGAGAGACGGTGTGCATGTGTGCCTACGTGTGTGTGTGTGTGTGTGTGTGTGTGTGTGAGAGAGAGAGAGAGAGAGAGAGAGAGAGAGAGAGAGAGAGGGAGGGAGAAAGGGTGAGAGGTTAACTCACTGAGAGCACTCTTCCTCAGAGGCACCAGGTTGGTGACAGACTTGTAACATGGTAGTTTGAGGAGTACAGCATCCTCTGCCTCACACAGACTCAGCAACTGATAGAGGAAATTCAAAAGAGTAAATATATAAATACTGTTAAAAACGCTGTTACCGTTATATATGCTGTTAAAAAATGTGAAAATTATTGTGATCATTACAATAATTTTTTTCATTACAAACACAGGGGCACATGAACATATTTCAGAGTGATATACATGTATTGTCCCACATCAAGACAGTATAGCTCTTGAAATATATATTGCATCTTATTGCATCATTTACCATCCAATTTATCTTATCACACTGAAATAAGGAAAATTATCTCAAAGAAAAGGTTAAAAGAACCCACTGACCTCTGTGAAAAAGACCTTGTGTTCCACTATGTTAAGGTCTATGGTGAACAACCTGGGCTCCAGTGTGGTACAAAATGTATTACCATCCTGGGAAATATCAAATTCTTTTAGAAAAAGTGAGCAAATTATTGTTTTTCATTTCCTTGCCAGTCACTGATAATAATTTATATACTCTAAGAGTATCTTTTCCAAAAAATGAATAACTAGATGCAAACACATTGGTATATAGACAATGGCTTAGGCAGCCAGAGATGAAAAAAATATTCATGAGATGTTAAGCTTATAAAAACATACGAACACAAGTAAGACTACCTGAGCACACAAGCATGCACACACACACATACATACAAATACACAAACATACATGCACATGCACACACACACACACACACACACACACACACACACACACACAATTACACACACACACACACATACACCCATACACAAAACACACGCATACACCCACATATGTACACGCACATGCACACACACACTCACCATCAGTCCTATCTGGGCGTTGGCAGGCTGGTGTCTGAGCAGGTGTTTCTTGGGTGGGATCATATCCTGGAGGACATCTTTGTGTGGCTCCATGATCTCCGTGACTGTCTTCTCCATGGTCTTAGCCAACACCTCCAGGGCATGCATAGACTGGAAGAGAAAAAGTGATGTATTAAAGCAATTCATATGGCTAAAGAGAAATTGGTTTCATATCCTATGTTCAACCAATAATAATATATTTTAATTTAATATTTATTTATTGATTTTTTCATTCATTTATCCATTCTCTTAATATTTACCCTTACTTCATTTACTTTAACTAATAAATTAATCTTTTTATTTACTTATTTATGTATTTATTTATTCATTCATTCATTCACTCACTCACTCATGTTTATCTATTTTTCATTATTTCGTTTGTTTTTCTGAAGCTTCTTCATTCTATTTCATTCACTCATCTATTTTCATTCATTCACTCATTCTTTTTCTCATTTTAATCTAGATTTCATGTAATTTATTCCCTTTATCCCAACCTTACCTGTTCCCTGACCAGAGTATTGGGGGACGTCACCTGTCGCACCAACTCATGCGTCACATCGTGGATGGACTTCTTCTGCACGCGTGTCAGTTCTTCGTCCGTGTTCGCTGGGTCAAGAGGTTTAGAACACATGGTCAGCATGCGTTCAAGATTGCCTTTGGCCATGTCCAGAGAGCCACTGGACACCTGGCAGAATAAAGGATCAGTTGTATTATTTAATTACTGATTGATTCATTGAGACAATTTTTTAAATTTTCTGAATGCCTTTAGGATAATTCATAACATCACTTATTTTAGCAAGTGAGAGCTAACATGGAATGTTTTCTTCAAGGAATATATTACATATAATTATATATTTCTTCTAAAACAGCATAGTTTAAATTTCACAAATAGTGGGAACAATTTTATAATTCTTCCAAAATTATAAAAATAAGCATTATTTTTATTTATTTATTTATTTATTTATTTATTTATTTATTGTTATCATGACACATTTCGAAAGCTATTTTTTCTACAATCTTACAAAAGTATTGGTGAAAATTTTAAAAAACCTACCTCTCCTGTAAGATCCATCATGACAAAGAGCAGAGCTTTCAGGAACACAAACTGGTGTTCTAACACCCAGCGAGTAGCCATCCTCTCAAACATAAACTTCACTGCTATGCACCTGAAAATAAATAGGATCAACCACCATCAACTTTCAATACTTCACATCCTTTTTTTCTGCCTTCTTACAGTTCAAATGTACAATTACATTTATCTTATTTTTGCTTCTAAATGGAATATGTCATAAAAGGCTTTGCTTGACAAGGTTCTCATTGTCTATAAATTTTATTAAATGTACTTGGAGTTCTTATGTTAATATAAAAGTGTTCTCTTTTTTATTATTGGAGAAAGGGGAGACAAAGGTCTCTCAGCATGTTGGCATGCAATAAAATTTGAGGAAATTTGGGGGTAGGAAGGGGGGGGTAGTAGGGTAGGGATAGACATTTTGTCACTGTGACCCCTGATATTATCCAAATCACACTTTCTTCCAAACCTGGCACCCTGTAGGGGAGACCATTAGCTTCTGATCCCCCACTCCCAACCCAAACCCAAGATCCCCAAATAAATGAGTGCTTCTCTTACCCTCCTAACTTGGCATACCAGGCCCTGTCATAGCACAGTGAACACATTCTCTCCACCAGGTAGTCAAACAATGGTAACTGACAGGCCTGCAAAATATGGAATTATGAGATCAATGTCAGGTTAACATGACTAAAGTAGACCTTTGAAGTTAAAAAAACACTAATGGTAAAAAATTACTTAAATCTTGCCTTCCATAGCTTGATCATTTCTTCCTTCTCTCTCTATTTCATCCACCTATCTCTCTCTCTCTCTCTCTCTCTTCCCCCCCCCCCTCCCAGCCCCCAGCTCACCCTTTCCTTGGCCCCCAGTATGGTGGTGGCAGTGTCCAGTATCAGGACCAGAGCCAGATGACCAGGCTTGCACAGCTCCTTCTCCTCGTGGCCCATGATGACCGTCAGGGCGTCCACCAGGATCTGGGGGTCCATCCCCTGCAGCTTGCTCTGCTTGTCTCCAATGGGGAATGGCCCTGTGGGGGAGATAAAGAACACATCATTGACATTTTGATGTACATTTGTACATTTGTTACTGGTATAACATATAACATTTTTCTATACTATGCCTTTGTCTGAAATCAAGCTAGAAAAATTAAATTGTGTCAGTTCACCCAACCCTCACCCCCATCTCTCTCTCTCTCTCTCTCTCTCTCTCTCTCTCTCTCTCTCTCTCTCTCTCTCTTTCTCTCTCTCTCCTTATTTCACTCACCTCCCTGTTGTGCTATAGCCACCATAGTGTAATGTCTAACCATGGATGCCATGAAAGGTAACACTGATGGACGCAGGTCTTTAATTGCTGCGGCAACTGAAACATTGAAATTAAAGTCTTGTAAAATGCATTTCATTTCTGAATGAAATTAATGTAACTGACAACTCACAGTATGCTATTTAACAGACTATGAAATTTAGTTCTCATCAAAAGCATTTGAACCATCTTTGAGTAAAACTGACATCTCATTAAATGCAATTTAACTCCATTAAATCTGACTCTCATTAAAAAAACATCTGGACTGTCCGATTATAAAACTGACACCTCATAAAATCCAATTTAACTCCATGAAATCTAATTCTCACTCATTAAAACCATTTAACTCTCACTGAATGAAACTGACATCTCAAAGTATATGCAATTTATATTCTGAAATCTAACACTCATTAAAAAGCATTCGAACTGTCCATTTATAGAACTGAAATCTCACAGAATGCAACTTAACTCCATGGAATCTGACACTCATTAAAAAGCATTTGAACTGTCCATTTATAGAACTGAAATCTCATAGAATGCTACTTGACTCCATGGAATCTAACACTCATTAAAAAGCATTTGAACTGTCCATTTATAGAACTGAAATCTCATAGAATGCTACTTGACTCCATGGAATCTAACACTCATTAAAATGCATTTGAATTGTCTGTTTATAAAAGTGACGTCTCAAAGAATGCAGTTTTATTCTATGAAATCTAACACTCATTAAAAAGCATTAAAACTGCCTATTTATAGAACTGGCATCTCACAGAATGCAACCTAACTCCATGAAATCTAACACTGTCTCATTAGAAGACATTTGAACTGTCCGTTTATGAAGCTGACATCTCATAGAATGCAACTCTATGAAATCTAACTCTAAGTCATTAAAAGCACTTAACTCTCAGTGAATGAAACTGACATCTCATAGTATATGCAATTTAATTCTACGAAATCTAATTCTCATGAAAAGCACTTCAACTGTCCATGAATAAAACAGCCATCTTATAAAATGCAATTTGACTCTTTGAAATCTAACTTCCATTTAATGCAGCTTGATTCTCACTGAATGAAAGCTAACACTCATCATTAATGCCACCCAACATTTCCTAAATAATATCTTTAAACATCAACGTTAAAGTTCTAAATAATATTCTTCAATTCTTCTCTATTATTCAACCCCTATGACATCAAATTACAGGGAAAAGAAAGGCAAGATTGAATTATGTAAATAATATAATTAAACAGATATCAAAATGGGATAATACCTCACAATTAGAGTTGCAGATTCTCACCAGAAAGAGAAACAGACTTTTCACTTATTCATGTTTTATTTGTTTATTTTCACTAACCTCATTAGGGCCATGTGAAAGACAAATTATATATTTACCATGTTTTTAACCTCAATAAATAAATAAATAAATAAATAAATAAACAGACTGAGCTTACCAAACATTCCCGTGAGAGCCTGCTCCTGCACACTGCGAGCATGGTCATCCTGGTTCCTGTACTGGGAACCTGGCTGTAACGCTATTTCACCCTCGGAGAAACTGAAAGAAATAACGCACTGACTGGTTTTAAGTTTATCACAACAGGCTAAAGGAGGTTATCAAATTATTATCAAGTTGTTAAAGGCAATCAAAAGGTTTATATTCAAACCTCCCCATAAAACAAGCTTTTATAATATGCATTTTACTGTACTTATATATTTTGATATTTTTTTCAAGAGCTCTTTTTATCAGGCAGCTTATTTAGCATCAATATATATCCTTTTTATTGTATAATGGAACAGTCTGTGCTTGTTGGCTTTTAAAAACATGAAAACCCTTCATTTACCTTGAATGTGTGAACAGATGAGTCAGCGTCTGCTTGTCGTCATCTAGATTCAACATGGCCACCAAAAAGCACTTGATGACCTCCCAGGACTGGCGCCTGTAGTGGGAATCCGTCTGACTAGACTTGAGCGCATTCAGGGCATGCTCTATTACCTGTGAACATGAGAGAATGATGACGCTAAAACCAGGATTTCTTGCACAGTTTGTGGTAGTAATAAAATTGGCAGTGCCACTGCTAACAGTGATAGTGTGTGTGTGTGTGTGTGTGTGTGTGTGTGTGTGTGTGTGTGTGTGCGCACGCACGTGCATAGGACTGTGTGTGCAGGCATGTTTATTACAGCAACAATCACCACACAAAGAGACGAAAGGGAAGATTTTTCAAATTGGATATATAACTGTGCATCATAAAACATTTTTAAAATGTTGATATATCTAAATACACGAAGCACAAACAAAAACAACAGAAAATATTACCAATCAGAGTGGTCATATGTAAAAAAACTTCTCAATCATTTGTTTTGAAAAAGGGGAAAATCATTTCATTTATTTATCCTATTTTATTTCACTTATTCCAATACAGTTATAAAGGCAATGGAAGATAGCAGGCAGAGTATATGGGCTGTTCTCTCACCTTCTCTGCAGGTAGAGTAATGGGAGTCTTGCAGTCTTGGAAGTAGATGCTGATACTGGGCCCAGCTGTCTCTTTCTCGTTGTAGTTTAACTGAATAAAAATATAATATATTTACACAATATATTCACATACAAGATTTAAACAACCAATTTGCTTTTTGGTTTAAGAATTGCTTTTAAATTATCACATCCTTGATATGAGAAATCATATTGTACACTTTGATGAGCAATGGCAAATGGACTCCATGTTAGTAGTGACCAAATACACAAAATGATGGTCAAGATGAATACAAAATTCAAACTTATTTAAAAGTTTTAGGGAAAGAAAATTTAGCCTACCTTTTGTGCTTCTCTCAACATTTTCCTGTTACCTCCCCCAAATTTTCCTAGGACCCTGAATGCTACATGGGCAATGTTATCCTGTGGGTTGCGTAATGTTCTCCACAATGCCTAGGGGAGAAGAGAATAAAAAACAATTTATTTTTCATAATTAAAACTGATTATCAAGTACCTAACTGGAAAAGCTATAATTATTAATTCTATGCCAAAAACATCTTCATACTGACACAAAATAGTCTATTTTCGATTTAAAGCAAAAATATCAAGTAGTGGAAATATCTATCAGATTGGTCCTAAAGTATTCAAGTATTCATTAATTCTGCAGTATCAAATAACAATAAGCAAACCCATGTGACTCACCTGCATCAGTTCTGCTCTCACAGGCTGTATGTGGTCATACAGAAAATCTGGCTGTAAATTATCAACACACAACTCCAGAGTTCGTAATCCCTGAAAACAAAAATTAATGTGCTTTTTATCGCCTTTTTTCTTTCACAGATATTTGAGACAATGTCGTGACTATTAATGTGATGAATGAGATAATATCAAACCAAAAATGTGAAAACTGACATATAGCCACAGTCATAAATGTGATAAGTTAAATGTCAAAACTGCCCATATGATGACTAAGATAATGCCACTACCAAAAATCTGATAACTGTGATATTGTCACAACCACCAAATTATATGTAATATTGTGATATCGTCACAACCACCAATGTGATAACTGTGATATTGTCACACACACCAATGTGACAACTGAAATGATGCCCCGGCCAACAATCTTTAAACTGAAACAATATCTACTTTACCCCCCCCCCCCCCACTATAATAACCAGCAGTTCATAAGTTGCAACCAATAAATGCCCCATTTGGGCACATTCAAAACCAGTTGATCCACTTGAAAGTGTGCCAAGATTTATTTTAAGAACTGGCGAAGCACATGGAAGGAGGAAATCCATTGTCAAGTGTGTGGTATGTTTGATTGGCAGACAAATTATTCTTTGGATCAAAGATCTTAAAAATTAAATCACAACCAATGGCTTTTCTAACTCAAAGTAACATGATCAGCACCTACCTGACTAACTAAAGTCTGAGAACCATTGAGTGCAGAGACGAGGGGATCCATCAACATGGGGAGGTATGGGAGGAGAGAGCTCAATCTAACTGGGACAGTGAGGCACAGCTCTACAAATAGATCCTTCATGTGCTGCTTGTGTAGACCACTCTGTAGGCTGTTCAGCCCTATGGGAGATAGAGATATAGAAAGAAAATATTAACTAAAATAATCATTCATACACACGGGGCTGAGACTTTTTGACTTCAAAAAAGTTGGAAATCTGCTGACAGATCTCATTATGATATCTTTTCAGCACCAGCATCACCCAAAGAGTCAAAAATCTGCCAACAGTCTAACATATCTCATCTCTGTACACACTGACTGAGTCAATTTTGAGGTCAAAGCTACTGTTGTCAGGTCCAAATGTCATGTTTCACATGAAAAAAAAACACATTTACTTCCTTTAAAATGATAAACTTCTTCATATCTAAAATTGATTCAATTTGCCTAGTAAGGCAAGATTTACAAATACACAAATAAAAAAGCAAATCTTCAGTATCATACAGCATCCATTATTGTAAATGAATGAACAAACTCTCCTATTTACATAATCATCTTATTCACTTTCAGTGAACATATAAGTCCAACAAAAAAGGAACAATAAGAATCTACAGACAAATATTATGAAAAAAAAATCTCATATTAATCATTTTATCATTCATAAATCCTGTACATCAGAGCAAAAAAAGAAAATCTCTTACCTTGGAGTAAATTGGGCAACAAGGGAAGGAATTCCTGGTATAGAAGATCATGGCTTCCCCCTCCAATGGACCTGAATAATGCTCTAAGGAGAAGAAAGTAGTTGTAAGGCTCCTTGGCAGTCATGGCCAGCTCCATGGACTTGTTCACTATGGTGTGGAGGTGCGGCTGGTGACAGAAAAAAAAACAAAATAGAATTCAATTCATGACCAAGGATTACTCTCACAAAGCACAAAATTGAAGGTCATGATGTCATTATTAATCAATGTGCATTTAACCTATGTATCTATTATTTGTGAGCGTAATATTAATGCACAGTGCTGTGCAATTTCAGCACATGTATATGTCATTGTAGACAGTCAGATTTTCAAGTTTACATTGACAGGCGTCTAATTTTTTCTGTCAGAAGACAGTCAAAAATAGAGAATAGATCAGCAATGGTTATATGGAAGACTGTCAGAAAATATATCTGGACAACACAGTCTTTACCCTGATGTAGTGAACACAACAGCAGCGTAAATGATATTTTAAGATGGCAATCAATGATAATACATTTTAAAAAATCATTATAAATATGATCCTGCTATAAATTTCTATTCTCACCTTTAGCATCTGTTCATTCTCTGCTGCAAACAGAGATACTGAGCCAAAAACCAACTTGAATAGCTTCAGGTACAAATTAGACCTTTCCATGTTGGCTAGAAGACAAGAAAAAGAAAGTAACCATTTTAATATTCTACAGAATAAAAATTCATAATTTAATAATATTATATCAATGAAGGAATGATCAGACTCTTCACTGATCTGTATGTAAAATAACACCAATGGCAAACATTGAAATTGTACCCTTATCCTAATATCTGACAAACATTTATTTTTTCAGACATCTTTATCATAAAAGCATATAAAAAATCTAAACCAATCTTTTAATCATAGCACTACAAATAATTTACAATGGCGCCTTTCTTGCTTTCCATTGTGTTTAAGACCCCATTCCCAGAGACTAGATCGATCCAAACTAGGGTTCACACTAAATAGCTGGCAGCTGAGAGGGCACAAAAGTTAATTACCCCCTTACAGCTTGCAGTAGGCCAGACAGACATTTATCTGACAGTAATCTAGTGAGACTCCCCACGGGGATAGATCGATCTAAAATCTATGGGAATATGCCCTAAATCCTTCAGTGGCACCCCTTTCAAGCAGGGACAGGGCTAATACCTTATCTGCCACACCCTTATTGCTCCTTTGTTCACCCCCAGGCTCATGCCTTACAAACCCCAGTGCCATACCCTATAGTGACACCACTGTCCATTGAAATGATACCCTGTCAGTGGTGCCACCTTTTAAGCAGGGCCCACACTAATGCCTTATCTGCCATACCCAACTTACACTGCTGTACATACTTATCTGTCCATAGACATGATACTCACAGCCCATTTCCTCCAGTCTGGCTAACAGGTACTCCACCAGAATTCCTGTCACAGTATTATACCCTAGTTATAGACATGATACTTACAGCCCATTTCCTCCAGTCTGGCTAGCAGGTATTCCACCAGAATCGTGGCAAACGTGGCGGAGGTGGTCAGGTTGGCAAGGAAGGAGTTGGCCACGATCTGCAGCGCATAGTTGTTGTGGATTCTTTCTACCATGTACTGAAAGAAAACCCATTAACTTAGATATATTTTATCAAGGTTTTCTCTATTTGAGTAAATCTCCATAAATAGATACTGACAAAAGCAACCTGATCTGGGTGTGGGGGAAATCTCTTACACAAAAAGAGTTGGATAAATACACTGACATAAATTACTAAATGACAGAATTAAGAACATTTATAAATATTAAAACTAAGATAAATTTCCATTATATAAATAAAACAGATAAAACAACTGAGTTTTTTTTTTTCTAAGCCTTCCAAAAGTTTGTCTAGTATGTAATATATAAACATCCAAAACATAAGGTAATATGAAATACGTAATAATGAGAAAGTACATGATTAGACCCATTTCTTGTATTCTTTCTTTAACACTGCACTTACCTCAATGGTTGCAGAAAATATTTCCTTGAAGGTTAGAGGGTTCATCATTGTGAACTGAAAGAAAATGATGTAAATGCCTATCTGACTGTATTATCATGGATGTCACACACATTATTATTATTAAATATAAAAAGAAACTAATTTTAAATGAAGAACAAAATCAACGAAACATTCCTTTTACTTTAATTTCATTTGATATTAATGTGGTGAATTGAAGTAATTGGGAAAGTTCTCTGAAGCTAAATATGAAAAGCCATCAATAAATGAAATGATAAACTTAGGACTGACCACGCCAGCAAAGTGTTCTAGAACCTCCTTCTCTTCTTTGGTTCTGACAGTCTGGACCCTAAAAAAAGAGAGATAAAAATGGCTTTAAACGTACCAAAAAGAAAATGTTTCTTAAATTTTCCCCACCAAATTTGCTTTAAGTTTAAAAATAAGTTATGCAATGCATTAAAATAGTTACTTAACTAAAGCTGCAATATATAGTATTATCCATGCTTTTTCAGAATTACAAAATTACCTTTAAAAAACCTTATAATGCATTAAGTTTCTTTAAAATAAGTGAGCTATATTTACACTGCAGGTCTAACAGAAGTCTTCTCAAAAGTCAGCCAAAAATTTTTTTAACTCCCAAAAAATGAAAAAAAATAATTTGAAAACTACCCTTGTCAGACATAAAAATGTTTCTTTAAGATAAGTGCCTTTTATCATGATAATAATAAGCTATACTTACGCTGCAGGTCTAACATAAGTCTGCCCAGAAGTTGTCTGAGTCACCGTATATATGTCCACTGCCTGAAGAGCATATTTCACTAGTCTAACGAATACCAGGGTTTCCTTGGGGTTGAATAATTTATTGCTGATGAAGTTTGCATCTGAAACAAGAAAAAGCAAAAAGATAATACAAAATATAAAATATATACATAATAATAATTGTACTGAAAACTGATTGCATGCTGCACACTGGGGTAATTATCTCCATCAATCTTCCTTATACTTATGAAATTTTGAAATATTTTGTACTAATTCCTTTTTTTATACTGGAAAAATATACACTAATGACAGCACATTTCCTCATCTTTCATACCAAAAAATGTCAAAAATATAAATGATATTAATTAAATAAATGAATGAATGAAGGAATGAATGAATGAATGAAGGAATGAATGAATATGTATGATAACGTGACAGTGGCTCAGTTTAAAAATTAGTACTATAAAACTTCATCATATATGTGCAA
The DNA here is from genome assembly GCF_001039355.2 of Lingula anatina. The sequence goes on from NW_019774569.1 coordinate 120,965, forward strand.
TACATGACCCCCCCCCCAAACACACACACAAACAAAAAAAATTCAATGAAACAAAATAAAGGTCATCTATCCCACGAACCAGTCATACTCACTCACAGTGGGTCCCTTGCAGGAGATAGTCCCCCATGTGATAGTCTTAACCCCCCCCCCCCCAAATAAGTCATACTTACCCACAGTGGGTGCCTTGCAGGAGATAGTCCCCCATGTGATAGTCTTAACCCCCCCCCACCCCAAATCAGTCATACTTACCCACAGTGGG
>NW_019774569.1:143923-163881 GCF_001039355.2 Lingula anatina
GGACCCCCCCCCAAAAAAAAAAAAAAAAAAAAAAAAAAGGGGGGGGGGGGGGATAGCGAGCGTTTTGAAGAAGAGAATTAAGGTCAGAATCCAATTTGCTCGGTGAGTTCATATAGACCTAATCACATTCCAATGTGAGAGGAGACGACTTGACACAGAATTCACCTTAAAACCAAACGAGCGCAAAAGAACAAATTTTATAGCTGGTCGGTCAGTGAACTTCTGACGGGGTCCACTAGACCCCTGACCGCTTTTATCCATCATTATTTTCATTATTCTCAACATCTGAAATCATACGTCTATTGTATATACTTTTCTGTGACCACTGGTTGGCACCTACAGGAGGCTTACGTAAAATCTGGTTATGTAAACTTCACAAAGGGATCCATCAAGGAACAAAAATGCGTGGGGTTCAACGAACCTCAATAGATCGAAATAAGGTTAGGGTATCTTCGTCATATCCGAAGAATGCTACCAATCCCCCCCCCCCAGCCTGCGTCTGCGTCTCTTGCGCAATATTTGTATAAGCCTAGGTCCCAACTGAGTTTTGGGCGCGAGGACTTTAGGTTCCTTGCGTCCAGCTAGGACGTAGCTAGATCGCACGTAGCGACTGCTGATCATGTCGAAAAGTTTCTACGTGCTGTCTGCGTCCTTCCAAAAGTCGCACGACGGACGTGCTCCTCACGCACGAACTCTCACGTTTTCACCATTTTTTTTGGCCGTAGACCACACGTAGCAGTCCGTACGTTCGGTTGGGACCTAGGCTATACAAAAGGCTTTAAGCCTACGGTTTGCTTGAGTCACGCGAGCTTGCACCCTCCATGATAAGTAAAACCAGACAATTGCCACATCCCTGTGCAGGCCCGAAGCCAGGGCGGTCCGGGGGGTTCGAAGGAACCACCCTTTTTGTCAGGAAAAGGTCCATTTTGGGTAAAATTTGATCTAGGTACACATAAGTTTCATTGTAAAAGGTCCACTTTTTCAGAAAAAGAACCCCCCTTTTGAATTTGCTGGCTACGAACTGCTGTGCATGTGTTCTAAGTGATTTTATTACATGACACAGAAAAAATATCCCCGTTCTACTACAGCACTTTATATATATTTATCAAACTACGTTTTGGTGCAATTATTAATCCATTCTGAACGTCCACGCGAAGGATCTGGTCAAGATTTCTAAGTCTAGTTCCCGTTTGAAAAAAAAAAAAAAAAAAAAAAAAAAAAAAAAAAAAAAAAAAAAAAAAAAAAAAAAAAAAAAAAAAAAAAAAAAAAAAAAAAAAAAAAAAAAGTCAAATTAAAAAGGATGCAAAAAGAAAAGTCAAAAAGGTTCTTTTGATACGCAAGTTTTGAAAGACGTTCTGTTTTAACGGCATCACCAGTGGAAAAAATGACTTAACAAAATATTCCACACCAATAAATAAATAAATAAATAAAAATGGATAAATAGATAAAAATAAAAAATTCTAAATAAAATAATAATAAATCTGATTGCATTCAGCGAGAATCCCCTTGGAGCTAACATAGGGCTCTATTCCCATAGATTTTAGATCGATCTATCCCCGCAGGGAGTCTCACTAGATTACTTTCAGATAATCCGACTTAAATGTCCGTCCCGCCTACTACAAGCTGTAAGGGGGTAATTAACTTTCGTGTCCGCCCGGCTGACAGCTATTTAGCGTGAACCCCCAGGGAGTAAGGTCGATCTAAAGTAGGTCGATCTAATCTATGGAAATGGGGTGTAGGTCTACACCAATCACTGGGCACTGTCCCCTAAGTGTGTATTGGACGTCGCGTCAAATATCAATATCACTTAATTAATAACCCCTTTACACTGGAAGGGACCTTCGTGCGCCCCGCAGTACGGCCCCGTTTGAGAGTAAAAAATAATAATACTTTAAGTGCCGATAACTGGCCGATCATTTAGCATTCATTCTGCAACCAAAGTGATGCTTGTTCCTCCTTTCTACAACCACAACGATACCAGTTTCGTGGTCGAACAAAGGATGCAGAAAGAACGCCGTCCAGTGTAAAGCTGCCACTCGAGCTGCTTTAATTCATCCCCTTGAGTTAACTCAATTTGAGCTAGTCCAAGCGGAAATAAAACTGGGGTAGTTCAACTTAATTTGAGCTAGTCCAAGCGAAAAAACTGGGGCAGGTTAGATTCAACTTTATTGTGCCACTGACCGCTGGTCAGACCGTCCAGTGACCCTCCGACCGACCCTCCGAGCCTTTGCTCCGTGAGCGTTCGTACATTCTTTATTGTGCTTCCCAATTGAATTTATAATGTTATCTTTTTCTTACTCCAAATATTTCACAAGTCCATTTTCACATTCTTGAAATGCATTTAAAATGAACCTACAGGCAAATTATGTAAACACTTGAAAAAACTGCCAGAAATCGACTGGACCAGGAGGTCTCTCGTACCTGTATATTTCAAAGCGGGAGTTCTTAGCTATTTGCAGTGGCTATTTATATATCAAAGTATAGTTTTATCTGGTACTCGTTATGATGCATTTATTCTTCTTATTTGTGTTAGCACTTACATAGTCATATTCATATATGTAAGTTTAATGCAAAACTTATTCCTTTTAAAACTGCGATAATGACATTACACAAAGGTGATTGTTGTCTCTTTAAACACCCGACTCATGCAATATTTTACTGTGAACCGACAATCGGCCGATAAACGCTCCGTAGCCTGGGCGGCATCTACATACCTTCATCAAGGTAATTTTTCATTCTTCCAACTTAGTGCACTGAGGCGATTCTGCAGTCACACTTCACACTTTTAAATATTTTCAGAAATATCGCAGTGACCTGTGACCGGTCACAGGATGGGGGCACCCCATTCTCATACCCACCCCAAGCTCGCACCCTGAGCTTCAGAATTGACTTAAATAAAGCTTTACACTGTAGCCGTTTCAAGTAACTGGTTTGCTTGTATACTGATGAGGCTTGTTTCAAGTTATCTCTGAAGCTCAGGGTGTGGCAGCTCGCCACATTAGGCGTCTCCGCCGCGCTCTCTTTCATAGTAAGCACAATGACTCTTTAACCGTGTGGCTTGTCCTCAAACATACTGCAGTGACTGATGCAGAACCAAATGCAGTTTGAGCTTGAAATCCAATCTGATTAGATTTTATTTTAAGGGGAGGGGGGGGGGGCTTTTTCATTATAGCCTACACACATTAATTCTTTTAAGGTGTGACTTTGAACTCCCATGTGTCTCGAGCCCTGTGCTGGGTACATTATCTGAATATTCACAGTAACAGTAATGCCTAAATAAAAATTGATGCTGTTAATGCCAGTAAGCGTTATATACTATTAAATCGAAATTGACAAAACCCCTATTTTGTGCACTGTCATCGTAAAAAAACATGGAAGGAAAACTGTCTTACTTCTCGTTTCCAAACTTAAATTAAGAATGGTTCTTAGGGCTAAAATAAAGCTAGAGTTGGAATACCAGCCTGATTCGATTCATTTTTTAATAAAGTTATTCATCTGTGTGATTATTTCATTTCTCACATATTGACATTATTAAGGTGTGACTCTGATCTCTTTTTGGCATGGTCCTCACCTAGGAATGAAACTCTTGCGTAAGTTTTCAGAATTCGAGTTCGCACCGAGTGCCGAGTGAAGTCGATTGAAGCGCATCGGTGGCTTCGTCGGCCTCCGGGGCCAATGAGAACTGTGTCAGTGTCCGGAGTTTTTACACCGTGACCGGGTCAATCCCCACCAAATCGCCGACCTGGCCTCGCTAACCAACTGCATCGCATATCATTCGGCTAACCGTATCTGAAATTTACGTGTACCATAGGAGTTCAGCAGACTGTAGCATGCACAATATTATGAGTCTTCACAACTTCAGAAACAATAACAGCGACAATAACAACAACAACAACAATAAGAACGTAAAGTTAAAACAACTTTGAATTTATTTATCAAGTGGGTTCGGGTCAAAGACAGAAAGTTACCAAGTGCATACCCTCTACTAGGGCGACAGAGTTTTCACAAGATATTCGCAGATATGTCTTTAGATAAATAGACAGTCATTTGATTCTCTGGCTTTTTGAATATTTGCCTATAATATCTGCCACCCTGCTAGGGGGTACCAAGTGCAACTCTAATCGCATCGACAGTCAGCCAGTACGAGAACTGCATTTTGTTTTAAATAAAATGGAAAACGTCTACATCAAACAATGTGTTACTTTCGCTGAATGCAATCAGTTTAACAGGTTAATATCACTCCTGCCGTTGAGCAGGATGCAGAAAAGCCGGTGGTTATACAAGTATGCTGGAAACAAGAGTAGGCGTGTAAGAGTGGGTTCCCATACTTAGATCGGTCCATCTGGATCGACCTAACTCTGGGAAGTCTCACTAAATTGCTATCAAATAAAAAAAAACGGCTTAAATGTCTGTCACGCCTACCGAATCACCTAGGGGGTAAAGATAATTACCCCCTAACAGCTTTACTAGGTGTGACAGACATTTAAGCCGGTCGAGTTGACAGCAATTAAGTGAGACTCCCCAGGGAGATAGATCGATCCAAATATCTGTGGGAATGGTCTCTAAATCTGTTTAACTGGTTGCATAGCGATCGAGAGTCACCGCAGAGTTGGATCGATCTGCATAGACCGATGTTTTCAATGGGAATGAGCCCTATGGGGCTATTAGGTAATGGTGGACTGGTTGATTTCACAATTAAAAGTAATTTTCCGTGATAACAGCCTTGGGGCTGGCTGCGACTTTGTGAACTTTCCAAATACAAAGCAACATGAGGCGTGAACGAAGTAGCGATTAAAAAGATTGTAAATGTTCAATACTTGGCTGACAAAATGGAAGGGAATATGTATCAATATTGCAAATGATGCCAGAAAGAAATGCGCAGCGTGTGTAAATAATACCGTATAATGACAGAAAAGCAACACCTGGCGAAATAAAAGTGTACGTTATAATAGTCGGTGTCACCATAACACTGATAGTCTTATTCGCCACACACTACATACTAAAGGTGTGTAATTTGATCTTAAGGTAACATCATGTACCCCATGTTAACTTCACTTCTGTAAATAATGTATTATGTATTCTTGGTGTGAAGTTGTCTTAATATCAGTTACAAATTTTCTCGAACAGCAGATAAGTAGATCGAGGATTCTTTTTGTTCCGTTTTATGGTCGCTTAAATTTGATTGGGGACTTTGGAGTCATTGGCTATCTGTCATTATTTCATTTAATGCTAATCTATTGTTTTAATTATTATCATTAAATTAGTTTATTTTATAGAAGGTTTATCCCTCGCTGAAATCATTCACAGTCTTACATCCACTTAAATACTCGACATTTTACGCTTCTTTACTTCTTTGTGGCCGGTGAAAAATCGGATATAAGACATAATTAAAATAAACTTAATTGGGAAAAATGCTCCATTAATGTAATATGACGTAATATTATCAAAGGCTCGCCACGCGCGTCTGTCTCTGTTCATGCGAACGCGCACACGGCGGTCAACTTCATTTGTCCTCTTTTCTTTCAATTGGCCTCTTTTATGTTATGGGAGATCACTGTTGACGCAAGAGCCGGCGTTGTCCCCAAATATCCCAGCACTTGACCGGCATGTCAACCTGCCTTGTTCCCAAATGCATTCCTTTTTGCCGAAATCAGTGACTGTGTCGCGTGTCTCAGCATTCGTGTGTCGCTAGAGGGCGCTGTCCGAGGACCAGTTGTATAATATATATATATATTTAACCGCAAGGATTACCGACTTCAGACCGGTCCACAATAAAGGACGGTGTATCCCCCCTCTCAACGCATCGCATCAAATCTCCGCAGTGCAAGACGAGGTTCGAGTATGTGTGGTCCCCTGTATAATTAACGCTTGCAGAATAGCTCAAGTTCAGGCAAGTACCGGTATGTTCATGATTTATCAAATTTCTGTAAAGAGATTTTTTTTCTTGTTGAATGTTATTAGTAATATTTACGTTTTTACGCATTCGAGAATAATTATTTATTGCACGTATTGATTAAGAGGGAGTGGCTTGAAAAAAATTTACAAAGACATTTTTACTTCCGCAATTGACTAAAATATACCTTTCACGATTTAAGAAAAATATGTTACAGTAGTAAAAGAAACGCTGCATTACATGTATGTTAAGGAAACAACTTCATTGGGTTTAGCTGCAGGGTCCTATTTCGCGAAATACTATATTTAGTTTATTGAGCTAAAATTAACGCCTTATTAGCTTTTAAGACTTCGGTGGGTAAAGTCTAGAATACATGTGTCACGGACGCCCTGTTGTGAAATCGTGCGTGATTTTCCGTGCAAATTTTATGGCATCGTAAGTGGCTATGGGCTACGGCGAATACGTTTACCTTACGTGCCGGTGCCGTGTCATTACGCCGACATGACCTCGAGGTTCCAAAGAGAAAATTCGGTTTATCTGACGTGCAGTGATCGTACGGAGCCCTTTCAGCCCCGGTACAGTGTGACGTTGCCGTGTAGTTTCACGTACTGAGGATGGATACGCTGCCGGCGCATATATGCCCCTTCAAGTTTTAGCAACCAAATGGTCAGATTGAGAATGACAATCGGAATGAGGAAACAAACAACTTCAAGTTCGTGAAAGTGAATTACACTAATAAGTTTTAAACATCTTTACTATTAATATTTACTATTGTTATGCTTCCTATAAACACCAAAGGTGGAAAGAAAAGAAACCAACAATGAGTTTAATCATTATCACAATCACCACAAACCCTCAGAACAATTCCCGAACGGGAACTGTGCGATTCCATCTGAGATAATGCTACGGCAAACAGGCCTACGATTTTGTATATTATTTCACTCTAGTTTTTTTTAATTGTCCGTTATTTTTGATCGCGTCACCGATGATTCGGTTTCTCTAAAACCCCTCATGGATCGAACGGTTCATCAATTTGGCAAACGTTTACTGAAGATATGTAAGGGTATTTTACTTCGAATACTGAACGGGCGTTGCCCGCGGGATCGGGAATAGACTAGAAGGAAGGAGGAGTATCTAAGTGGCTGACGCGAGTAAGTTGTTGACCCGTTTCCTCTTCAATGCACGTAGATCAACCCATACACGTGTGACCTGCCCTATTGTGTTCCGGGGCCACAGATAGGTCTTCCACTAACTATTCACAGAAAAGACCGGGTTTATGTAAGAGCTGACTAAACACGTGCTTAGGTAACTATGGCCTTGGCCCCATTCCTATAGACGCCATCGGTCTGTGTAGATCGATCCAACTCTGCGGCGACTGATTGCAATCAGTTTAACAGAATAACATGGCTGCTCTTGTTTCCAACGTACTTGTACAATCACCAGATATCCTGCATTCTATCCAATGCCAGGAAGAGGCGTGTGATTGCACTCAGCGAGAGTCCAAGCGAAGCTGAATCGATCTACGTAGACCGATGATCTCTTTGTGAATACAGCCTAAGGGGTTAGAAAGCTGCCGGAGTAAAAAAAATTACAAAAGAAAGGGAAAAAGCAATGGAAATGTTTTAATATGTATATTGGACACGTGCACACTTCTGTGCTCTGTGATCCTGTTGTGTAACTAGGACTGGATTCCTATGCCTAGATCGATCTAACAGGATCGATCCATCTCCAAGGGGTTTCACGCTAAATTGTTTTCAGCTTGAGCGGCTTTGATGTCTGACACGCCCACTGAAGCTGCTAAAAGATAATTAATTACCCACTAACAGCTTCAGTAAGCGTGACAGACATCTTTGCATCTTAAGTTGATAGCAATTTAACGACAATCCCCTTGGAGATAGATCGATCCACAGTTAGTACGATAGGATCTGGGAATGGTCCCTTGCAAAGGCCTATACCGGTATGTATTCGAAAGAAATGCATTTTCGCCCCCCCCCCCCTCCCCGGCCACGACGAAAACACGTGCCGTTCACCTGTATCCTGATTAGTACGTAAGTATTGTGTAAAGGGTCGGCGACCCGCGGGGTGTTTACCTGTGTTAAAGGACACGGGAGGTGACCTGTAGTAGGAACAATTAGTGGCTCCATCAATCAAGAGAAAAATAAGCTTAGTGCCAATGTCAATAGGTTAAGACGCTAACTCATACCTGTAAAGCAAATAAGGGTATCTCGTATCGCTTTTAAGATTATATTGTAAAATGCTGTCCAAAAACTCTTGGGATAAGGAGGGTCAATGCCCCCTTAGAACTTTAAAAATTCAACCTACAATGCTTTTGGTATTCTTGGGTTGGGGGTGGAGGTAGGGTGGGGTAGGGTGGGTGTGGGTTAGGGTGGGTGGGGTAGGGTGTGGTGTGGTGTGGTGTGGTGGGGTAGGGTGGGGTAGCGGAGGGTGGGGTGGGGTAGATTGGGTTGGGGTGGGGGTAGGATGGGGGTGGGGTGGGGTAAGGGTGGGGTTGGGTGTGGTAGGGTGGGGTGGGGCGAGGGTTTAACCTCTGCTCCTGCTTCCTACCCCGACAGCCGATAGCCCTGGATTGTCATACAACAACTTCTTTGAGCAAAAATGTAAGCTAACGGTACGGAAAATTTTAGGCTTGTGTTTGAGAATTTTCATGTATAACAACTTCTTTCTTTCGACGAAGACCAGACGGAAATTGCAATAGCCAGCAGTTATCAGATTTGAAAAAAAAAACAGACCCGTACATTGTACAATCGTACTACCCTGTTGGTTTGGATGACGATAAATACATATATATCATTATCATTAGTATTATCATCATTATTTCTTGTGCATGCATGCGCCCTGCCACAACGTGCACATGTACCCGATACTCGTTCCAAGAGCATCAACGGCATAATGGTCATTAGCACAGGACCAAACACGGGTCATCTTGACCATCGGAACAATTACGAGGCCTAAGTAGTTGGCCTAAGTTACAATACGATCTGGTTTATCATTAATTTGATCCTGTGGCCTAGCCTCAACTGTGATTTCGACATATGATAAACTCCCTAAAATGTTCATCATTATCATGGCGATTTCCATCCAGTAGGCATGGAAATTAGATAGTCTCATAGACTGGGTTCCCATAGATTTAGATGGATCTATCCGGATCGACCTTACTCCTTGGGGATTCACGCTAAATTGCTGTCAGGTTCCGAGAGACGAGTGCGCACAAAAGTTAATTACCCCCTTACAGCTTTTAGTAGGCGGGACAGACATTTAAGCCGGTCAGACTGACAACAATCTAGTGAGACTCCCCACGGGGATAGATCGATCTAAAAATCTATGGGAATGCACTCATAGCCGCGTTTTTAAGAGCCGGTGTGGAATATAATATGGAAACCCCTCCTATTATTCCGCAGTCCGGTTTCGGAAAAGCAACAACGGACTGAAGACCAACCGACACACTAGTCCCAGATTGCAAGACGTGGCTTTTTGGAATGTAAAACAAATTGGAAAATCAAACTCTTCTAACGAAAGATTTACATTGTTTTCTTTGACACATTTTTTTCTCTTTGTTCATAGGTCTTATTGCGAAGAAGCCGAAGAAGATATCTGTATAAGTATGAACGTGAAAGGTGCGTTAATAAAAATACGTATATTAAAAGTATATTAAGATATGCCAACCGCTGCGGATTTAAGACATCTTATATGAGAGAGAGAGAGAGAGAGAGAGAGAGAGAGAGAGAGAGAGAGAGAGGAAAAACTTAATTGATAAAATGTTTCCATTTTCCAAAATTGATTAGTTAATCCATGCGTTTATTTATTTGTTTATTCATTTATTATAGATCAGAATTCACCGAGTCAAAACGCTGGCCAGCACAGCCCAGCCAGTGCTTTGTACGTCGGCGATGAACATGCCCAACTGTCACCGTCAACGCTTGACTTACTTGGCGCACCAGACGAAGATTTTCTCTTCGAGGACAGCTTAGACCTCAGTGTTTTTGAATCTCCCACTGACAGGGCGAAAGTTGTCCCTCCAGTTGCCCCGGCAGCGTGGATGGCGCTACTAGACTGTGAGACCGCTCCGCGCGAGGGAAGCTCGCCGGTGCCAGCGGGTACTGAGACGCACGCTGAAGATAACAATGGGCATTCTCCTCAGTTAACCTTTGAAAACTTGCAGCCGGTTTTGCCAGACTTTCAAAGCGCGGACACACACAGCGGCTATAGAGCGTTCAAAAACGAGTCGAGTCCCTCTTTACAATCTTGTCTGGCGCAGGGTACTCGTGACCATTCAGGTAAGTAAGAAGTAATGATACACCCGTAGATAAATATACAATCAAGAGTAGATAGTAATAAATGAATCAACAATCAGTGTGTCTTGACATCTCCTCTCCTTCTTGGCAGTGAATGGGATTTTTTTATCTCTCTCCGTTTGATAGTTCGTCTTTACTATTTCTTTTCTCTTGTGTTCGAGTTTTCTAAAAAAGACTTAGAATTCGTATACCTTTATCAAAACAAGGTGTAAAGGAAAATATTTCACGGCTTTCATGTTATCGGCATGATGGTGGATAAAAAAGGTTAAACGGGCATACAAAGCGGTTTTAGTTGGAAATAATTCACAAAAACAGCACCTTAACAGCATCAAACATTCCAAATAAACAAGATATATTTCAAATTTAACATCTAACACGCACCCAGTACGTAGAAATAAAGAACTAAAAATCGCATTTACGTCCCGCGATTGTAACATACCTTGCGTGTCACGTGACTCAGATACTAAAATATGAATGAACGGGCGGGAAGAAGTGTGGGAAAACTGCTCAACTTACTTTTCATCCGTGAAGGCCGAGGGAGTAGGCGTACCACGTGACTGCACTGATTCAACAAGTCAATGCAGCGGACGATACGAAGAAAAAACTCTTTAGGCTAGCACGTAAGAGGGATAAAAAGCAGAAAGAAGTAGGCCTACGACACAAAACTTGCACCAATTAAAGTAAAAGTATAATAGAGTGGGCAATGACATGTCAACAGAAGTAAACAAGACGTTTAACGTTCAGAAACCTTGCACTGAGACAGTTCGTCGAATGATGCAATGGCCACACTGGTTAGGAAGCCCTGATAGTATTAGTAGTAAAAGGTGTGTGTGCAATGAATCAATCGTGCGCGCGCAAACCGTTTTGGAAGACAGCAGAGCGTATAACTTAACGCGAAGAACGGACAAAAAATGAAGTTGAAATCGCATTTTGACGAATAATAGGCCTATATACATATAACGGTGATGATTATTTAAGATAAGCAATTTTAGACACCACTCTTATATCATCTCAACAATCATGATAACACCCTCCCGCAGATTGTATGCCCCTTTAAAAAAGCAAAAAAAAAAAAAAAAAAAAAAAAAAAACATAACTTTTGGTTGAATGGTCTGTTCAAGCTGATTTTCTAACTCGACCTGTATTCCATTAAGATTGATCACTAGTACTCCTGTGAGTTTTAAGACAATTGGCCTGTCGGTTTTTCTTGAAATGTATTATCAGTATTGCATATATGCTGAAAAAAGCGAAAAAAAAAACAACAGCATACATGTACCTTTTGAAAAAATGGCCCGACCATACTGATTTTAAAACTAGACCTATATTTTATAAACATTCATCAGTACCGTAAGTTTGATGACAAAAGGTAAACGTTTTTTCCGCTTATCGTGTTATTGTTGAAAATGCATGGCGACGACAGCGACGACGGCGACAACAGACGCAGATGACGGCTATATGTACAGACACATCTGTCCCTGTACATAAAAAAGAATCTTTTAAAAGTGTTTTTGTGGAGAAATATACCATATAAAAATACGATTGAACCATCTTTCCTTTCACGTGTGTAAATATTTCAGTTTCACTTAGGTCAAGGTGCCCGACCTGTTATACCCAAAGTCCGTCCGATTGCCAAAGTGCACGCGTCTGCAAAATACGTGCTCTTGAACCAGTGACCTAGCTTTCTCAAGTTCCTTCTCTAATGGAAGCACGTCACGGTAACCGCAGGGAAGAGACCGGTCCTTCTTTGTCCATAATTATAATGACATGTTTATAGGGCGCTTAATGCAAAAGAACCTCTAATCAGCGGATAGAAGTTGGCCATTGACAACTGAATTGTACAAATGAAGGTGGAGATCACACAGGTTTTAGTGAGTCTCAAGGAACATGAATACAGCTTGGTGTTACATGGTGGAGGGCTTTCATTACAATAGCATTTTCGGTTTTTTTAATCGACTGATAAGTTTTATGTACACACAGCTAGGTTTCAATACATATCACATAACAGGTATCATAGTTTACCTTTTATACGTGTGCGTGTATCTCTAAATCCGTAAAGTATCATTTAATCTCTCGCACACCTTACGTTAGGCCACGCGGTGCAGAGGAAGAGGAAACAGCACACCGTACTAAACTGGTTACTGCTACCATTATCCCTTAAAATTTGACTTCTATAGGAATCTCGATTAAAAGATCTGTAATGAGACATGTTACGCATTCTTGCGCGAAGAAAAAAGCCCCTTTTTTATCAAGCAGAAAACATACTAGGACATGCCCTCGATGGGTCAACAGGCAGCTCTATTCGCTAAAGTTAATGGATTGTTACATGATCCTCTAGACCTTTAGGTACTTCTGTGAGATAAAGAATGTCTTTTTTGACTGTATACATTACCGGTTTCATAGATTAAATGTAATTTTATCTTTACATAATATTTTATATATAGTATTTTTAAATTTAAATAATACACTTTAGTCAGGCAAATTTTGGTGTGTTAGACAGGTTTATTTACCTAAATCTTAATAGAAACATGGCACCTTCTTTAAATCGAATGTAAAGAATAGGATGATTTGAAAAACAAGGAAAATTCACTTTTTCATTTTGAGTATTGGTATGAGTTTTATTTCCTCTTTTATCTTCATAAAACGGCTGAATCTGTAGTTTATCCTCAACTTCAAAATAGCCAAATGATACATTTGTTTTATTAGTTTTTTCTTAGGCATTTCACACACACACACACATACCCGCATATGCAATCACCAAATCAAATCAATCCAAAGTTGATTTTAACCATCGGACCAAAGCTTTAGTCTCCTCTGAAGGGAGATAAACCCGATCGGTTCAAATTATGAGGGAATTGAATACGGCCAAGTTCCCGAACGTATCGGTTACTTCACTACGAATATACTGGTCTTTCAATGTGTAAAACATAATGATATTTTATTTGGATGGCACTGGACGAATTTCATGCTTAGTTAAGCTGATCGGACGCCAGACAATGGACGCTACACCTGTAGGTATAGGCCAGAGTATATGCCGCGCCCTTAAAGGCATACCTAACCCTGAGAAAGTAAAGATTCATCCTCCGATCAGAATCAGCCACATTCAGAGTATATAACAAAGAAAAATGAAAAAATCATTTTCGAGAATTTTCAGCACCATATTCCATATATTCAGCGTAATTTGGTTTTTGAATCACTCATTTCAAGGGAGAAATAGACTGGTGAATTTCACACGTGATAGTAAAAAGGACCAATTTCGAACTCTCAAAAACGGGTTTTATAGATCGTAGTTTTCCCATGGCTTTGAGATATGGATTACTGACAAAGGAAAAAATGTTAAGGATTTCTTAGTATTTTTTTCTTGCATAAAGGTATAATGTGCATTGTATGCATACAATAGTCCCAGCCCACAGCGAAAATGTCCAGACTGGCGCTTTTTTTGCCAAAGCTTTGGTTCGTCACAAAGCACACACAAAGGCAACAAGACAACGGAAGATCCTACGACTCTGATAAAAGCGAAGAAGTAGGCCCGTAATCACCTGGCCTACCCAAGCGTCAAAAGGTTATGTCTCCGATGACCATCTTGATGACGTTTGAGCCGTCTGGTTGAAATCTGGGCACTTCTATCAATTGGATTTTAACTACTTGGACACTGTAGGTCAGCGATTTTCATGTGTAGTGGTCATTGGCCGAAAGCCGTGCAAACCAGAATAGGGAAATTACTAGTTTTGTCTCGATTAGTCTGTCATTACTATTTTTTGTTGTGTGGGTGAAAAGAGGACCTCCTAAGTGTTTTAAATTTAATCTGGGGTCGACGCTTTGAGAGTTTGACATCTTAATGGCCCACCTGTTGTGCAAGAGTGTCACCTAACGTGTATTAGTTTTGACTGGTTCAAACAGTTAGAGGCAAATTTGTGAAAGGGGAACAAATCCCCCGTATATCGTAGTCACACTTTAAGCCTGGGTTCCCATGCTTAAACCGATCCATCTGGATCGACCTAACTCCCTGGGGGTTCACGCTAAATTGCTAACGGCTTAAGAGGCTTATATGTCTACCGAAACAGCAACGGGGGTATTTAACTGGGCCTCGCCGATAACAGATAGTTTAGTAAGACTCCCCGTGGAGATAGATCAATCCAAATATCTGCGGGAATGGTCCCTAAGACCAGTCTAAATGTTTTGGAACAGGCAATCCGCCCAATGTCAGAGGCGAATCCAGGATTATTTGAAGGGGAGGGGGGAGGTCCGCGGATGCAAAGACGACCCTACCCCGACCCCTTGGCGTAGGGTTCGGGGCCCGCTGTTGGGCACCACAAATTTTGGTAATTTAGAGGGCGCACGGGGCCATTCTGTACGGTTTATAACTATGATTCAGCTAGTCAAAACTCTAATTTCAAGAGGGGACCATTTGTGTGATTTTTTCAGGATTCGAAGGGGGGGGGGAGGTCAGGACCTCCCTGACACCCCCTCTAAATCCGCCACTGAATGCTCGAATAGCCATAGCTCATTGGTGCAACGCACTCTCCACATATTCATCTTTCTCACGGCTCATTATAAACCCCCACGCCTTGCAAATAATGAGCATCGTCGCTGTTTCCAAAAGATTTTTACAGGTTAACCGATGCACGCCCCTTCCCGCCTTATCGATATATTGTGTATCCCCCATCTGATCCTACTAGGACCCAAAATCTATCCTAACTTACAGGTACAGCGTTCTAGAAATGAATCCAACGTTTTTGAAATCACGTTAAGTGCTACCAGTTTACATTTCTTTACTTTGAAAACGTGAAATGCCAACTTTGAAAACTGAAACAAAGCACAGACAACTCCTTGCCCCCACTCAGGTCATGGCATTTGCTGGTGGTGCCGCCAGGTGTCCCAAACAAACATCAATCTGAAGTCGTGTGACTGACTGATATCTTATGAAAAGATACAAAAGAAACTGATGCTCTGTAAAAATGTTTCAGAAAGGCAACAATGCTATTTATTCTCTTTAAAAAGGTACATTAAATTAAAGCTGCCTATTGGAAGACATCGATAAAAATTCAAATTGCTCTTAACGGCGGCGTTAAAAATGCATATCAAAAATTTTAATTGCGTCTGTATTTGATATAGTAGTTTTGAGACGATTTTGTATCTACGCAAACTACCACGTTTCCGTGAACTTATCGAATTATGGTCAAACCATATGGTCAAGTAGTTGCACTGTAGCTGTACTCTAGTAAGACAATTAACGTCATGGTTAATTGTCAACACTTGTACAACCTCAATCATAAGTTTTGCCGATAATTAAGCTATTTCACGTTTTTCTTTTATTTATTCACGAAAAATTAAGAATAAAAAAATCAGGTTATTAAAATGTCACGACACATTTGTGAGACATAATAAGACATTCACTTATCAAAGGCTGAGGTGGAATATTGTTAGTCGGAGGATTGTCCTTTACGCGATTTGCAATCGACGCCCTCATCATGGGTCGTCCAGGTGACTCCCTATCGCCACCAAGTCTACGACGTAATTATCAAACATAACAAAAAAAAAATGCATCTTTTCACTCATTTTTACACTCATTTTGATAAAGACTAAAAAAATACGTCTTTGTTTTCAGATCCAAGGGCCACATCTGCTAGCCCAGGGTCGAGCAAGTCCTCTGTGAAGCAACCGAAAGGAACACTGTCTAACCTTTTGTCGGGCTGCGACTATTCCTCCGCGATAGACAAAATCTGCAAGGTCGATCCAGACATCCCAAAGAGAGTGCGCATGCTTTGCACGGCTCCAGGTAATATTTCAATTCCGTTGATGCCCAGTAAAATATGGTGTAACGCAGGTATTAGTTTGTTCATTGCGTTCGTTTGAGCTCTTTCTTTATCTGTCTTAACTTTTATCAATATATGTATATCAAAAATATATCAACTCTTGGTCACAATAGAAATTCTCCCCTCTCTTTTTCTTTGGTCTCTCTCTCACTCTCTCTCTCTCTCTCTCTCTCTCACCCCCTCCCCCCCCCCCCACCCCAACGATCTCTTCAGACCTTCTTCCTTCCCCTCTTGGTATGGCAAAAAAGGAAAAAAAATAACACTCAGGACAAATTTATTCGTTTTTGCCCAATGGCTCATAAAATTTTTAATCTGGTGAGCACTATAAAAGCACAGACCTCGGTCAAATAAAGGGCAAAATTTTTCTTTGAAAAAATATTCAAATATTTGGAGACCTAATTCAATTGATATTGCAATCACTTCGTTCCTCTTGTGGCACAGCATTCCTGAAAACTTCATCAAAATTTGTCAAGAACTCTTTGAGGTAATTCGTTCTCTAATGAACAGACACATTGCTAAGCCAACACTGATGAAAAAAAAAAAAAAAAACGTCCTTCTTTGGCAACAGTAAAAAATATCAAAAACTAAGGATACATCCTAATTTTTTTCTTGTATAGGGGAACCAGAGTTTGACCCCAGAAGACATACTGTTGAGGAAGGGGACGTGATGCCTCGACCTGCTATCAGGCGCATTAAAAGGGTAAGTATATATATATATATATATATATATATATATATATATATATATATATATAAGTATATATATAGATATGTGTGTGTGTGTGTGTGTGTGTGTGTGTGTGTGTGTGTGTTTGTGTAGTATACAGAGAGCTCAACAACGCGGAGCATTTATACAAAATTAAAAAAATAAATATCATTTTGAATAATATCATTTTGAATTAACACCTGATGATCGGGCATACCCTATGAGTATGTTCGTGAAACTCAAGAATTGAGGTTCACACGTCTCTCGTGTATTTATTTATTTTAAAACTGTGTGTGTGTGTGTGTGTGTGTGTATGTGTATGTGTGTGTGTATGTAAAATAAATTTCATTTGACTGAAAAGGATAAAGTATACCGGGTTTGTGCGCAAAGTGGACTTCCTGGTGCCCAGTTTACTGTATTTAGGCGCCTGTAGTTATCACTCTAACTGTAAAGCTGTCAAAGCCACAACTTGCGGGTATTTTCACGTACTCCCATTCTTTACACACATTGCCCTGCTTTCAAATAGCTTCAGGAGTTTGGCTCCGAATTCTCGAAGCTGTTTCTGGAAAACACGGCAACTTCCCTCGCTAATAACTAATTTCCAAGGTTACATGGTCACGTGGGCACAACTTAACCTATCAGGAGCAGTCTAACAACACTCTCATGGAAATCCTAGTCAACTAAGCCATGGAACTCAATTAAGATTTTTTTTTGTCAAACTGGGGCCCGATAAAATACTTTATTTCCCTCTGACATCGAGAGATATACTGAGAAATGTATATATTAATTTTTTCAGAAATGTATTCCGGAAAACGACAAGGATGAAGAGTACTGGAAAAGGCGTAGAAAAAATAACGAACAAGCCAAACGCTCCAGAGACACAAGGAGACTTCAAGAAAACCGTATTAAAATGCATGTTATCCACTTAAAGAGTGAGCTTAAATCTGCCAAAGAGCAGTTGAAGAACGCTTTGCTCGAGAACGCACGGCTACGAAGTGTGGTAAATAGTCAGAAGCCAGACGATGGGTGACTGATTGGATAGAAATGTCAGAATAAGTACTTTTGGGAACCCGTTTGGCATGAGAACTTTAAACTTTGAAGTTTGGTTATAACTATAATACCTCCCGGTCCCCTCTTAAAAATTGACTAAAAAAACAAAAACAAAAACAAAAAAAAAAAAAAAAAAAAAAGGGTAGTTTTCCACTGAGTTGACAATAGTGGGCCTATCTTTCAACATCAGATAAGAAATCGTTTGACCGAAAGTCTATTTAAAAGGATTCACCCAAGCTTTAACTTTTGTCCAAAACCTTCGGTATTATAGTGAAGACCACTCATGTACTCTTGTGAAACTGAACCCATTTTGTCCAACCCCATGTAGATCATGACGTTTCATTGGTGAAGCGAACTTGTGAGGTGGCTGAAGGATTCTCTGTAGTAAGATAGAGTTTGGCTGTGCCATATATGTCAGGCTTAACAACATTTTCTTCAATCCACCGTTCTCAATTTCCAAATTGATTAGCTTTTAATCAGTTTTGAACTCTACTCATATATAAGAAAATAACGTTTGGCGTATATATGAAGCAGGGGCGGATCCAGAGCTTTTTTCTGACAGTCTTCCAAATTGTCTTTGTTGATCCATCCTCCGTTTTTGACCGTCTTCCGACAGAAAAATATATACCCGTCAATGTAAACTTGAAAATCTGACCGTCTTCCGGAAGTCCCAGAAGACGGCCTAAACCCGCCCCTGTGAAGAACGGAAAGTAGCATTTTGAGTTCCTTTAGAAAAGTTTATCTTACATCATATCTAAATGATGGCAATTAATTGAGAATATATGAATCGTAATGGGGTTTTGTATTAAACGTGGAAG
Source organism: Lingula anatina (assembly GCF_001039355.2). The sequence goes on from NW_019774569.1 coordinate 162,517, forward strand.
TGACATGTAAAAGGTTTACGTATATTACGCTCGCCAAATGTGGTCTCGTGAAAATAGATGGTTCACCAGTGAAATGATATCATTAAAGTCGTCATATTAGTTATTTTTACTTCAAATACTTGAACGAAGTTTCATTTTATTTGGCAGTTACCAGTAGCATCCACCTCCCTGAGACAGACGTGTACTTATTCTGGCAACACACATGTTTAATATACGAACTGCTCATTGCCGACGGTGAGGAAGCCAAAAAAAGACTTGACGATTTTTTTTCTTTACTTTACGGAACAAAGCCATGTTACGAAAGGATAGCAGACGCAAATAGTTACAATAAGAAGCGACAGGCCTTTTGAGTATTTGAGTAGCCTACATTTTTACTTTTATCTGACCGTTAGTTTCCACGACTTTTTTTTTGTTAGTGGTACTGTCATGTACAGATGACGCAATATTTTGAGTAAGGTGAGGTGTTTCTCAAAAAAAAAAAAAAAAAAAAAAAAAAATGTTCCTCAGAATTTGTTTGACAGCAACAAGACGCCAACGCCTGGTGTTTTCGCACTTAAACACTGGACCTCACACTGCTGTGGGAGTTTTGCACATATATCCGTTACAAAGTGCATTTAGTTAAATTAGTTCTCATTATTTTTGTCATTTTTTGTTTGTTATATAGATGACGGTCTTATGGAGCAAAAGTAGCTCTACTAAAAGGGATAACAACTGTTCATTTTGGCCAATAACGAATTTTCCTGGGGTAAACAACAATTTTTCCATTCTTACCAATGGTAAATGAATCCATTTCTACTTTCAAATTTAGTCTTAAGAGATTATTACAGACTATAGCCATCGATGGAGGTCACATGGTCGGATGACAAGCACAGATTTTAGAATAATTGCTTTAAATTCCATTTTTGGTGGGAAATAGAATATATTATATTTCCTTGGGTTGTTTACAATGTTTTTTTTTTTTTTTGTGAAATATGGATTTCATACAGAGAGTTGTTATCCCTATTCAGCTCCTTAATTATTTATCACTTACGGTTTCAGACATTTTGCTACCACGATCTTCAAATATATTAGTTCAGCTTAAGATAACGGTATGCATAATAACAGTATAATTGTTATATATATATATTTTTTATAACTTTTTATGTAGAAACGTGGCAGTGCATTTACCATATTTGCTTATTTTATGAATTCTCTTGTATAGATATTTTCTAATTTATCTGTACCATTTGATGGTTAATGTTAAAGCACAGATAATATATTATGACAATTGCATAACACAAATGTCAATTTTAATAAAGCATCTACATTAGACATTATTTTTGTTTTGAAGTTTGACAAAAAAAAAAAAAAAAAAAAAAAAAAAAA
>NW_019774569.1:176078-222290 GCF_001039355.2 Lingula anatina
GAGGAGGGAGGGGGGGGGGGCTAATGCCGGTGCCAGCCCGCCTGAGGAACTTAAATTAAAACTGGTCTAGACTGAAGGACTAAAAATTTTGATCTGCTATGATAAATGAGCAATCATAGCAATTAGTCTTTTAGTGAAGTCTACAATTTCGATTTGTCTTCATCTCGATTGACAGCCATATCTTTCCTGCTATCTTTATGGTGTCGCTTGAATTTTTCACGCAGATGTGGTCATGAAATGTCCGTCAATGAACTCCACTCCACAGAGTACAAAAGTACTAACATTGGTCAGTTTGGAAGGTCGTTATCTGGGGTCAGATGGTCGAGGAACTTAAACTGACAGTCGTTCTTGACTTTAAGGTTTCATAAAAAGTTGACAAGACAAATGTTTTGAAACGTTCATATAATTATACTTGAACGGACCTAAACCCTGCTATCCTGAATTTAAGTTGACCAAAACTTTAAGACTAACTTTCGTTTTAAAGTTCTTCTTTTTGGTGAAGCCAGTCCCTGAATTAAAAACAAGGCAGCAAAGCTGTCAAATGTACAGACAAAAAACAGAAAATAAAGATGCAAATAGGTCATTTTNTCTGTACTATGAAGCGACTGGTCAAAATTCTTAAATATTACGTACTTGTCTAGACAGAAAACGTTATCCTTCCCTGCATCTTCAGTGTATATTTCTTCTTACGCCATGTAGACCATCAATGGTAGGAGAAAGAAAAGGCTATATAAGACCAGACAGGCGGTCAACGAACTCAATCTTCGCGGTACAAAAACATTTGTGTTAATATGTTATTTTAATTTCATTACACGAGAGTTCCCTCGAGAGTTGGATCCATCTACGTAGAACGAGTACTGCACATGTATATCCTCATTAATTGTATGAGGTTTAAACAGTTCTCGTTTTTTGTCATTTTTTGTTTGTTATATAGATTACTGGGCGTAGGTAGCAAAAGTAGCCCTACTTAAAAGTTCCACTCCTCAATTTTTATCACTTTTAAGGTATTTGCCACTTTTAAGGGTGGTTTTCAAAGACATTTTGCTATTACAATCTTCCAATTTATTAGCATATCTTAAGATACCGATATGCGTAACAACAATATAAGACTCTTTCATATATATTTCATAAATTGTAAAAATGTAAATAATTACAAAGCATCTAAACTTGACACTTTTTGTTTTGAAGTTTGAAAAACTCACTCCTTGCTATTTGCATTATTTTTGCAAATTCTCGAGGGCAAAAAATATTCAGTTTGCACATATTTGCAATACGAAGTGATAAACTCCAATGGGTTCAAAAGCCTGGTAATGACACGTTTAATCATAATAAGTTCAGTTTTTACTCACTCAAATCATAAATTTGCTACGATGGTCGAACTTCTCGTCATTTACTGACAAAAACAGCTAGAGCACCGAAGATTTTTAACGAAGTTACACAAAATCTTTGTCATAGGACGTTTACCGGCAAAAAGTTTGTAACACATTGAATATTCAATATAGCCACAAAAAATTACAAGGAAGATAAAACGGTATCAAAATTAATAAAACTCAGTTGTCTTAATGGAATTCTGTGATTTGTTTAGACAGAAAACTATCTTTGCCTGCATATTCAGTGTGAACTTCTTTTTACGACACGTTGGCCACCAATGGTAGAAAAATAATAGACTATAATAAGCTGGACAGGGGGTCAACAAACTGTTTCCACGGTACAGCAGCACTAGCATTGGCCACTTGGGGGGGGGGGGGGGGGGGGGCTAATGCCGGTGCCAGCCCGCCTGAGGAACTTAAATTAAAACTGGTCTACCCTTAAGTACTAATATTTTGATCTGCTTTGATAAATGAGCAATCATAGCAATTAGTCTTTTAGTGAAGTCTACAATTTCGATTTGTCTTTATCTAGATTGACAGCCGAATCTTTCCTTCTATCTTCATGGTGTCGCTTGAATTTTTCACGCAGATGTGGTCAAGGAATGGTGGTCTATAATCTCCACAGAGTTCAGAAGTACTAACATTGGTCAGTTTTCAAATATTTCAAAATTGTTAAAACACAGTTGTCTTAATAATGGACTTCTATAAGCGTCCCATGACAAGCGAACCGTCCAGGGTACTCTTGTCGAATGTCATTTCTTTACTATGAATCGACTGGTCAACATTCTTAAATATAACTTACTTGTCTCGACAGAAAACGTTATCCTTTCCTACATCTTCAGTGTCTATTTCTTTTAACGCAATGCAGACAATCAATGGTAGAAGAAAGAAAAGGATATAAAAGGCCAAACAGGCGGTCAACGAACTCAATCTTCACGGTACAAAAGCACTTGTGTTAATCTGTTATTTTAATTTCATTACACGAGAGTTCCCTCGAGAGTTGGATCCATCTACGTAGAACGAGTACTGCACATGTATATCCTCATTAATTGTATGAGGTTTAAACAGTTCTCGTTTTTTGTCATTTTTTGTGTGTTATATAGATTACTGGGCGTAGGGTACAAAAGCACCCCTACTTAAAAGTTCCACTTCTCAATTTTTATCACTTTTAATGTACTTGCCACTTTTAAGGGTGGTTTTCAAAGATATTTTGCTATTACAATTCTCCAATTTATTAGTATAGCTTAAGATACCGATATGCGTAACAACAATATAAGACTCTTTCATATATATTTCGTAAATTGTAAATATGTAAATAATTAAAAAGCATCTAAACTTGACACTTTTTGTTTTGAAGTTTGAAAAACTCACTCCATGCTATTTGCATTATTTTTGCATATTTCAACAAAGACAAATTCTCGAGGGAAAAAAATCTTCACAGTTAGCACATAATTGCAATACGAAGTGTTAAAACTCCAATGGGTTCAAAAGCCTGGTAATGACACGTTTAATCATAATAAGTTCAGTTTTTACTCACTTAAATCTTAAATGTGCTACGATGGTCGAACTTCTCGTCATTTACTGGCAAAAACAGCTAGCGCACCGAAAATCTAACTAAGTTACACAAATTCTTTGCCATAGGACGTTTACCGACAATAAGTTGGTAACGCATTGAATATTCAACATAGCTACAAAAAATTACAAGGAAGATAAAACGGTATCAAAATTAAAAAAAACTAATTGTCTTAATGGAATTCTATAATTTGTCTAGACAGAAAACTATCTTTGCCTGCATATTCACTGCATGTGCACTTCTTTTTACATGTTGGCCATCAATGGCAGAAAAATTAAAAGGCAATAATAGGCTGGATAGGGTGTCAACGAACTATTTCCACGGTACAGCAGCACTAGCATTGGTCACTTGGGGGGGGGGGGGGGGGGGTCTAACGTCGTTGGCAGCCAGCCTGAGGAACTTAAATTGTAACTGGTCTAGAGTTAAGGACTAATAATTTGATCTGCTTTGATAAATGAGGAATCATAGCAATTAGTCTTTTAGTGAAGCCTACAATTTCGACCTGTCTTTTTTAGATTTACAGAAATATCTTTCCTGCTATCTTCATGGTGTCGCTTAACATTTTTCACGCAGATGTGGTCATGAAATGTCCGTCAATGAACTCCACTCCACAGAGTACAAAAGAACTGACATTGGTCAGTTTGGAAGGTCGTTATCTGGGGTCAGTTGGTAGAGGAACTTAAACTGATAGTAGTTCTTGACTTTAAGGTTTCATAAAAAGTTGACAAGGTGAACTTTTTGAAACGCTGATATAATCATATTTGAACGGACCTGAACCCAGCTATCCTGAATTAAAGTTGACCAAGACTTTAAGACCAACTTTCGTTTTAAAGTCCTTTTTTTGGTGAAGCCAGTCCCTGAATCTAAAAAATAACCCTTTTTTAAAGATACATATAAAGTGTGCCACGATTTCCACTAAGGCATGCAGACTAGTTACTTATACTACTAAAATAAAGTGAACATGCCAAGTCATAAACCAAATTAATCTCTCATTCAGCCAAAAAGTTGATGAAAAAGTGCACCTTCTTCAAATTTTGGGTCATAATTTGCATAGTCACCACACTCACTTCCATGTATGGATGTCTAGCTGTGGGCAATTGCATATTCATTCAAATGAGACGGCTGAGGGATATTCAAAGCACAGAAAGAATTCAAAGCAGAAAATTCGTTGGTATATATATTTTTTGGGGAAATATGAAATATGTCTTTTGGTATTTATCTAAGACTGGGTTTCCATGCCTAGATTGATCCATCTGCATCGACCTAACTCCCAGGGGGTTCACACTAAATTGCCATGAGCTGAAGAGGCTTAAATGTCTGTCACGCCTACCTAATCAGCTAGGGGGTAATTAACTTTCTTGCATGCTTGGCCTCGCCAATAGCAGATAGCAATTTAGTGTGGAGATAGATCGATTCAAATATCTGTGGGAATGGTCCCTAAGTTCTACTATTTGAAACTATACGGTGGCATCTAACAGAGTTTTGTGACAAAAATTCCACTTTCAACACATCTTTAAAAACTGTCAAAACTCAGATGTCTAAGTAGTGTTCTATGGTCCATTTTTGGTCATTGCCTCCATTGCACTTCTTCAGCTGGACGCTGTCCCCACTTTTGAGTCCACTGACGTCCAGACACTTACCACTGGGAACATGGACAATCACGCCAGAGTCCTGGAACAAAGAGGGGAACAGTCTGAAAACATTTCTAAATATTCTTCATATCACTTACACCCCATTTCCATAGATTAGATCGACCTACTTTAGATCGACCTAACTCCCTGGGGGTTCACGCTAAATAGCTGTCAGCCGGGCAGACACGAAAGTTAATTACCCCCTTACAGCTTGTAGTAGGCGGGACGGACATTTAAGTCGGATTATCTGAAAGTAATCTAGTGAGACTCCCCATGGGGATAGATCGATCTAAAATCTATGGGAATAGAGCCTTAAGATACATCGAATACATCTCCTAGATTTGATGTGATTTGCCATCTTAACATGTATATATTATTATGAAATTTTTCATGGATCAATAAATTCTTTAAATGCTTATATCAATAAATTTTTAAATGCTTTAAAAATGTGTTTCTTGGAATTTCAGGCATAGGGTAGTATGCCAAACAGATTGAACAAGATTAATTAATTAATTTAAAGAAAGAACGTTAGGATGGAACTGATTTGAAATACAAATAAAAACCTTAAATGTTCACCTTACCAAAAATACTGCATTTCACCAGTAGTGCAGCTTAAGATCAGTTGCAATTTATGTTTAACGCGTGTTTCAAACAAATACATGTAACAATATGCCAGATGTGACCATTTGCTAGTTATTACAATCTGTTATGTGTGACAATACAGCATATTAGATGTGACAAAATGCTGGATAGAAACTGTCACATATAAAAATATATAATGACAATGACATATAATTACAATGTGCTAGATATGACAATTTTTCTTGTTCAAATTAAGTGTCACTGAATAATAACTTGTACTATTGCAATTTTAATATCTCACCTTGTGATGTCGCCACTCCTGATTTCCTTTATGGCCATGACAAGGGTTGAGAGAAACTTTGCTTCCTTCTGCACCTACGCTATCTAAACATGCTTCTTCCCTACGGAGCTCATTTTTTTGGCTTAACGAGAAAACCTAAAACAAATTGTATTACAATATAACTTAATTTAATTAATCAATTAACAAGATGGCAATGACACTGCAAGACTAATAATTGAGAAATGTATTTCTTGCATATCTATCTATCTATCTATCTATCTATCTATTATTATGATTATTATTATCATTACCTCATTAGCACTCGCACCATTCTGACAATGAAACAGTCCAATATCAAACCTCGTTTTCTCATCTTTCCCCATAGTGTCTAAACAAAGATTGCTGCCTGGGTTGCGGACCTTTGAAAACAAAAGTTCACTTTGTTTAAATTACAATATCATTTCGTATATACATCAGAGAATAGAGAGTAATGTGTGTGTGTGTGTGTGTGTGTGTGCGTGTGCTTGCATGCATGTGAGTGACCTTCATCACTGAACAGCTTCAAATTCATCTACATGTACTGTTAGTTGACAACACATAACAAAAACCTTGGTGAGAAGTAACTATTATCTTACTTTGTATATATATGTGTGTGTGAGAGAGAGAGACGTACCATGCCATATGCTAGGACCTTCTCATCAATGATGAATTTTTCTGGATATACATTTTCTAAGTACCAGCTGAAGCTCTTGCACTTTAACCTCTCCCGCAGAGCTTTTCTCTCAGAGATATCACCCATGTCTTGTTTCTATGATGAAAATGAAGACAAAATTAAAAGAATCTAAGTAAATAATTACCTCTTTCATGAAATATCTTTACATAAAGAGTAGACCACTTAGGCCCAATTTAGAATAGGGGACTAACTAGTCTGAGGGTCAAATATGGCCAACCCACTTGAATACTTCCCCACGGGATATCCATGCGTGTATTAGAGGATTAAAAGGCAAGAGTTGTTGTGGGTCACCATATTTGACCCTTGGACTAGTTAGTCCCCTGTTCTGAATGGGGCCCTAGGCATGGGCTTATAAATGACAAATGGCACCTTAGGCAAGCATGGAGTTTATTCACCTGACACTCAATTTCATTCATAAGTCTACCATCATATAGTTCTCCTTTCACACAGCACCTATAACAGGTGCTGCTTTACCAGCCATATTCTACATGAAACACTGTAATTATAATACATTAACTTCAAGTTGTTTATTATTATTATTTATTATTATTATTATCATTATTATTATTGAAGACCACAATGAAATAAGTGTTTACACTTTTTGGGTTATCCTCTATAAGTAATATTTATCTATTTCTATTTACATTTATATTATGAAATAAATATATCTATCTATTATCTATCTATTTATAAAACAGCAGATCAACAACTAACCAACAGATCTCTTCTGTGCATATAAAATAATCTCTTGTATTCATCCATCCACACCTCTGCCAGCCGCATAGAGTTTATTCCATGAGTGTCTTTATTACCTGAAAGATAGAAACGCATACATTAGAACTGTTCAGATATTTTAGTATCTCACTTTACTTACAGTTTAGTGTCCTCAATTACAATTTTCTGTGAAATACATTTTGCTTATAAAAAAGGTTCCACCAGTACAACGATCATGGTGTCCATGACTTCTGTATATAAGTTATGTATCTTCTTTCTACAGTATTCAAGGAGTGACTGTGTGTCATATGTGGCAGTCTGTTGGTTGTTACATTGCAAGGTTTGAAAAAGAATTATGATTTAGTGTGTTAGGAATGGCTATGTCTTGGGTGTGACAGTGTGTTTGATGTGACATTGTTTTGGGTGTGACATTGCGTTGGTTGTGACAGTGTGTTAGGTGTGACTGTGTTGAAAGTAACAGTGTGTTAGGAGTGACAGTGAGTTAGGTGTGACTGTTTATTGGGTGTGACTGAGTTAGGAGTGACAGTGTGTTTGGTGTGACATTGTTTTGGGTGTACCATTGTGTTGGTTGTGACAGTGTGTTAGGTGTGACAGTGTGTTTGGTGTGACATTGTTTTGGGTGTGACATTGTGTTAGGTGTGACAATGTGTTGGTTGTGACAGAATAATTAACTAACCTGGGAATGTATAAGGATGACTGGAACGGAAAATGTGACCTACTCTTGAGCATGGAATGAACTCAAGGCTACCTCCACACATCCAGACCTGATGAGTAAACACAACCTCTTAATTACTTCAAGCTAATCAAAGTGTCAAAATTGCAAAATATTACAAAGAACATGCAATCCTGAATGACCTCAGCCCAACCAAAGTTATAAAAAAAGTTCTGTCCACATAAAATAACAAACCATTTCATAAACTTTCAATACTGACCTTTATTTTAGCATCCCCTAAGGGCCCCTTTACACTGGACGGCGTCCTTTCTGCGTCCAGCAGTACGGACCCATTTGAGAGTTAAAAAATCATAATACTCTACGTGCCGACAACTGGCCGATCATTGAGCATTCATTCTGATACAAAATCAATGCTCGTGTCTCCTTATTTAGACCACAGCGATGCCAAATTTCATGGTCGCAGAAAGGACGCCGTCCAGTGTAAAGGGGGTATAAGCAGCATACAATTGCACATATGAGAACAAGAAGGAAAATAAAGTATTTATTGTAATAAAATATATTAATCAAAGTCTCACCCTAAAAGAGATTTCTAAATTTTCGCCTCCCCACACATCCATTCCTGGATCGTAGGCACCGACGTCGAAAAAATATTTGCGATCAGCTGCAAATAAACCACCAGGCATTGTGGGGGATCTGGCAATAGAAAAATATGTCGATCACCTATCAGTTCAAATAAAATAATAATAATAATGATAATGATAAAATGAATAATAAGAAACTTTACAGACTGCACAAGATGCATCTATGTTACCCTTACAGAGGAACAACATGGCATTAAAAAAAAAAAATTATTGTCCATTTTTCATGTCTATGTTTGGCGCATATAACTAGTAGCCAAGTAATTAAACCACTTTTGCCCAAGACTGATAAAAATATCATTTAAAGTCATAAAAAATAACCTCATCCTTTATTCTGTTTAAAAAGTCAGATAAATTTGGACAACATTGCTGAAGAAGAGAATATACTAACATATGATCAACTGCAGTGGTATAAGATGTAATAAAAATAATTTATTTGGCACTTAATATCAATTCAAATCTTAAGAATGTCTTATCCACCTCCTCTTTCAAAAATGTTACAATCTTGAAATAAATTAAAAAGTTGAGTTTTTAGAGGTAAATTAGTAGATTCTGCAATTAGTAACATGTATATTAATTATAACGATACAATTATCAAGCTAGCACATCAAATCTATGAATATGTGTTTATTAGACCCCATTCCCATACCTAGATCGATCTGGCAGGACGGACTCATCTCTGAGGGGATTCTCACTAAATATTATTCAGATTAAGCAGCTTAGATGTATGGCAAACCTTCTGAAGTGGGTAAATGATAGTTAATTATCCCCTAACAGTTTCAGTAGGCATGCCAGGCATCAGAGCAGCTTAAGCTGAATGTAATTTAGTGAGAAACCCCTCGGAGATGGGTTGATACTGCTAGATCGATCTAGGTATGGCAATGGGGTCTTACAGTTTGGTTAATTTTTGTTAGATAAAAGGTATAGGGGAAACATAATTGGAATCAATCAAGCAAATTCTGTTAGCAATGGTCATTGGATGAAATGTAACTAACACCATATATTTAACACATTTCTAGAATTTTCCTGAAAAAACTGGAAGTATATATCTACTCATCGAGACTTAAAGTGTGAAAATTTCCTGTCAGACATTAAAACTAGGAAAAGTAATTGAAATTATTTTTATTTTGTTCCAACATTTCACTCCCTGTGCCTGTACATAGGGTATATACAGGTTTCATATATTTCTCTTTCAAATTATTTCCATATTATTACATATTAGGATTAAGAGCGCGTCCATGAGAAAGCCAGACAGATCGGTCAGAAGGCGGCAAGGTGGGGGTCAGCAGATTTTAATAATTTTTGGTGTGGTAAACCATCAACATAAAAGATATTGTGAGCCACTGGCTTTCTTATTTTGGATCATTAGTTTTAGAGATATGGGGGCAGATCTTTTATTGGCAATTTTGCCAAAATATAGCATTTTTTAGCTCTTGAAAAGTTATAATATTAAATATTCTTTTAAAAAATCATGTACATCATAAGAAAATATTTAGGTAAGCCACATGATAGGTTAAGGAAAGACCTTTAATACCCAGTACAGATTTTTTGAAAAGGCACTGTCATGACCACACAAGGTTGATTCTAATAAGGCATGTTTTCCGTATGCTTGACCCCCTCCCCTTCTTTAAATGCACACAACTTCTTTTTTGCAGGTTGTATCCATATAATTTTGGTATGTGCTGATAGAAAAGGGTTGAAAAATAAATCTTGTGAAATAAAATCTGTGTTAAACCTTGTAAAATAAGGACTATAAAAATTTTAAAAAGGGCCTAAAAACGAATATTTTTAAACTACTTAAATGCTAAACTGTTTCTTAAACTAAATTAATAAGTCTAAACCATGTATAGGTTTGTGAAAAGCCCTTAAAATAATTATTTTTGCCCTGCAGACGAACTTATGAAGCAAAAATAGATTTTTTAAATTTGTTTATGTTGTAGAAACTAAATGTAAAATAACGATGCTAACTCTGTGACCTATTTTCAACATGGCGGGTACTAGGATTATCACCGGAGCAACTGTGGAGCAAAGCACATCGTCTTTACAGTGTGAAAACATAATGCTTTCTTAATTTTATGAAGAACACGCACTAGAAATGCTTAGGTACATCTCAGAAGGATTGGTGTGCACCAGAATATCACAAGAAATGACCATATCTGCAGTTGGTCGTCCTTAGAATGTACATTTTTTGTTGAACCACTTCAGACTGTTGTCAGGCTTGGGTTCCTCAATATATCCAGCTCACCGATTTAGCTCTGGTTGTTTGTTGTAAGGTAAGTGATCATATATATATATATATATATATATATATATATATATACACAGACAGACAAAGTCGGTTCTGTCACTAATTCAGGTACTGTCTTCTATCAAGGAGTTATAACAGATCTGTTATAACTCCTTGCTTCTATGTAGTAATAACCTACCCTGTTGTTGGCCAGTGGTGGCATACATATACTGGAATCAGATACACTAAAAACTCAAACCAGTTTAAATAATAAGTTTGAATATTTTAAAGTAATATAAAGAATTAAAAGATGCACTGGTGTATTTCAATTCATAGAATTTTACTTGATTTCTATTTCATTGTAAATATGTCTGCTGAAAAGAATCAACTGTGTATCTAACTTATGAAGTATGTTTGTGCATTAAATTCTAGGGCTTTGTTACTTGTGTTATCATAACACAAACAGTTAAGGACAACTGAGCTTGTAGACAGCTTCATTAGAAATTCCTTACCCAGAATCAAAGGTATGTAACACACATTCAGTTTCAAGTATTGGCATTTTAGGGGATGTTACTTGTGCCAGTTTTTTATGTTTTAGTTTCAGATTTATGTGTGTTTACAATGAAGTTGAAGTTAACCACCTACTTGTAGCTTTATGTGACTTTGTAACACACTGTGCTTCAATTTTTAAGACTTACATATTACACAGAACACTTGTACAACTAAAAGTACTTTAGTAAAATCAGGAGCACTTTGCAGTCCATTATGTTGTTCATGTTGCTTTGCAAGGGGGTGTGCCAGACAATTAAGCTGATTACAACGACTGAGCCTGAGTGTCTTACTCCGCTGAGATGGATTGATCCTGCTACGGTAGTTTCTATTCTGAACACAGTAAGCCTTTGTTGTTGTAAAACATTTATTGATGTTATGTTTATTTTCAGATTTTACATCCTAGGCCTGGATGTAAACCTTGACCTGGACAATCTTACAGACAATAATAGAAGAGTCACCTGAAATTGCACAGGCAAATTCATCAGATTCAGATGTGAGTACCAGCTCTGTCTTTCTATCATGAAATTCTGGTAGCTACATCATTCATATTTGATTTCATTTTCAATCATTGTTTTTACTTGTGCAATATGTTTGATCAGTATATTTTTTAGTCATTGTTTTTATACAGCAATTAACATTAGTTTAAAATATGTTAAATACATTTTCTTTTGACAGCCTGTCCTACCATCTTCAGGTAGACACAGTAGTGGATATCCTGGCAAACCTTTATTGGACTTAGAGCCACCTTGGGACAATCCCCCATAACAAATGTGCATCTTAGGCTTGGCAATCTCAGTCAGTTTTGTAGGAAAGGAGGATTGGCGCCATTGAATTGACAAATATTGACAATTGACAGTTCAGTCACACTAATTTATAGTGGCATGTTGCTTCAAGTTACCACACTTATTCTAAGATTGCTGAATTATCATTACTGTAGGAGACCCTGGACATCTCAACCAGAAGAAGAAACTTGGGGATCAATCAGTTATAAGATTAAAATCTGTGGAACACTACCCATCACTGTTGTGTTCAGTATATGGAAAATATTACCGTGATATTGGAACCTTGGAGATTCATAACTTGATTTCACTCCTGTAAAAAGTAACTGCTTTGTTCTTTTACTGTCCAATTGATAATATGAAAATAAAGTACTCCTCCTGTCATTGTATGTTGCTGACTCTGTTTTAATTTTCTTTATAGAAAAAGAATATAAATATCAAGAAATCACATGTATTTACAAAGCCTATGAATCATTTGAAAGGAAAAAGAATGGTTGAAAAATGCAATATAAATCATTTCAAGTGGATTAATTAGTGTTGCACTTGAGAAAACTGATAAAATGAGACAGTCATTCCCTTTTACCTTTAGAAAAATCAATTGTAATTTTTTTTTTCTCTATTGCTCCCTGAAAATAAGGTATATACACAATGCTGATGACATTGGATATGCACAGTAATAACTTATTAAATGGGGGGGGGGGTTGAATAACTTGTCACTAGTAATTTATTCAGAGGTTGTATGGCTCTGTTTGAAAAGACTATTATTTGAGCAATCCTGTATTACAGATCTCAAAATAAAAAACCTGCAAAAATGGGCCTCTTGATTATTTTGAGGAATTAGGGTAACTGTATTTTGGGACAGATTTGATGGCAGCCATCTTGTATTTATAAAAATTGGATAGATTTGCCCTTATCAAAGCATAGTTTGAATTCCTGGCTGTGAGTCTTTGATTAAATTTGATTATTGGAAGGTATTATCTCAAAATGTACTGATATCTTGATTTCGGATGTTTGGTTTTCTGCTAAAATTGCTAAAGTTTGAGGCACTTTTTTAATATCTTCTGTTGTGTTTAACACACTTTTTGAATTTTGTATGATGAGACCAATATATGCTTAGGATCCCTATAAAATTTTATGCCTGTCAACCCTGCAAAAAGAGAGATATGAATGCTTGAACATTGCTTGGTAGAAAAATGAGTTTGGGGGGTGGGGTTATAAAAATGGGCGTAGCTCGTAAATTTGTGGGTTAAACTGAAATTTAGTAACATATTCTCAATGGCAAATGGCTGGTTTAAATAGGTAAATTTTCAATTAATTTTAAAAAGTCATCAGTTTTGACATATTTGCTTATGAAGTGGCTTTATTGACCGAAGCTGAAAATCAAGCCAAAAATGGCCAAAACATATAATATCATATTATAAATATATCCAATGATTTCTTTTGGGATTGTTGCCTTCAATCTTAATATCTCCTATATATGCAACAATATTATGAATTTGGTTGAAATCTGTTGACCCCCACCTTGCCACCCTCTGACTGGTCCTATCATGGACACACACTTAACGATTAATTTATTACATATAATAGTATTTGGATTAATTTATTACATAATAGGATTAGGAACCTCTTCTGACCATTTGAAAACATGACTTTTTCACAATAATGTTAAGAAATGTGATCAAACAATTGCTCATGTCTCCCCATTTTCATTGCACTAGATGAGAGTGCGTTTCCCCATTAAAAAAAAAAAATCTTGTTGATCTAACCCATTATTTTTTATTTATTCATCAGTTTTTAAAATTTTTTAAGCCAAGTATTTCATGTCCTACAAAAAATTTCTATTTTGAATCCATTCTTAATGTCTTTCAGCTGTCACTGAAACAATAAACCTATATAAGCACCAGACCTGGTACGTTACCAGGCATAAACAAGAACAGCAATGCTCTCAAAGTTTTTCTACCTTATCTCAATATTGAAAGGGAGGCCAATAAACTTATTCCAATCATGTAGTCACAGGCCCGTAGCCATCAAATTCAAAAGGGGGGTTCTTTTTCTAAAAAAGTGGACCTTTTACAATGAAATTTATGTGTACCTAGATGAATTTTTTAGCAAAATGGACCTTTTCCTGACAAAAGGGGCGGTTCTTTCGAACCCCCTGAAACCCCCATGGCTACGGGCCTGTATTCATGACTGAAATTGAGAGATGAGGGTGTTATGTCCAGTGTAGGAAACATCTCGCCCCCCACCTGAGGTGCCTTAACGTTCCCCCCTCTCAAGGCCCCTTAGGTTTCGGCATAAGTAAATTGAGCTTTATTAAGGTTTGAAGTTCAGGTCCAAAGACAGCCATTCTAAAGAGAGGGGGGGGGGGAGTCTTTTTCTAAAAAAAGAGGACCTTTCCCCATGAAACTTTCATGTAAGCTGCAAAAAAAGGCAGTTCGTTTGAAATCTCCCCCCCCCACCCCCTAATGGGCCTGAGATTAGATTTGGTTTCATGTGGTTTTCTTGAAATTTATGAAAAAAATTGAAATGTTGGGTTCAGAAAATAAATGCAAAAGATGTGGCCAACATCAGTACCCTAAAGTTTTACCAGAGTAGAGGCTGCAATTTATTGACAAAGTCAGAATATATAGGTGGGGGTAGAGGCGGGCCTCCTAGGCCAGTGATATTTGCAGCTCCCAAAATCAGCCATAAGTCAAAAACAGCTAATCCCTCTTTTACCTCAGGGACATTTTGCAGTCATTAACATTTGACTGAAAGATTAACAAGGCACACCTGTGGAGCAATTTAGCTGTAAGCTAATCTATTTTTTTTTTTTTTTTGTATGCATCTGTCAAAATATTACAGGTTAAAGCTGACACAATGCCTGTATAAATACCCTCCCCTGTGTGTGGTGGACAACAAGCTACAAAGAATTCAAAATGGCATTCAATCTCAATACGTCCAGTTTTTTTTCATATCTATTGTTAAGTTTGGATCACGTATCCATGGGACATCCACGCCTCAACAGCTTGTCACACTTAACACAGATGATGACACCCATTTCCCTGGTATAAAAGGCAGCTTGCATGCATTTTTCACCGGTCATTGTCAATTCGGACAAGTTGGACATGTTTTATT
Source organism: Lingula anatina (assembly GCF_001039355.2). The sequence continues at coordinate 190,969 of NW_019774569.1, forward strand.
GGCTTAAATGTCAAATTAGCTGATGACCACACTGTCCTGTGGGCCAATTAAAGGTTGTTATTTAACAAAAGGTCTGGGGCGTGCCAGGGCAGCTCTGAGGGGCATGCCAGGGCAGTTCTGTGAACTTTCAACATCAAAAGTAAAACGTGATAAGTTAATTTAAAATCATAATTTACAGCTATACAACAGAGCTCAAATTAGCATGATTTGCTAGTATGACAAATGAGTTTTTTTTTTTTTTAAATTTCAGTGTCACTCATTTTGTGAAACCGGTCATATAGGTCCAAGTCCCTCGGACAACGCCAGTCTACATAAATTAATCCAGCTCAGCAGGAACTCTCGCTGAGTGCAATCAGCTGAACTAATGACATGCCTCCTCTTTTATTCCAACATACATTTATACATAATATCAACTTCTATGTATTCTACTTTACACCAGGAGGAGGCGTGTCATTCACTAAAACTGATTACACTCAGCGAGAGTCCCCCGCAGAGTAGGATTGATCTACACAGGCTGATGGTTTTTTATGGGAATGCGGCCATAGGCCCTTATCACTTTGATCAGTGCAGCACAATAGGGCATCAATTCGAATAGTCCCAACACATCATGGAATTACGGTATGCTACAGGGGGTTTCACTTCCTCTCAGCCAATTCAAAATCAAAATTAACAGACGTACAACAGAGCTCCACTTTCTTTTGCCCTTGACTTTTCTTGAAGTTGGCTGAAGCACCACGGTACATGTAATATGATACCCATTAAGATCGCTCCACATCTTGCTTTATTGAAAAGTTCAAGTCATTGTAGTGTCTGGCACGCACTTGGTCAAGGATGATTGGATTACACAACTGTGTGTATCATTTCATCCAGTAAAACTACACCGTCCCCCCCCTGCCTCTAATATCAATTTATTACGGCTTAGGTCCATATAATTATAGCTCACCCCGTAATTTGTCTCCCCTTTTTACGGTCTCTTAATTGCAAGATGGAATTTCATGAGAGACATTATAGATTCTATGATTACTATTATTATCATTGATCTGCCCTTTCTTGTCAGTCTCTAATCATAGTATATTTATTTGTTTTCTGGTAATGCAAACACCAATAATGTAATGGTAATGTACTAAAAGATTCAATTCATATTATATAGTAAAAGGTTATTGTAATCTATGTAGAGCTGTACAGGAATTGAAATTAAACTAACATAATACAATTATCCTTGGCCATTGCAAGGCATGAAATGTACTCTACAAAGATTTATTTCTAAACTGTCCCATGAGGAAATTAATTGAGAAGTTGAAACTGAAGCGGTTGTGGCATTGGGCGTTATATCACAGTGCCATCCCTTCTGAGCTTCAAATGCACTTCTCAACCTTGAAGAAGTTTATTTCGATGAAAAATCTAGAGCAAAATGATGCGGAAGTGGAATTTTTTATAGCTTAAACAGCGGCGGATTTAGGCTGTCTTGTGGGTTTTCCGAGAGACGGTCAGATTTTCAAGTTTACATTGATGGGTATCTAATGTTTTCTGTCGAAAGACGGTCAAAATGGAGGACAGATCAACAAAGATCATTTGGAAGACTGTCAGAAAATATCTCTGGATCTGCCCCTGCTTAAAAATTTATGTTGTGTCACCATTTGCTTTTGAAAAGAGAGAGGTAGAGGCTGTCCTACATATAGGACAACAGCAATCTTTTGGGAAAGCTGGCTTCACATTTTTTTAAAATAACAACCATTGGGCCAAGATGACCCTTTCACTGAGATGGACATGATGATCATCTTATATAGGTAGAATTAAAGGTATTAAGATAAGATTCAACTGCCTTTTAAGACAGCTGGCACTGAGCCAATGTCTGCTCCTTTTTTTTTGGTATTATAGGTCCATTGGGTCATTACTTGTCAAGCTGGTCATTTCAGGGTCATTATGACCAGACCTGTTTAAATTGAGAGCACTTGTAAGGAGTTCAAATGGGGTTAACTGTGTAGCTGTCTTAGGGACCATTCCCAGACCCTATCGTACTAACTGCAGATCGATCTATTTTCAAGGGGATTCTTGCTAAATTGCTTTCAGCTTACTGAAGCTGCTAGGGGGTAATTAATTATTGTTCAGCAGCTTCAGTAGGCGTGCCAGACATCTAAGCTGGTTAAGCTGAAAGCACTTTAGCAAGAAACCCCTTGGAGATGGATCGATCCTGTTAGATCGATCTAGGTATGTGAACCCAGTCTAGTCGAAAGGTCCAAGTCGCTGGCACTGATTCAGCATGAGATTTTTACATAATTTGGGGAGGTCAGGGTGACCCTTTCGCTGAGGTAGACATCCAAATATTCCTTCATGTAAATGAAGCAATTACACTGCCTGGGTTTGCAGGAGATGACAATGTACATGAACTGTCTATCTGTTAGCAGGATCTCCTTGAACTCTACTTTAAAGAAAAGGTCTTTCCCTCTGATGGAGTATTTTTTTGTGAAGTTTTTAAGTGTCACACTTTTGTGACCAGTCGATATATGACAACAATTCCTTTGCCTTTAAGTGGACACAAGTGAAATATGCCTCCAATATCAATTTATTACGGCTTACGTCCATATAATTATAGCTCACCTCATAATTTGTCTCCTCTTTTTAGGGTCTCTCAATAGCATAATGGATTCCATGGAAGACATTATTGATTCTATAATTACTATTATTATCATTGATCTGCCCTTTCCTGCCAGTCTCTAATCATAGTATATTTACTTGTTTTCTGGTAATGCAGACAGCAATAATGTAATGGTAATGTACTAAAAGTATCATATCATCTTATATAGTAAGAAGTCATTATAATCTAGAGATGCATAGGAATGAATTGAATTAAACTAACATAATCCAATTATCCTTGGCCATGGCAAGGCATGAAAAGTACTCTACAAAGATTTATTTATAAACTTTCCCATGACGAAATTAATTGAGAAGTTGAAACTGAAGCGGTTGTGGCATTGGGCATTATATCATAGTGCCATCTCTTCTGAGCTTCAAATCCACTTCTCAACCTTGAAGAGGTTTATTTTGATGAAAAATCTAGAGCAAAATGATGCGGAAGTGGAATTTTTTTATAGCTTAAACAGGGGCAGATTTAGGCCGTTTTGTGGGTCTTCCGAGTGACGGTCAGATTTTCAAGTTTACATTGATGGGTATCTAATGTTTTCTGTCGAAAGACGGTCAAAATGGAGGACAGATCAATAAAGATCATTTGGAAGACTGTCAGAAAATATCTCTGGATCTGCCCCTGCTTAAAAATTTATGTTGTGTCACCATTTGCTTTTGAAAAGAGAGAGGTAGAGGCTGTCCTACATATAGGATAACAGCAATCTTTTGGGAAAGCTGGCTTCACAATTTTTTTAAATAACAACCATTGGGCCAAGATGACCCTTTCACTGTGATGGACATGATGATCATCTAATATAGGTAGAATTAAAGGTATTAAGATAAGATTCAACTGCCTTTTAAGACAGCTGGCACTGAGCCAATGTCTGCTCCTTTTTTTTTGGTATTATAGGTCCATTAGGTCATTACTTGTCAAGCTGGTCATTTCAGGGTCATTATGACCAGACCTGTTTAAATGGGGTTAACTGTGTAGCTGTCTTAGGGACCATTCCCAGACCCTATCGTACTAACTGCAGATCGATCTATTTTCAAGGGGATTCTTGCTAAATTGCTTTCAGCCTACTGAAGCTGCTAGGGGGTAATTAATTATTGTTCAGCAGCTTCAGTAGGCGTGCCAGACATCTAAGCTGGTTAAGCTGAAAGCACTTTAGCAAGAAACCCCTTGGAGATGGATCGATCCTGTTAGATCCAACTAGGTATGTGAACCCAGTCTAGTCGAAAGGTCCAAGTCGCTGGCACTGATTCAGCATGAGATTTTTACATAATTTGGGGAGGTCAGGGTGACCCTTTCACTGAGGTAGACATCCAAATATTCCTTCATGTAAATGAAGCAATTACACTGCCTGGGTTTGCAGGAGATGACAATGTACATGAACTGTCTATCTGTTAGCAGGATCTCCTTGAACTCTACTTTAAAGAAAAGGTCTTTCCCTCTGATGGAGTATTTTTTTGTGAAGTTTTTAAGTGTCACACTTTTGTGACCAGTCGATATATGACAACAATTCCTTTGCCTTTAAGTGGACACAAGTGAAATATGCCTCCAATATCAATTTATTACGGCTTACGTCCATATAATTATAGCTCACCTCATAATTTGTCTCCTCTTTTTAGGGTCTCTCAATAGCATAATGGATTCCATGGAAGACATTATTGACTCTTTAATTACTATTATTATCATTGATCTGCCCTTTCCTGCCAGTCTCTAATCATAGTATATTTACTTGTTTTCTGGTAATGCAGACACCAATAATGTAATGGTAATGTACTAAAAGTATCATATCATCTTATATAGTAAAAAGTCATTATAATCTAGAGATGCATAGGAATGAATTGAATTAAACTAACATAATCCAATTATCCTTGGCCATGGCAAGGCATGAAAAGTACTCTACAAAGATTTATTTATAAACTTTCCCATGACGAAATTAATTGAGAAGTTGAAACTGAAGCGGTTGTGGCATTGGGCATTATATCATAGTGCCATCTCTTCTGAGCTTCAAATCCACTTCTCAACCTTTAAGAGGTTTATTTTGATGAAAAATCTAGAGCAAAATGATGCGGAAGTGGAATTTTTTTATAGCTTAAACAGGGGCAGATTTAGGCCGTTTTGTGGGTCTTCCGAGTGACGGTCAGATTTTCAAGTTTACATTGATGGGTATCTAATGTTTTCTGTCGAAAGACGGTCAAAATGGAGGACAGATCAATAAAGATCATTTGGAAGACTGTCAGAAAATATCTCTGGATCTGCCCCTGCTTAAAAATTTATGTTGTGTCACCATTTGCTTTTGAAAAGAGAGAGGTAGAGGCTGTCCTACATATAGGACAACAGCAATCTTTTGGGAAAGCTGGCTTCACAATTTTTTTAAATAACAACCATTGGGCCAAGATGACCCTTTCACTGTGATGGACATGATGATCATCTTATATAGGTAGAATTAAAGGTATTAAGATAAGATTCAACTGCCTTTTAAGACAGCTGGCACTGAGCCAATGTCTGCTCCTTTTTTTTTTGGTATTATAGGTCCATTAGGTCATTACTTGTCAAGCTGGTCATTTCAGGGTCATTATGACCAGACCTGTTTAAGTTGAGAGCACTTGTAAGGAGTTCAAATGGGGTTAACTGTGTAGCTGTCTTAGGGACCATTCCCAGACCCTATCGTACTAACTGCAGATCGATCTATTTTCAAGGGGATTCTTGCTAAATTGCTTTCAGCTTACTGAAGCTGCTAGGGGGTAATTAATTATTGTTCAGCAGCTTCAGTAGGCGTGCCAGACATCTAAGCTGGTTAAGCTGAAAGCACTTTAGCAAGAAACCCCTTGGAGATGGAGCGATCCTGTTAGATCCAACTAGGTATGTGAACCCAGTCTAGTCGAAAGGTCCAAGTGGCTGGCACTGATTCAGCATGAGATTTTTACATAATTTGGGGAGGTCAGGGTGACCCTTTCACTGAGGTAGACATCCAAATATTCCTTCATGTAAATGAAGCAATTATGCTGTCTGGGTTTGCAGGAGCTTACAATGCACATGAACTGTCTATATGTTAGCAGGGTCTCCTTGAACTCTACTTTAAAGAAAAGGTCTTTCCCTCTGACGGAGTATTTTTTGTGAACTTCTAAAGTGTCACATTTTTTGTGACCAGTCAATATATGACAACAATCGCTTTGCCTTTACGTGGACACAAGTGCAATTTGTGTGTATTTGAGAGGAAAAGCATTCATTCAAATGTGTGAGATTACCACCAAGTATGGTTCTTTTATTCTCAATTACTGCTGGGGTTTTAAAGAAAATCGGTCACTCTGTCCACTACTCATGCCCAGTTCTAATTCACATTTACTTTATATTTCTTTAAGTAGCTTTGCTGGCTAGCTTTCATGGTCAACTAAATAAGTAGCAAATTTTGTACAATAAAAATGTTTTCTACACAGAATGTTTTTCCCTTTTCACTGTTTAAAGAAGACAGCAAACAAATGAAATTTAAGAAAAAAAGGCAACTGATTTTAAGGGAGCTTTCAGATAAAACCATTGTACTAGCTGGATCGATCCAACTCTGGAGAAGATTTTCCCTATGTGCAATCATTGTAATCAGCTTTAAAGTCTCTCCACCTCTTTCACACCTCCTCATGCATCGTCCCTGCAGGGGCACAGTAATTAAATCTCGTCTCAATTCGACCGGTCAAGGGATGATGCGTGGGGAGGCGTGTGAAAGGCATAGAGACCATTACAGGATTAAGCGGTCTTCCTTGCATGTAGGTCTGCCATATTTAGGCCGTGGACCAGTTAGCACTGGGATCTTCACATTCTGAATTGCCCCATACTAGCAGGATTAGTGTTAGAAATTAAGGCTGGACCGTCTGCCCGGGGCTGACAACTTTCAGAACGGGCTGAGAAGTTTTCCCACCCAGCAGACATTCAGTCCAGCTACTTTTCAAGATGGCTGGACTTTCGGTGAACACTGAGCAGGATTGATCTATTTCATCTGGAATTCTTGCTAAGGTGCAGTCAATGTAATCGGCTTAATTGTCTGGCACGTCCCCTCACAAAGCAACGTGAACAATATCACGGGACACAAAGTTTACCCAACTTTACCCGTGGCAAGTACTTTAACTTACAAGGGGGCGTGCCAGACAATTAAGCTACGCCTTAGCAAGAATCCCTGCTCATAGGATAACTTCTTTTCTGAACACAGCCTAAATGGTATAACATTTGTTGGCTGCCTTAGGGTTTAGAATGATAACTTTCCTAAAAAAAATTAATTTCTCTTTCACTCATGGTATCATGTACACAGTCAGTGCATATCAGTTTGCCCAGGGTAAAGTTTAAAGGAGTTTACCGGTACAAAAAACAAACTTTTCATCACAGACTTAATCCACTACAGGGGGCATTTTTGTTATTTTGTTGAACAATCTTAGTAACACATTCTTGTTTACAAACATTAGTTTACAAAGTTCACTGACAAGTATGAATGGAAAAAATTTTATTGGATTCATATTGGGACAGGTCAGTTTTATGGTGGTCATAAAATTTAACGTGGAGCTCTGAAGGGTCAAGTGATAATTTAAATGCAACTTAAGATGAACCCCTTGTACACTCCACCCATCCTGCACCAGATCCTTCAGATAGACTATAGAAAACAGTGTTTACTTAATGTTATTGTAACATGCTTAAAGATGTCTACTGGGCAAAACATTAAAAAAAAAAGAAAAAAAAAGATGAATTACTTGCACCCATAAATCATTCTGTGAAAACAAGCAAACAATCAAAAATTTTAACGAAAAGAATAAATTAATCAACATGTCAATGATTCCAGTAGGAAACAGAGAAGTTATTTGCATGCAGTGAATAAGAATTAAATCAGCTGTAAAAATCATTATCCACACCATGCTAAAGTGCCTCAGAGAGAATTTTATGGTGATTTTTCTTTAACCCACCATAATCCTCTCCGTGACAATCACTGTTTCAGTAACTCAATTGGCAATGGTATATGAAGGACACTTCCTTAAGTCCAGGGAGTTCACGATGTCAGCGCGCACGTGAACGAGCCATGCAATCATTACCTTCATACAAAAATGGGCTAGGAGATCTACAGGGACATATCTGTGTAAAATGAGCCTAAGGAAGTGTTCCCATAAACCCAGCGTACTAGCTGGATCGATCTAACTCTGCAGGGATTCTTGCTAAATTGAATTCAGTGTGAGGAGCTTACATGTTTGGCATGTCTACTTAAGCTACAAGGGGGTAATAAACATAAATCAAATACCCCCTAGTTACTCAAGGGACCCTGCCAGACAATCAAGCTGATTACACTGAAAGCACTTTAGCGATAACCTCCACAGAGTTAGATGGATCCAGTTAGTCTGATGGGTTTATGGGAATGCAGCCTAATAGTTTACCTAAGAGGTTGCCATTCTTTGCCAAACCCTTGATCCAACTCCCATTTCGTTGGCACAAAGGGGCTCCAAGTAAAATGAAGGCTCCAAGTGAAGCCGCCGACTGCTATTCCCCCATTCTTTGAGTATTCTAATGTTTCTGAGTCAATGGCATCTATTCCAGGGACAAGAACGCGGCTGGAATTTTCGCCAATTCGGGCCAGAAGAGGTTCCAACCTACAGGGAGGAAGAAAACGTATTTTTTGGTCCTTTTATTTTGACTTATTCTGTTTTTCAAAAGCATTATTGCTTTCATGCAGGTTTTATACAACAAAACTTCCAAACTTTGAATTAGAATTCTGGAGCACTTCATCCAGATGTTTCCAAAGTTTCTTCACTCGCAAATACTAACATTGAAAATATCCCAATCACTCAGGAGAACAGCCAGCTTGCAAAACTTCCATGAAACATATGACCAGAGAGAATGTTCCCTGAACATCTTGACAAAATTGGCTTCAATCTGTATTGCTTGTTATACTTTTGGACTTTTTGATTTACCCCAGTTGGAAGCTTGGCCATATAATACCTGCATTTACCATACGTAAACCACACCACCAATTTTTGGGGGGCCAGATCACTTCCCATGGCGTGGCCTCAATTTTACCTGACAGGGTCGATCTCACTCTTCCGTCTGACGGCTTCTCGTTTTGGCATGGGACGCCAGGAGAAATGCAGACTCCACCAGAAGCCACCGACACTGCCCGAGCCAGTGGGTATGTACTGGAGAGTCTCCGAGCTTATCATATCGATGTCCGGGACCAAGACTGCATCTGTTTTTTCCTTAATTCTTGCAAGAAGTGGTTCAAGCCTGAGAAAACGGGATTATTTCACAACAGGAAAATTATATGGAGGGAACAAACAATGATATTTCATGAAAACTTTACTTTTATAATTATGATAGTAAGGTGTACTGAATATTTCAGTAAAAAGCAGAAAGGGTAGAATCATCAGGATAAAGCTGGAGCAAACAGAAGGCAGTCTATATAAAAGACTTTTTGTGGAAGGAGACATACCCTGAGTTTAAATTGTATTTTTAACAAGGAAAAAAACTAAAACAAAAACAAAAATAAAATAAATAAACAGATAACTTTTAGAAAATAAAATCAATAACAAAACACAATATAGCACATTGGCTATCTGCACCAATCTTGTTTCACCAAGTGAGAATTTTCAACCAATACAAAGATATAAAATGTCCAAATACATTTACACAGCTTTTTTTTTTATCTTAACACAAGTTAACAATTCCAAAGGCCTATGGAGCAAAATTTTAATACCAAAAAAGTAAATCTTCATATCTGTAGACATATATGACTATATATAAATATTTCATGTGAAAAAAAATAATTTGTGGGGAAAAAAAATTAATAAAAAAATAAAAAATAGTAAAAATTGCCATATAAATTATCAATTAAAATGATTTGGTAAAAAAAAAAAAAAAAAATTAGATACATCATTTTATAATTTAGATTAAAGTTAGCACAGACTATTAAGGGAAAAGTCATGAAAGCTTCATGAAAATAAGTTTGCACGGAGAATTCTGGGATAACTCTTCCACCCCATACAACCTTCCAGTTAGTACAGTCACACTTTCATCGCTTGAATGAATCCAGTAAAGAATACCCTACTAGTACATATATCAGCCCTAATTAGACTGAATGTATGTTTAGGCTAACCCATGTCCAAAAATGCATGTCTGTAGTTATTTCGTCTATCTGGTGACCCATATGCGATGCCCATCTTTAAATTTGTTGTGTAAACAGTGACACAACACAAATCTGAGGTGGAATCTACTTTTTTTTTTCTGGTGTCAAAAGAGCACCTAAGTAAAAAGGGTTATTTCACAGACCATATCAAAATTTCCCTTATCATGTACAGTGTACTTAACAATGGGGGGACATGCTAAGCACCCATTTAACTAGGGGCCGCATTTAGAAGACTACATGGCACTGACAGACATTCTGTTTAAAACCACTTATCTCTTTTTACGACAGCTATTTTGGCCCATCAATTTATACTCAAAACTCATCAGCCTAAAGCAGCTCTTTTATCCTGCTGCAATCTTATCCTCGTCACTGCAGTAGTGAGACATGTCAACTTCCAAGAGCTGGGCCATTTTTCTTAGACCCCATTCCCACAGATTTTAGGTCGATCATTCCCTGTGGGGAGTCTCACTAGATTACTGTCAGCTTAGCTGGCTTAAATGTCTGTCCCAACTACTAAAAGGTGTAAGGGGGTAATTAACTACCGTGCGTGCTTGACTGACAGCAATTTAGCATGAACCCCCAGGGAGTTAGGTTGAACTAGATGGATCAATCTAAATTTATGATGCCTGGACAATCTAAATTTGAGAAGCCTGGACAAACAACAAATGATGAGTAGTGAATAAATGTACAACTACATCAATGGCGATGAATCCTACGTGTTTATATATATATGTTGACATTGAGAGAAAAAATTCAAAGAAACAAATTCAATAAGGTCAAGGGATGGATGAAGATTCTGGTATTCCCAGTAGGTTTAAAAGTTATGTTACTTCCAGTAACCTATAACAGAATCAAACATATCTATTTTTATTCAATTTTGATGTGTTACAACCACAGAACCCATTTAAGTGAGTTAAAAAAAAAAATACTGAGTGGGTTTTATAAATATCAGTATTTGGATTGATTGTGCTAGAGAAGACATCAATGCAAAATAACACATTTTTTATAAATATCAGAATTGGATTGTGTGAGAGAAGACATCAGGTACATGAATTGCAAAATAACACAATTTGCAGACACCACAAGAAAAATGGGGCTTTACTGGTCCTTCCGACAAGCTGCACATAAAATCTTCTAGTCCTACCAAACTTTTGCTGTTCCTGTGGCTTTTTTATGTCACAATATTCCCTAAATATTTAAGGTGGTTTTTGATGGTGGAGTAGGGGATAAACTTTTCACAGTATCACCCCCGTACATTACTGCAATGTTTTTCAGAATAATATACCTAAATATGTGAAAATGAAAAAAAAAAAAATAATAATAATAATAATAATAAGGAAAAATATTTTTATATATTTTAAAACAAAATCTTATAGTATCAAATGTAGTCAATAACCAATAACTCTCTTGGCAGACAAAAATCCTTTGTGAATAATCTAATGCATGTATTCCTAGTTACAAGAGAATAGGGTCAGAGACAGATACTTTTATTTTCTTTCTAAAGTTTCTACATAAAAAATACTGCTGGGCATAATAAGGTTTATAATATTAACAAATTCCAAATATCCATTTTATTAACTTTGGGTAATTACTTGTTCTTTTGGATAGACAAAAATGATCAAATTTTTAGATACAAAATTTTATAAACACAAAAATTATACTTCTAAATAGCATTTGCAGTGCTTTCACTGCATTGAATAGAACTATAGAGTGACCTGCTTTTTGATTTTGTTGCTACAACTCAACAGGAATGTTCTAATTTTAAGAAATCTTGACTTAAAAATTCGGCATCTGTAAAATTCACAATTCACAAAGCAATTCTCTCCTACTCAATTTTTTCCTAATGGACCAGTCCCTGCACATGAATTTGGTGTTTCAGTCCATTATTATTAATATTATTATTATATTTCTCATTTAATATTAAATCACTGGCCAGTCACTTTCAACAATGTCTTCCTGTACATTTACAGAAGGAACTGTCCACGTCAGGAATTTTCATTTGTGGGGATTTACAGCTTTTTAGATCTAAATTGGGAAAGATTTTTAGTGGCTTTGCAGGATGCTGACAGTGAAAATATGACTCTGGAACACTTGCAAACGCATTTACTGCAGTGTTCTTTTAAGGCAAGTTTCCTTTAATCTAATTTTTAAAAAACTCAGGGTCAAAGGAGGCATTCTGAAAGTAAAGGAACATGTTGGATAACCTACAGTCTAAAACTCAGCAAGGGCATATGGCCCTGGTTTCACATAAAAAAAAAACAAAAAAACAAAAAAAAAAACTTAAGTCAGTTTCCTGGATTAGTAGACTAGGATCTCCATGAGAGTGGTGTAACATTGTTCCTGATAGGGTAAGATGCGTACATGTGACCATGTAACGTTGGTGACTAAGTTTTTTTTATTTTTTTATTTTTTTTTGTGAAACCGGAGCACAGTCTAGTCAGTTTCAAACTGGCTAAATTTCCAATCTGAGATAATAGCAAAATGGACAAAGACCACTCACCATCCTTCATTAGCCTCACAGTGGGAGTCCAGGAATATCAGGACATCTCCTGTAGCAGCTTTAGCGCCTGCAATACGCGCTCGGATAAGACCTGCTCGTTCCTTCACTCTGACGACCTTAACTACTCCATCAGGCCAGGTATCTTGGACGTACTTGTCCAACTCTTCACCTAACCGGTCTAGAAAATGCAAAAAAAAAAAAAAAAAAAAAAAAAAATTATTTATCACAATTTTTTTCTTATGGTAGAGAGAAATGCACAGCTGTTAATGACATGATATCAAATATTCTAATAATTAAAATATAGAGAAATGCTCCTGTGTAATTAATAAAGTTTCTCATCCAATTTTGATGACCTGAAAATTTTCAAGTACAACAAATTTACTGTGGCGGAGAATTGTCTTCTGACAAAATTTTCAAAACCAACTACATTTTCAAGTCTTCACTGTATATGAAAACTGTCCACGTAATCGTATCATTACCTCTGTAACTGGCATCATCTAATAAAATCACTTCATGGAGATATTGCGGAGGGGATCTGTTCACAACGCTGTGTGCAGTACGCAGCAAGGGCGTCCAAGCCTCATTGTGGAATATGATGACAACGCTGGCAGTGGGGAGATCTTTGGGATATTCCACAGACTTGCACCTATTGGAAAAAAATTAATAATATAATAAAATTAAACTAAAAAAATACATTAATAATTAAGTCAAAGAGTAAAATTACTGTTAAGCGCTTTCAAAATGGCACACAAATTGTACAGTGGGTGCTGGTAATGTGTCTGAAATTAATTTCATTTGAGGGAAGGAAAGGAAGAGATTTTGTTCTGCAATTATGCACATTATTTCAAAATCCATTTGCACTTACGCAGGATTTCTCACGTCGGGTAAAGATCGATCCAAAGCTATCCCGTCGCTGGCGATGATATTAAACGCTTCCTTTTTCGCCAGTTCATCGGCATTTTTCTTCTCCTCCCCCTGAAGGAAAACCCCTGCCCCGTATTCTCCAGGGCCTTGTTTATGGCGATTTCGATTCTCGTAACGGGATTTTTTCAGATCGGCGTACTTGCCATTTGCAACTGCCCTGAGTTTTGGCGCCTCCCAAGACCCCGTAGAAAGAACGTATATTATACAGATAAGTAGAAGACAGACGCCTGCGGCAGACGTCCAGCCCAGATAACGTCTGCGTATAAAAAAACGACGAGCTGAACTTAGCATCTTGCCACATCACGTTGTCGCCATTTTGGGAATGCCCTAAAATGACGTCATGGTCATGTGACCTTGGAATTCCCTGTTTGCACTATTTATAGTTTATAGTGTTAATCCACGTCAAGATTTATAATGTATGTTTTATTGGCATGGGCAGATGTTTGTTCAATCAATAATATACAATATTAAAGAACAGATTCATAAAAGTGCATACCATAAAACCGGTAAGCAAAGGATTTTATTATTTCAAAGATATCAATGTGCAAGGAGGTAGGCCTACTGGTAAATTCATGTTGTAATTACCTTTGTTTTAATTTGAAATTATATATTTCGGCATGTTTGTTCTGCTCACTGTGCCATATTGTATACTTAAAGTAAGAATAAAATTCTACTACTAACACTATTACTAGGCTTAAGTCCTAAGAGACCATCCATTTTTATAATCATTAGTACAAAGCGTAGACACCCCCCCCCCTTCAGAGCGTACATGGTGAAAAGCTAAAAATGACTTTTGATACCAATTTGGATCATAATTATTATTATTATTAGTTTTTAGAAGCGTTCAGTTTGTAGACTTGATAAGATGGTGATAAAATGGAAAACCCCTAAGCCTGCACGATGATTTAAGTCACGATTTATTTTTCTCAAATATATTTCTCACTGATGTATGCACTATCTTTGACACCGTGCCGTGTCAGAATTCCAAAGATTGGTGTCTTTAACATATTTTGATAAAAAAGTAAACTAAATTCAATTCTTTATTGAAATTGATTTGTTGTCGGGCTTCCATAATGAAAGAAAAGACCCTGCTGTTTGTGATAATGTTTATTCGTAAACTTTGCATATGGATAAAATACGATACCGCACTGGCCACGCAAAGTGTGCACGGTCCTCATTGAACATATTGTATAGCATTATACAAAGCAATGTTTGTATTCAAATATATGTATGTACATATACATATACATATACATATAACGCTTAAATTACTACATTTTATACACTAACAAATATGTCTCACACAAAAGTTTTTGTTTTCAAAAATTACATTTTTTATTTGTGTGTGAACAGGCTGACAGTCTATAGGGTTCCCAGCTTTACTTTTCACGGCAGTAATTTCCCGTCAGCTTTAATTACTATGTAGAGACCACAAAACCCAGCATACAAGTGGTGTCAGTAAGTTTTTTCCCCTACCTTCAACTATATAGATGGCTTGCGCTGGGTGATTCCCATTTACGCCATACCATAAGACATAATTATTAAACACAGCAAATAAATTTTAAAAAATTCTAGATAAGTGGTGAAACTATGAAAATTGATATCTATAGTTCATTATGATATACTACATAGGCCTACACTGTAAATTCATGTGGTTATTTTCAAATATATGAATAAAATTGTGTCACAAAAAGCACTTTGACATAGAAATAATCATCTCTGAATAGACTTTCAGTGAACCTAATTGTTATTAAAAAAACTTATATTTGTACAATTGACTCATATTGTACACAATATAAAGCACATATTCACACAGTGCATACTGTATAATAAAATCGGCAAGCAAATAATCTTAATTATTATGTGTTAAGATCAATTTAGGAAAAGCCATAATTTTAACAAATTTGCTACACTGTACACAGGATTGATGAATGGTAGTCTACAATTTTTACCATTTGGTAGAGCCTCTCGTTCCATAATCATAATTTTTAAAAGTCATATATATTTACACAAAATCGATATAAATGTACACTTACCTATACGTACATGTATATCATTGCATCGCCCAAAAACAAATAAAATCCCTCATATCTGATAAATAAAACTTCTAAAACAAAACCAGTGCATGATCCTAATGCAGATTTGGCTACACAATAAAAATACAACACTTGACATATACCACTGATATGTAATTATTTCGTTTACATAACAAACGCTGGTATAAATTACTCTGCACCGAAACCCCGGGATACGTAGGCAGGTGATGATGATAAAATTTAAGAGAGTTCCTCAACTAGTCATAAACAAGCCAACTCTCGAAGACAGGCACAATAAATACTATTAAACGCCTGTTCATTCACTAAAAAAAAAAAAACGTCATCAGAGTCCTGTCCAGTATTCCTGCCAAGGCCTTCGAGTTCTAAAAAGCGCCTTAGGGCAGGTGAGTAATGTTGGTAACTGGAAGCCATGAATTAATATTAAAAAGCGAGGAGTGTTTTGTAAAAGTGATTGACACATGAAGCACGTGATGAAAACGGAGAGAAGGCCGCTAGAGATACAAAGAGGTAGAAAGAGAAACGGATAGAACCAACTAGAGAGTAGAAAACAAAGAGTATGAAAGAATATAAAGGAGTCGTAATTTCTACCTCGCGTAGCAACCAAAGCAAAAGACGATAACTTCGTCGCACTGCAGTATCGACTTGTGAAGCACGCAGTCGTTTTGGCGTGAGTCTCCGTTCTGCTACAGTCTGTACAATGTGACTCAGCTGTGTTTTTCCTACTCCTATGTCTTTGCTGACAACTTTGACAAGCCATAGGGACTCGCACATTTTTCTCCTCTGCAAAGAAACTTGTCAACAGGATGAAGCCCCTAATTTCTACCAATGTTTCTTCTTTTCCTGTGTCGATGTAGTCCCTCACAAGTTTGTGCAGTCTTCGATATTGCGAGGGTCGGGCACACTGTTTGCATGGAGCAGGCCCGTCTGAAAGTCGACACAATACGTGAACAATTTAAATAAACTATACACTGCGCTGAATGATATTATATTGTCAGTACCAACAAACGCACAATAAAAATAAACCACAAAAAATTAAAATATTATTATTTTTTTTTTTGGGGGGGGGGGGAGTATTTCAAATTGCAGGTGAAAATAAATTTATGAGACCGACCATTCATGGCATTTATCTTTTCACAATTCTTTGAAAGAAAAAAGAATGAATGAAATAAAAGTAATTAAGTTGACATGCGATTAAATTACCATAATATGTAACATCTTTGTAGCATGTTTGTGGCAACAGCAGTTCTACAAGGCGTTTCTGGGTCTTATGCACCCTCTGTCTAGCATTCAGTTCTTTGAAAGAGCAGTACATTTGTTCCCTGCGAAACATCTCTTCCTGTAACTTCGACAGAGGCATCGGGTTTGCGTCGCCTTCTTCCAGGTATTGTCTGAAATAGATGTGCAACAGTACGAAAATAAACGCCATGTTGGTACTTGACGTTTCAGGATAAATTTAACAGTGAGCAGATCTACATGTTTTACCCAGAAGTATTCTGAAACCCAAGGCGGTCGTCTGCATCAAATGCCACCCTCAGTCGATTCAAATTCTCAAATGGAGAAGATCAGGAAATATTAAAATTCCTTTTTGTGTGTTACTCTCAGAATAAAATAACGTACCTGTACCAATTTGATCCCTCGATCTCGGGCATCAAATGCAACCAAGCATTTCTCTGCACTATCCTCTTGACGGCCATCTTTCGGATCAAAATATCTGTTCCACATGTCCACAACTGATTCATCCAGCACACCACTTCCTCCTTGGCTCTACTGGGGTCCCACAGAGCACCGCGAGAACTCTGGCGATAATGCAAATCCCAAAGAAAAGAGGTGTACAAGGTCTGTACATCGTAATACCGCAGTCCAAGTGATTCGTAATGTTCGAGTGAATCGAAGTCGTATTCACTGAACAAGCACCATGATTTGAACTTTTCGTCCACAACGCGGTATAAGTCGGCACAGTTGTTCATGTACCTTAATACAAGGTCGATGTCTGAAAAGAAAAAAGTGTCAGGTAGATAAGGTATGTTCAGTGACTTGACTTTGACTTAACGTAATTAACCAAATGTATTATCACTCACGCCCAAAACCTTACGGTAATAGCATCTTCAATTTTTTAAAAATGCAAAGTTTGCGAAGGTAGGCTATTCTTCGTAAATAAGAGAACGGCAAAAAAGAATGCAAAACTAGGGATTAATTCTATTCTTACCGAAATATCCACTTAGGATATCATCCTTGTTTGTCATAAAATACGGGTGGGTGTTGAATAAGTGATCCATTAGGAGATCCATGATGGACCCGTTTTCCAGATCCAAATCTTCTGCCATATCGTACAATTCATCAATTTCGTCTCCATCTTCAAAATAAAACATACACCCTTTAAAGAGACTCGTCTCTTTACTATGAAGCAGAATATCTCACAATTGAATCCGAATTGCTAAGTTGATTTCAGAATCAATCTTCAAAATAAGAGAGAGAAGCAGTGTTTGTGATTACCTAATATTTGAACATCTCGTATCGCTTTAAATATGGGTGTGTCAGCCACTCTGTGGCCCTCCAATAGTCGAGCAAGTGTCCTCATTTTCTTCGTCTCTACGCAAGAATCGTACAGAGCTTCTATAGTGCTGCAATCTGTAACAGCAAATATTTTATATTTTTTAATATAATGCCAGATTCTCGATAATATATCACATTAGTATCTTATTAAAATAAAAAAGTATACAGAATAAAAAATGGAAAATGTAGATAACTTCTAAACGCCCACACTAAACATTCAGAGACTTTGACTTCAATCAATAAAATTTTCCCTTTTCTCTTCGATCGAATTAAGACACTTTGTTTAAATATATATCGATATATTCACACCAATGATTTATCATTAAGAGTACTACTACTACTCACTATTTGCTAAGCATTCCATGAAATGGTTGTAAAACTTGATATCGCAACCGGGATGTTTCAGCCGTTGCCGGTGCAGGGTAACTAGACCATTCCAGCTCAGGTCCATATCTTCTGTCGACGATCCATGTTGATCTGAAATAGATATAGATATAATGTTTTTGGTTATGACGTTCTTGATGATGCGCATTTTTACATTTATTTTTTTTTAACCAGAACAATATAACTGATCAGCCGTCCTACCTAATATTACTATATGATGGAACATACTTACCTGAGAAATAATTCGGGGGAAAGTTGAATATCTGTAACATTTGGGGGAAAAGGAACTGTTTGCCTCGCTGCCAGAAGGGATCTCTAGCATCCAATGAGTAAAGGCAAGTGATGAACCCTGGGCCTCCAAGTAAAAAGTCTTGGTACTCCTTTTCATAGATCAGTCCTTTTATATACTCCAATTTATGCAGCAGAGTTGACACCCTTTGCGGAGCCAATGGAGGATTCGTATTCCTCATGAGATATTTTCCGAATCCATAGTCATACACATTCTGAAAGAGGTAATGTATGCATACAGAACGATGTTCTTAACTCACACTTCATGAAAATGCCTCTGTAATGAATAAATGCAAGAATGTTTGCCGAGAACCATGGGAATAACAACCCAAAATCAGAAATTAATTGTTATTATTTTTTTAGGGGGGGGGGGGGGATAGATACCCTGATATGTTATAATAATAATAATAATAATAATAATAATAATAATAATAAATGTTATGATAATAATGTTTATTTACAAACATGCATTTCAAAATAGTTGGATTGTACAATAATGTAAATTGTCAAAATTTATAAATGATAATAAGATTTATAAAATTATTAAAAGTGTTAAGATAAAATAAATCGCTTGAGACACTGAGCTAGGATATTAAAATACATTAAGATTAATTCAAAACACACTTGAAGTTCTTGTCAGTATTCAGTGCAAATGGCATGGGCGTCTTCGAAGATCTGATAGTTGGTAGGAGATATCAGACATGGGGAAAATTTTGGAGACACTGAAGGTCCGGAGGACCTGAGCTGCAAGAAATCTTAAGGTCCTTCTAACTCTGTGCAGGTTCAAGGTCATGGTTGTCGTTTTATTGATACCGGCACTTAGACTTAAAAATCCATACCTTTTTATAAATACAGTGCCATGCGATAAAAATAGCATGTGTGGAGAGGGTGTGCATTACAGTGTTTTAATATTACCTGATTTGAAACAAAACACAGGCGTGACTTTATGAATTTAAAATCATGTTTATTAAAATATATGTTAGTCGGTGATAACAAATTATTTATTTTCATGTATTTTACTTTCACAGAAATCTTGTCGGTCCAGAAGACCTGCATCATCAAAATCTTGACGGTCCTCTGGCAGTTTCACCGGCGGTACATGTATATTTCTATATTTAATTACGTGGCCTTACCTGAATGTGTCGCTTCCACAGGTACGGATCACAGCACAATGCTTGAAATGTCTTACAAGTGCGGGAAAATTGAACATAACTCTTGCTGTCGAGATGCTGAACAATTTGCCCCATGAGCTCCGGAGGCAGACGTGAAAGGTGGCCTTCTTGTGGCTCTACTTCAGCCTCCAAATATTCAAGATGTTTTTTCTTCTTCCGATGTGAAAAGGGACCTTTTGACTGTTTGGTCCTCTTCTTAGCATGCTTACTAAACAAATTCTCTCTTGTAGTCATGACAACTTGACTAATATCAAATAAAATTGCTGAAATTTGCGCGAGAAATAATCCTCGTGACCAAGTAGATATTCTGCTTGGGCGTTTTATCGCCTAGCATCATTTCACGAGGCAGCGCTACGTCATAATACGCTCGTGATCAAACTATGATTGTGACGTGTGCCGCCGTATTGGGTAATCGTGCGACGTCATATTTGTATTCATATATCGACATAAAAGTGGAAAATTGGAAAATTGGAATCTGCTAGAATTTTTTAGTCCCTTAATATTTCAAAGCTAAGGGTCACAGTATGCGCCCTGACCCTGTTTTATTTTGTTACTGGAATGTTAAACCAGTAATGCTTACAATTATTATTACACTTTCTAACTGTTGAGATGAGACCCTCTACATCCACGTGTTTGAATAAGAATCAAAAATAAGTAATTTCAAATCTTGCACGGTGAGGACTTGCCTGTGAACGTGTACGTAATATGGCTCCATGGCCTCTTCTACGGAGGACTGGCATTAACAGCTGTGTCAGGATTTTATTTTTGTAGTTAAAACCGGTGTGCAGCCATTTATTATGTAAAGGGGAGTGTGCTGGTGTATTGTCAACCCAGCCTCGAACCGAGGTTTCACTTCCCTGAACGCCATCTGACAGCATTTTGGTAGTGTGAGTGATCCTCCTGGGAATATCTATACATGTAGTGTCGTGGTAGTAACAGTAAGATTTTGTATGTCACGCGAATAAAAAATGTTCCTGAGCTGGCCTTGTGACAAAATGTTGAACTGCAGTGGCGGTTTTTTTTTTTTTTTTTTTTGGGGGGGGGGGGGGGGGTCCTGACCCCTCCTTCGGTTTCTGAAAAATATATCACACCAATTTACCCTTCCTAAAATTAGAATTTTAAATAGCTAAACTATAGTTCTAAACCGTACCAAAGGGGCACTGTTTGCTCTCCAAAACACCAAAAACATTGGGGGCCCTTGGGCAGGCCCTGAACCCCACACCAAGGGGGCGCTGGTCGGCTGCGCATACGAGGCCTTTCGTTCTGCCCCCCCTCCCCTTTCAAATAATCCTGGATACGCCCCTGAACCGACCTGGGTCTGTCGACGAACTCCCTGCTACCGTGAACCGCTAATTCAGCTTATGGATGACTGTAATACATACATCTAGGCTTTTGGCAGTGGCTTTTAAACTTATATCCTTCCTTCTTTCCTCTAATCACAAACCTTAGCGTTAGGACACAGCTAGAAAATGTGTCAGTCAGAATTGTCGTTGGATATTCACATAAATGATTGTTAGCATGCTATCTTTTCATGAGAACTCACTTTTCTCCCCGGCATAAACCCGGGAAGTTATTTTATTAAATCATTATGTTTCACCCTCCAAAATTATCACAATTATAACTATTAACGAGTGCTAAATTTATTTAAATTTCAATACAGTGAAAGTAAAAATGCCATACAATACAGAATGATTAATTTGTTTTCGAATTGCAAATGGTTCAAATTTTGCATACTAAACGGTACGCGTTACCTAGCTGTTTTGGAGCAGTATATATTCCCCTACCAAAAAAGCTTATCCCTTCTGCAATGTGTAAAATGATAAATGCGTGAAAATGAAATATAAAAGTGGTGACAACACAGCGCAATTTAAAATAGGCATACTGCTAAATAAAATTGGGTGAGAGAAAGATAAGAAGGGATTTTAGAAACTCCCACGCATGCACAATATAAAGGAAGTTCAAAATATGCTGCAGTCTGATAGGTTGACATCAAAGCGAGGCAAGGTCCTTATGGTCTCATTACCTTCTACCAGGGCCGCAGTTATTATTGTGGACATTTTTTGCTAAGAGCCAAAATGACTGTCTATTTATCGATAGACATAGCTGTAGATATCTGTGGAAAATCAATCTGTCACCCTGGGTATGGTCTCATAGCCTTAAAATGCCTTACCCATCTTCATGTTAGTAAGTTGTATTCTTAACCCTTTCCTGAATTCGATAAAAACCATGCAAAACACACTACATACCCTGTGATGAATAAAAACAAACAAAAATCATTTTAAAACTTTTGAAAACCATGCCAAGCACTTGGTATAATGATCACTTAAACGACAATGTGACCACAAAGAACGCCCATTTAATGGTGAGAATGTTTGTCGGTTACCTACAGCATGTCATATTAATCATCTATACATATAGGAAAAACAAAGGGAAATAAGCACCTAAAGCTAGAATTATATATAGTTGTCAATTACCAGCATGAAAAATGAATAAAGTGTTATTGGAGTTGTCATAGAGATACAATCTGCAGCTGCCCAAACATGCCCTCAAAATTTATAACATTGGTTTAAATGAAGCTAGAATCTCCAACTTTCTTCATTTTAAGCGTTCGTTCAACCTGAGCACAGTATTTGTTCGTCTGTAGAATTTCATTTGAAGCTGAATTATTATACTTCCTAAACACGAGATGATTTGTTTGAAAGCAGTGTTGATCGCTTTATGTTTACCAAGAGGTATGTACCTATATATATGTATATATATATACATATATACATATATATATATATATATATATATATATATATATGGCACAAGCCAGATTGGGTCTTTACACTGTTAACAACGTAATGAGCAAGTAATTTACAAGTGAGCTGCCAGTTTGTGTGTATGTCATGTGTAATAAAATTGTGGATGTTATAAATCAAGGTATATCATATTAAACTTAAGTCTGGAAAATGAAATCTACTAGTACAGTGTATTCATTTAATGTGGTTTGTAAAAAACATCTAATTATGGTACTTTTTAAAAAGATTATTGCATAAATATTTGGAGAAAAAAGGCATTCAGATCGGTTAAAGCATTACTATATAGGAATGCTAATTTAAATAAAGGTGTGGCACGGAAAGTTATCACCGTTTCACTTGTATAAGTATATATTTCAAGAAAACAATTCCAACTTCCCTATATTACTGGCCGTTTCAATAACAGAAGAGTGAATTTTATTCAGGTGAAAAATATAAATAATAGTGAGGAATATTGATTAATGTTTTTTTAGAACTTCATACATTTTAATATAGGATCTGGAATAAATTAGTATTACTTGACATTATATTTAAATTATTATTTTTTTTGTTTCATATAATACCAAAAAGAATAGTTTAATCCCACACACGTGACGTTGGTCAATTCAGAATATTTATTACTGGGTGCAATGAGTTTTTTAGCTGATCATCTACATAGAGCTACTCCTGATTGGTAAATTGATATGCCTGCAAATATTACAGAGTTTAGCTCTTAGTTGGTGGACTATTTCCACTTTTCTTTGTACATGTAATATAATCTTAAAAAATGCAGATATTCTAAAAGCTGTACAAAATATTCATGGCCAGGCTTTTTCCTAAAATCTGTACAAAACCTAGACAACTTAGATAATGTACAGTAGGGTGTACAAACAAACTGGCAACTTGAATAAATAATTCCTTTACTATATGTTTTAATCCATACAAATGCTTTTTCTTTACAATTTTTGCGATAATCTTTAAAATACATCATCATTAGATGTCTTAAATATAAAATTCATTTGCCAGACCTGTAAATTTACTATGCTTTACCTTGATCTTTTATATCCGCAATTTAATTGCACATGCCATACAATCAAACTGGCAGCTCACCTAAATTACTTGTAAATTACTTGGCCAATTATGCTGCCAACAATGCTAAGAGCCAATTGGGATCTGGCCCAGATAATCATTAAAAAACAGTTTACAGTTAAATTCTTTCTGAACTTAACCCACTGTTATTTGAAGACAGTATTACTACCTGAAAAGATTATATATAAAAACTATTTTTGTTTATATTTCCAGTTTCTACCGTAAAATTTACCTTGGGCAACTCATATTTTCGCATTGGCATAGCGGATTTAACTGGTGTAACGTCAGTTACATTCGACGTGAAAACATGTGAGACAATCCACCTTCATCTGTGTGACGTCAGCAGCTCTTTTGAAAGTGTGATCGCATACTGGTGTACAGTTGGGGAAAATTTCAGTGAAGTACGCCGGCATAATGGCAGGTTCAGACCAGAACTTCGATATGTACAAACGCCAAATATTCTTGATTGCAGATCATTTAGGGCGTTCTGGATAAGTTGGGATGGAGGTTACCTCCAGTTAGGAAAGGGTCGAGATATTGGAAAGGAAACAATCCTGATGCACAGCATAGATCATAATATTACAAGTGTTCTAAAAGTTTTAGAAGTATCTGGAATCGGAGAATGGGATATCTCCCCGTCAAATCGTGAGTAAATAAACAATCTGGTATTCTTAATTAGCGGTGTGACACAACATGTTTCAGCCATCCTAATTTCAATGCTTGTACCATCTTTATCCCTTCAACTGTTAAAAAACATGAAAAGAAAAAGGGAAAGCATTTTTTAAAATTAAAAATTTAATATTTCATACAATATAATGGAGATATATCAAGATAGATTGATTAAATTATAGGTATGTTTAATCAAAGGTGTAGCAGGGAAAGCTAGCAATGTTTCATCATATTAATGTAAAGTGCTTTAATTTAGAGTTTCTTGACTGCTCAATAGAAGTTCCCCTTCAAGTTGTCTGCTTACTTAATAGATGTGCCAGCAAATAGGGCAATGTTTTGCTATTTTGATAAAATTCACACTTTTCTTTGTAATTTATCCTTAAGAAAATGCAGATATTTTCAAAAAAGATTAACAAAATATTAATGGGCAGAATTTTTCCTACAATTTGTATAAAACCCAGATAATTAAAATAACACACTAACAAATGGCAGGTCGCTTTTAATTTAACATTTCTCTGGTAAATGTTACTAAATCAATCTACATGACTTTTCTTTAAATATTAAACATCTTTAAAAGTATCATCCTCAGATGTGTTTTACAAATCATAGGTAATGAAATACAAATATATCTTATTTGCCACGCCTGTAAGTATCATAATGTATTCCTTGATCTAAGACATTCCCTATATTATAACACATATAAACAAACTGGCAGCTTGGCCAATTAACTTGCCCATTATGCTGTTAACAATGCAAAGACACCATTAAGGTGTGGCCTGGGCCAGGTCCTAATTGGGATATGGTCTGGGCCACTTAGGAAGTGGACTAGATAAGGTCAAGCTTGTGACATATACATTGCCAAACATATTCAGGCTTAACGTGTGTAATATGCTTAGGAGCTAAACGTGTTTAGCAACTCAACCCGTTGAAAAAATGAGACAAATCGGGTGCTTAGAATTGTGTTTAGGAGCTAAACGCTGTTTTTCAGTGTGCAACCATGTTTTTTCCCACTTGTATATATATACAGGCAGTAAAACCTACGATGAATCTAATGAGATGAAAGCTGAGCTAAATGTATTGAATTTGCTACACTTATCTAACACATTTCTTCCGTTTGGAAGGTAAATAACATTTATCTTTCGCTAGATGTGTTATTGTATCATTGTTTTGGTTTGCCTTGAAAGATTTATGTGTTCCCAGACATAGTCAAACCCATGTTCTCCAGCTTCGTATTTTCGGGTAACTCAAATATCAAGATATCAACCTACACACCGCTCATAGGTGTACAATAACACTAAATATGTTGAGAACAACCATCTGGGAGCATTATACTAAATGTATTTTAAATGTTTCAGAGGCACGGAGACACGCCTTCTTCCGCAAGCTTCC
Source organism: Lingula anatina (assembly GCF_001039355.2). The sequence continues at coordinate 216,547 of NW_019774569.1, forward strand.
TCCATTTGTAGACCCCATAGCTGAAATGCTGGCCGATCTTACCACACAAGGGAACGAACACTGTGCTTATGAGTGTCTGAGCAATCTGCGCTGTAACTCGTACAACATTGATCAGATCCCCGAAAAAGGTCTTTACCGATGCCAGCTGAAGGCAACGTATTTTGTTTCAGCCCGTCCACAAGCTAGTACGTTCCATGTCGATCGCTGGGAAATGGTGTACAACTAACTATAGCAATACCGACTTGACAACGCTACTATATGACGGCGTATTGCCACGTGGGGCTGACCTCACCTACTCAAAATAAGCAGATTCAACCTTTGTTCAATTAATACACATCAGTCAATGATAAAAAATAATTATAAGGAATGGTTAATATGTTATGTATATCGCATCCGTAAGCATCCATCATGTATATAAAGTTATGAACACGGATACTTCGATTATTTTCTCGCTTAATGGACTGTAGATGAATTTATGAAAACTTACCGGTAGTATGGATATAGAACTTGTGGAAGTCAGAACTGTGTTCGACAACATGGCCCCAAGTGTAAAATATTTTAATGATATACCGTAACATGTATACCAGATCCTGTTGGCGCGTTGCATGGTACTAAAAAGCATCTAGTTAATGTCACCATCATATGCCAATTAGATTAGATATTGTTGTAACATGTGATGGTTCTGTTACTTGTAAACGTAACGAATTTGCCACTATGAACAGTTTATTGTCAGAAAATGTGTTTTCTTGCTTATATATGTGTGTGTGTGTGTGTGTGTGTGTGTGTTTGTGTGTGTTAAGAAGATGGTCGAACATGGCCAGTGTGTTGTATTGTATTACACCATCTGGAAAATTAATGAAGAAATTTGCTTACACGTCCTTTTATTCCATCCAATCAATTACGTGTATTTAAATATCATGACGTGATAAAATTGATGGTACAGCACGTACATTGTATCTTTACTCCGTGTAAATAAATATTCGTTAGCTAGAAAACCCTTATTCTTGAATATCGCTTTGGTCAGAAAACATTATGTCAGAAAACATCGCCTGGAAGTTGTGTGCCTTTATATTCTGTTCCTAAATGGTATGTGCTTTCTTCAAATATATTGTTGAAGTGCTGTTTCAATTCAACATAAAAACAGTGGGGCTAATTTTGTCCGATATATACGATTTGTACTTCAAAGTTCAAAACCACTGAATATTCAATTAAAAGCCACTGAAGACAGGACTATAGATGAAGTTTATACTGTGGTCCGTTGTTGAATATGGAGACAGGATTCGATGAAGTTTACTGTTGTCCGTTGTTGAATATGGAGACAGGAATCTGAAATTTATACAATTGTCTGTTGCTGAATATGGGTTTCTCCTCGTGGTCCGTATTTTAAGGGCCACAGAAACAGAAAAAACAGAACAAAAACAGAAAAAAATAAAACCAGAAAGTTTGGGTGAACATGATGAAGCTCACATTGCGCATTGAACAAAAATATTAAACATTCAAAATCCATTGCAATAGAGTACCCGCACGAAAATGCAGTAGTATCAAAGTAGCAAAGAAGCATTAACGCAGTAGAGGTGTGGAGCATATTTGCAGTAGAAATGCAGTATAGCCTACTGCAATTCTACTTCAAAAATTACGTAGGGTTGTACAGAGGAGGAGCATTAATGCAGTAGATTAGCAGCATGATAGAAGCATGTTTCAAATATACTAATTAGCTCCCACATCGAAGCAGATTTGAAGCATGTTTGCAGTATGATTGCAGTAGTCTACTGCGCTGGAGTATCTACTTCGTTTTCGTGCGGGTATAATTCAAACATTGTATTACATCAGTTTCATAGGTATCGAGTAGTGCTTTTTTTTTTTCACAAAATCTGACCTTTTTAGTTTCGTCCTTAAGGATAATTACGAACACTGATGTACCTAATGCAACCGCTTTAGCGGACTTAATTGACGTGCTCTCAGTTAGTTTTGACGTAAAAGCAAGTCCCCCAGTCGCTGTACGTGTATTTGAGGTCGTCCTCAGGAGCACAACGCACATTTGCGCAGACGGATAGCTGGATGAACAACGGCTACTTTTTAAGTGGCTTTATGATTCTTTTAAATTTATAAACTTCAATTTCAACGCAGTTTTGGAGAGGTATTTTGAAGATATCTTAATGCCCTTATGTCTTTTTTTTAGATTCATAATTTTAGTTCTATAAATGGACCATCTAATTAACCATCTTAGGCGTAAATAGATATTGTAAAATCGAAAATCTATGAACTGCCCAAATATTCAAACCATTCAAAGCTCACACATGTGATACCATTAGATATTTGGGCTTTTTTTTCTTTTTAGTGATGTTGAATCATGGCTCTAGAAATACATGGTGTTCCAATCTTTATATTTTACATCTTGTTCTTCAGTAATTCTAAATTTGCTTTCTTAATCAAAATTGTTATGTACAAAGTTATTTTGGGAATTTTTTTTTATCAGGCCTTTAATTATTTTTGTCGTTATTTAATTTTGATAAACATTGGACTTATAATTGGTATCCTTTGTTGTTCAATACACCAAAATGATTTACAGATTGTAACCTGCCATAAGATTAATCTGTTTATTGCAAATGAAGAACAATGTTTTCTTGGATACCGCCAAGCAATTTGTTACCAATAAAACTGAATTACCATTTATTAGGGCTGTGCATTTTTTATTAGAAAGAAGTTCACGCTTGGTAAGTAAATGTATATCGTTGATAACCATACTGCGAATGGGACTTCACATAGATAGATCATTGTGAAAAATGTTTACTTAGATAAAAAAATACAGTGAACAATTGTTATGAAATCGCCAGCATCTCCAATTCTTCATAAATGTAACTAGCCATGTGGAGGGGGCAGGCATCGAAAAATGGTGTCGCTTCAAACATCTCCATTGAAAAACTGCTAAAAATGTAATTCCCTTGCAAGCATGGAGTTTGTAGAACTGGTACGACTTAAGATTTTGATACGGGTCCCTGGGAAACGAAAGGTTATAAAGCATTGCCTTACGGTGATTTTTTTTTCATTTTTGAATAGCCATAATATGTCATAAATCTAGTATCCCGTGGCAGCTATGACAACATTTGTATGTACACATATATCCAAATTGTTTCCAGTAATCAGCATATATCACGCCTTATAAATCATTAACTGTTACGCAGGTGAAACAGTTTGTATATGTCGTGATTTATTTTCGTTATTCAATGCAGGTCCACATACCCATATTCTGCGTTGTGAGGGTGGGGCTGCCTCTTTATATGCATTATTTATTTTTTTTTTTTTTTTGGGGGGGGGGAGTCTTCCTTTTTCCTAATGCATCAGATGTAATTCATTTTCCTTCAATCAACGTCTAAATGAGTACAACAGGCGGCACAAACATGCTTTAGGCTACTTGCATTTTCTGTAGGCCTTTAACGACTGCAGCCCACATTTTTTCTCAACCAACATCCCCAGGCATTGATTTTAAGCTTTAACAATTAATTTTGATTAATCGATATGCAATATATGAACTAATAATGCAATACTATAAGTAATTTGCTAATACGTCCAGCGCAATCATTCCGTTGATTTATAATGTACCTGACTAGTATTTGTTATGCCACCTGCCAAATCATGGCATTTATATGAACATTTTTAATGTAATTGTTGCAAAAGATTTAAATTCAACAATCTTTAAGTCTTTTGTAAGCAAAAGTGCTGTGGCCAACGTGCAGCATTGACCTGCAAGCACAAAAAAGAAAGAAGGATAAAAATGGAAACAATGCTCTTTCTGTTTGCGAAAAAAAATACAAAATACAAAATATCTTTGATCACGTTGCAGACTCAGTCCACGGAAACTTAAGCGAAAATGATATTTTTTTCACAAACCCTCTAAATAAAAATTATAATAGATGAATGAATAATATAAAAATAGAATCTATAGTATATTATTATAGAATAATAGATAACAGAAATAGATTTTATATGGCGACAATGCAGTAGAGACCTATTACTATTTTACATAGGATGATGAAACAGAACTATTCCTTACTTGTATAATTATTATGGCCCTTGACCATATAAATAGTGATTTTGCCCCTGAATCTGACTCTTGATTCCAACGTCCAAGGATTTATGATAGCGTTCTCTTTACTAGCTAGGTGCTTGTAGCAAAAATTTTCGTAATTCTCGGCATCCAGTGACTGCATCAGCCGTATAAGGTCCCACAGTACAGGTGCAGGTTGTAGTTTTTGTCTAAAGTGTAGCAACAAACTTAATTATAGGAAGGACAGATTGTGCTTTGTACTCAAACTAGTGCAACTCACAAAATCGAGGCATATGCCGGGGCTCTATTACTCGAAAGCATCGCAAATTGCAACCGCACGCAAGTAAAGCGACCAATCGCTATTTGCGATGGCAATTGCTCCCACCTGCTAACTCGAAGCCTTAGCAAACGCAATACAAATTTAGCCTCGAACGATGCTAATATTCGATTGCCGCATAAAATGAAGACGTCATAATACAATTACACATAATGTAATTTTCATTTCAGTATGATGCTAATCAAGAGATTATTTATAGTAATATCACAATTACATTACTGATATTTGAAGTGTTTGACGTAAAATGTCAAAAACAGTTCAGTCACCGAAGCGCACGTGTCTGGACACAATTTTCCAATTTCTTTTTTACTCAGTAATTAGTAATTAGTTACTGTGACCTAACATGTGAGTCTTCCAAAATGATGAAACTATTACTTTTACGCAAAGCTTTATCTGATGGTGTGCATCAAGAAAGCAAAGACAAGTAAATATTAATTAAATAAATAAACACTAAATAAAGATCCTACTTTTAATCCTAAATGTGTATTATTAATACCTTCGAGACTCGAGTCAATGCACCTTAAACATTATTCATACGCCCATTACAAAGTGTATCAGAGGCAAATTATTTAAAAATACACTTTTTAATGAATCAAATACTGTCATTTTACAAAAAGTAAAAATAACGATCGTTTGTTCTGTAATGTTCCTGAAAAAAATGACAAAGATAACACTCAACATTTTCTTTTCATGAAATACAAGCATTTATTGCATGAAAATCCAACAGATTATTTTCCTGATGTAATTTTTGTATCATTTTATAAATTTCCATAAAATACTTCCATGTTTATAAACAATACAGTAATAACTCTATCTTTTCAATGGTAGAAAAGCATGGATGTTACAGATACTAAATTTTCAAGTCATAATTTCTATAAAGTAGAACACTCAAACTATTGAGTGGTAGCAACAAAATTAAAAAACAAGTTACTCTATATTTCAATTCTATGCAGTATAAACACCATAAATGGTATATAAAAATATTTTTTTATGATGTATACAAGTTTGATAATTTTTGCCTACTGAAAAGATCGAGTAATTACTGTACTCTGAGTACAACAAGAGAGCATTCACATCAAGAAGAGCCGAGGTCTAGCAAGGCCAAGACCTTAATATGGCAGACCTACATGAAAGGAAGGCCGCCTAATCCTTGAATGGTCTCTCAATGACATTCATGTGGTATTCACTGAGAGACCATTAAAGGATTACGTGGTCTTCCTTTCATGTAGGTCCACCATATTTAGGCCTCGGCCTTGCTAGACCTCAGCTCTTCTCGATGTGAATGCTCACCAATAGCACAGTGGTAAGTCATTAACATACCAGATATATATGTCCTTGATATGATTTCATTATATTCACACA
>NW_019774569.1:223021-301460 GCF_001039355.2 Lingula anatina
TAATTAGTTACTGTGACCTAACATGTGAGTCTTCCAAAATGATGAAACTATTACTTTTACGCAAAGCTTTATCTGATGGTGTGCATCAAGAAAGCAAAGACAAGTAAATATTAATTAAATAAATAAACACTAAATAAAGATCCTACTTTTAATCCTAAATGTGTATTATTAATACCTTCGAGACTCGAGTCAATGCACCTTAAACATTATTCATACGCCCATTACAAAGTGTATCAGAGGCAAATTATTTAAAAATACACTTTTTAATGAATCAAATACTGTCATTTTACAAAAAGTAAAAATAACGATCGTTTGTTCTGTAATGTTCCTGAAAAAAATGACAAAGATAACACTCAACATTTTCTTTTCATGAAATACAAGCATTTATTGCATGAAAATCCAACAGATTATTTTCCTGATGTAATTTTTGTATCATTTTATAAATTTCCATAAAATACTTCCATGTTTATAAACAATACAGTAATAACTCTATCTTTTCAATGGTAGAAAAGCATGGATGTTACAGATACTAAATTTTCAAGTCATAATTTCTATAAAGTAGAACACTCAAACTATTGAGTGGTAGCAACAAAATTAAAAAACAAGTTACTCTATATTTCAATTCTATGCAGTATAAACACCATAAATGGTATATAAAAATATTTTTTTATGATGTATACAAGTTTGATAATTTTTGCCTACTGAAAAGATCGAGTAATTACTGTACTCTGAGTACAACAAGAGAGCATTCACATCAAGAAGAGCCGAGGTCTAGCAAGGCCAAGACCTTAATATGGCAGACCTACATGAAAGGAAGGCCGCCTAATCCTTGAATGGTCTCTCAATGACATTCATGTGGTATTCACTGAGAGACCATTAAAGGATTACGTGGTCTTCCTTTCATGTAGGTCCGCCATATTTAGGTCTCGGCCTTGCTAGACCTCAGCTCTTCTCGATGTGAATGCTCACCAATAGCACAGTGGTAAGTCATTAACATACCAGATATATATGTCCTTGATATGATTTCATTATATTCACACACTGACAGGTCCTTTTCACATCAAACAGAATGCTTTGGTGATACAGTCTATACAGGTAAACTTTAAGAGAGCCTTGAATCTAATTATACTAAAGTTTTTTTTTTACATTTTACACTCTATGGGGCTGTTCCAACAACCTCTATCATACTAGCTGGATCGATCTAACTCTTTGGGGATTCTTGCTAAATTGCATTCAGTTTAAGCGTCTTAAACATCTGGCACGTCCTCTAGTTATTTATAGTATTTGGTAAAGTCGGGAGATTATTGTTTCCATGATGTTGTTGCAAGGGGGTGTGCTAGACAGTTAGCTAATTACTTTGACTGTGCCTTAGCAAGATATTCATGCCGAGGTAAATCAGTCCTGCTAGTTGGATAAGGTTATGGGAAAGTAGTGTTTTACAAGCGTGTTTCCTTCTGTTTGGGTAATACTGGCCATGTTGAGTTCAGGCTCTGCTGACATGACTCTGTTTCCAGGCTAAGTTGTCAGTTTCTAAAAACAAAGATATATATATATATATATATTTGCTCAAAGAATCTTTAGTAAATTCAATTAAGTACCAGTATACTGAGTGATGTGAAAAGGGGTACAGAGATCAAATCCTTGGCACAAAATAATAAGAGACAAGTACAATGAAACTCAAATATTTAAAATCATAAATATTTAAAATCGTTACTGGTATGAAGCACAAAATTCTCATTACATATACTAATTGCCAAAATTTGCTCAGATAAAATATCTTAACATATAGTAACAAACTTCAAGATCAATAGCTCATATATGTCATACTTTAAAAGAATTTTTATGATATATGTTCATCTTAATGACCAGCATTCCACCAGTATTTTATATATATATATATATATATATATATATATATATATATATATATATATATATATTTGGATAAGGTTATATATATGGAGTGAATAGGAAGAGATCAGCCAGCCATTTAGGTACATGAACAGATCTGAATAACATCATAGGTATCATCATTTTTATCATTTTTATAGTTTTGATAAACTTTTCCATTAAAACAGATATTAAATAAATAAAAGATATATGCAACTGTAATACAGATATGTCCCTGTTAACCAAAATCAATCATAAAAATGACCACAAAGATTATATCTATTCATGTATAATAATAATTGTGTATTCTTAATGATGTATAATACATATAAGTAGTAAACACTAACAGACAACAGGCAAGCCAAACATTATTTGTGCATTCATTGATTAGTTTTCATGAATAACTGAAAATGTAATATCTCGACAAAATTTGATGATCAAAAAATTTTAGAGTAATCATCTCATTACGACAGTGATTAAATAAGTGCATGTTTCCATTAAACTATCGTTCTGCATAGATCAAACTTCAAGGGTACTCTTGCTGAGTGCAGTCATACGGCATCTGGAAGCCTTTTCACTTTGTACTGAGTGCAACTAAATACAAACAAAAGTAAATCACCCCCTGGCTTCTTGCAGAGGCATGCTATTCACCTGACTGCATTCAGCGAGAGTCTCCGACTTGACTTGGATCGATCTTTGTAGAATGATAGCTTCATTGGGAATTAGGTAATAACCCATGATCAAAATTTAAAAAAAATATTAATAAAAATAATTATAAAAATAAATAAATAAAAAATGCGGAAGCAACTTAGCTGGATCTGTAATTCATCCCAAGCCTACTGCATATTTAACCCTCGACCTTTTCAGGTTCACAGGACAAATTTTACATTTCTAAACACACATTACAGTCTTCATTTTTTGATGGTTCAATACATCTACAACTTTGGTACATTTTGCAGTAACAGTAACTTTTTCTTGTCATACACTGAATAAAATTGCTGTGTGCGAGTGCGTGTATGTGTGTTCATGCATGCGTGCATGCATGCAAACATGATCTTTTTCCATACTAGTCTATAAATACTCTTTCCAGATACAGTTACCGTAATTACTTAAATACAGTAAAAATAAAAGTTACTCATTGACATTTTCTTCACCTATTTTGAAACAAACTGAAGGCCATTTCTTCACTTGTACTGGCTCTTCCTTCCCTGGGTAGAGCAGCATAATCTTGTCCTTGGAGAGGGTGTAGCCTTTCCTACGTGAGCCTTGCTTAAATTCTAGTACAGGCCCAAAAGACTGCCCACAGGTGGATTTCACACAAATTGACACACCTAAAGCAAAATAAATCAGAATTGTTCACAAATAGTAGCCCAATCCATACGTACACCAATTGACAGTTCTTATCAGGTCCCTGTATCTCGAAAGCATCGCGTATTGCGAATAGCAATACCACTTAGAGGCTACAATGTATTATATGGGGCGAGTATGGGCGAGCTATGAGTTATGGAATCGAGACGCTTGCGCACTGTTGCAATGCGCGATGCTTTCGAGATACGGGGCCCTGGTCAATTAATCAAACTTGCACAGTTAAGAAAATAACTTAATGCTATCTAGTTATTTAAAAATTATTATATTCATTCTTAAAACTGGCATTTAATTCATCTGTTTAAAGATGATTCCATCAAAGGCATATAGTCTGTGTGAGACCATAGTAATCCCATGTATAATAGAATAATCAAATGGAAAATTCAGTAATTTTCTTTTACCACCAAGATATAGCCTATAATGATAAAGATACACTCAAATTGACTGATGAAAATACAGTCTACAAACCTACTCTAAGACTGGGTTCCCGTACTTAGATCGATCCATCTGGATCAACCTAACACCCTGGGGGTTCACGCTAAATTGCTATCAGCTCAAGAGGCTTAAATGTATGTCACGCCTACAAATTCAGCTAGGGGTAAAGGTAATTATCCCCAAATGTGACAGACGTTTAGGCCGGCTAGTTTGATTGCAATTTAATGAGACTCCCCAGAGAGATAGATCCATCCAAGTATCTGTGGGAATAATCACTAAATGTCTACAAGTTCCTTTTTTGCTGACACACAAAAAAAACAAACGAAAAAGTCTCTCTTTCTCTCTTCAAGAGTGACTGCAATACTAGATTTTTTTCACTCAAAAACTAAAAACCTGGTGTATGTATAGAACATAATTTTGTGAACTGTGAAGAGTTAACCATGGTGAGAAAGAGAAATGCCTTGAACTTTCCAAGAATTTGAGACTTTAACTGTATAAAGGGTCTAATGCTCAGTGTATACTTTAATCAAGCAGATGCATGTACTGTAGAATATATTGACTCACCAACTTGTGCATCTGTTCTAAAGTCTCTTCTTCTTATTTTTTCCTCTCTAATCTTCTTTGGAAAGTCTGGGTCTACACAAATATAGTGACTTCCCTTTTTAATGATAAAATTTCCTGCAATAAAAAAGTTAGCAGCATAATAATATTATTTGTACTTCTATTTATTTTTATATCTAAGGAGTACAAATTACTCCAATGAGGTATTTGGTTGTCATTTTTAAATTAAAATCTCTCTCTCTCTCTCTCTCTCTCTCTCTCTCTCTCTCTCTCTTCAAACCAACTCACCTCGGCATAAAACAGCTTTGCATTCTTTACATAGAACTTGAACATATGTCCCATCATCCAGTTCTGACTGTCTTGCATTACTCTGAGCTTGTGCTTGAAGATGACTGCCCCACAGCTCATCCTTAAATTAATGCAATTTGTACAAAAAAGTGAAAAGACAAAATGGCTCATAAGGACTTTTTAAAATCCAACCACCTTGCACTTTGGGTTTGTTTGAAGATATCGCATAGTTCATTCTTAAATGCAATCTGTACAAATAAGGAAAATGGCAAAAGGAGTCCTACAGACTGCTTTTTAAACCCAACTTGCAGGAGTACATGTACAGCACTCAATAATGAAAACAATAAAAAAAAAAAGGCAAAGGAAATCTCTGGGTCATACCATCAGAAAGGAAGGAATAGAAAAGAAGTAAAGGAAGACATAGAACATCATATACTGACAGCTAGCCTAATGCCATTGCAACAAAACAATGCCTGTCCAACAACGAGCTTATCCAATCTACTGAAAAGTGGAGGACCAAGATGGCACCAGGCCTTACACTTGAAGAAGACCCTTTGCTTTAAAAAACAAGGCAGCAAAGCTGTCAAATGTACAGACAAAAAACAGAAAATAAAGATGCAAAAAAAGTTCATTTTGTCAATTTTGATGCAATAATAAATAATGCTTATAATAGCACTGTCAGTCAACACTGAATTTTAATCATGCACAACAGGTAACATGGTCAATAACAGGAGCGGACCCTGAGATATTTTCTGACAGTATTCCAAAGTATCTATGTTGATCGATCCTCCANCTGAGGTCTAGCAAGGCCAAGACCTAAATATGGCAGACCTACATGAAAGGAAGGCCGCCTAATCCTTGAATGGTCTCTCAATGACATTCATGTGGTATTCACTGAGAGACCATTAAAGGATTACGTGGTCTTCCTTTCATGTAGGTCCACCATATTTAGGCCTCGGCCTTGCTAGACCTCAGCTCTTCTCGATGTGAATGCTCACCAATAGCACAGTGGTAAGTCATTAACATACCAGATATATATGTCCTTGATATGATTTCATTATATTCACACACTGACAAGTCCTTTTCACATCAAACAGAATGCTTTAGTGATACAGTCTATACAGGTAAACTTTAAGAGAGCCTTAAATCTAATTATACTAAAGTTTTTTTTTTTTTTTTTTTTTTTTACATTTACACTCTATGGGGCTGTTCCAACAACCTCTATCATACTAGCTGGGTCGATCTAACTCTTTGGGGATTCTTGCTAAATTGCATTCAGTTTAAGCGTCTTAAACATCTGGCACGTCCTATAGTTATTTATAGTATTTGTTTAAGTCAGGAGATTATTGTTTCCATGATGTTGTTGCAAGGGGGTGTGCTAGACAGTTAGCTAATTACTTTGACTGTGCCTTAGCGAGATATTCATGCCGAGGTAAATCAATCCTGCTAGTTGGATAAGGTTATGGGAACGCAGTGTTTTACAAGTGTGTTTCCTTCTGTTTAGGTAATACTGGCCATGTTGAGTTCAGGCTCTGCTGACATGACTCTGTTTCCAGGCTAAGTTGTCAGTTTCTAAAAACAAAGATATATATATATATATATATATATATATATATATATATATATATATATCTTTGCTTAAAGAATCTTTAGTAAGTTCAATTAAGTACCAGTATACTGAGTGATGTGAAAAGGGGTACAGAGATCAAATCCTTGGCACAAAATAATAAGAGGCAAGTACAATGAAATTTAAATATTTAAAATCATAAATATTAAAGTCGTAACTGGTATGAAGCACAAAATTCTCATTACATATACTAATTGCCAAAATTTGCTCAGACAAAATTTTTAACATATAGTAACAAACTTCAAGATCAATAGCTCATATATGTCATACTTTAAAAGCATTTTTATGATATATGTTCATCTTAATGACCAGCATTGCACCAGTATTTTATATATATATATATATATATATATATATATATATATATATATATATTTGGATAAGGTTATATAAATGGAGTGAATAGGAAGAGATCAGCCAGCCATTTAGGTACATGAACAGATCTGAATAACATCACAGGTATCATCATTTTTATAGTTTTGATAAACTTTTCCATTAAAACAGATATTAAATAAATAAAAGATATATGCAACTGTAATACAGATATGTCCCTGTTAACCAAAATCAATCGTAAAAATGACCACAAAGATTATATCTATTCATTTATAATAATAATTTTGTATTCTTAATGATGTATAATAAGAAGTTAACATTAACAGACAACAGGCAAGCCAAACATTATTTGTGCATTCATTGATAAGTTTTCATGAATAACTGAAAATGTAATATCTCGACAAAATTTGATGATCAAAAAATTTTAGAGTAATCACCTCATTACGACAGTGATTAAATAAGTGCATGTTTCCATTAAACTATCATTCTGCATAGATCAAACGTCAAGGGAACTCTTGCTGAGTGCAGTCATACGGCATCTGGAAGCCTTTTCACTTTGTACTGAGTGCAACTAAATATAAACTTAAGTAAATCACCCTCTGGCTTCTTGAGGAGGCATGCTATTCACCTGACTGCATTCAGCGAGAGTCCCCGACTTGACTTGGATTGATCTTTGTAGAATGATAGCTTCATTGGGAATTAGGTAATCACCCATGATCAAAATTTCAAAAAAAAAAAAAAAATTAATAAAAATAATTATAAAAATAAATAAATAAAAAATGCGGAAGCAACTTAGCTGGATCTGTAATTCATCCCAAGCCTACTGCATATTTAACCCTCGATCTTTTCAGGTTCACAGGACAAATTTTACATTTCTAAACACACATTACAGTCTTCATTTTTTGATGGTTCAATACATCTACAACTTTGGTACTTTTTGCAGTAACAGTAACTTTTTCTTGTCATACACTGAATAAAATTGCTGTGTGCGAGTGCGTGTATGCGTGTTCATGCATGCATGCATGCAAACGTGAGCTTTCTCCATACTAGTCTATAAATACTCTCTCCAGATACGGACTACTGTAATAACTGAAATATAGTAAAAATATAAGTTAATCACTGACACTTTCTTCAACTATATTGAAACAAACCGAAGGCCATTTCTTCACTTGTACTGGCTCTTCCTTCCCTGGGTAGAGCAGCATAATCTTGTCCTTGGAGAGGGTGTAGCCTTTCCTACGTGAGCCTTGCTTGTATTCTAGTACAGGCCCAAAAGACTGCCCACAGGTGACAGTCTGTCTGCAAATTGACACACCTAAAGCAAATTAAATAGGAATCATTCACAAATAGTAACCCAATGCATACGTACACCAACTGACAGTTCTTAGGTCAATTAATCAAACTTGCAAAGTTAAGAAAATAACTTAATGCTATCTAGTTATTTTAAAATGATTATATTCATTCTTAAAACTGGTATTTAATTCATCTGTTTAAAGATGATTCCATCAAAGGCATATAGTCTGTGTGAGACCACTCTAAGACTGGGTTCCCATACCTAGATCGATCCATCTGGATCAACCTAACTCCCTGGGGGTTCACGCTAAATTGCTATCAACTCAAGAGGTTTGAATGTCTGTCACGCCTACAGAATCAGCTAGGGGTAAAGATAATTACCCCCTAACATGACAGACGTTTAAGCCGGTTAGTTTGATTGCAATTTAATGAGACTCCCCAGAGAGATAGATTGATCCAAGTATCTGTGGGAATGGTCCCTAAATGTCTTCAAGTTCCTTTTTTGCTGACACACAAAAAACAACTAAAAAGTCTCTCTCTCTTCAAGAGTGACTGCAATACTAGATTTTTTTTCACTCAAAAGCTAAAAAAACTGGTGTATGTATAGAACATAATTTTGTGAACTGTGAAGAGTTAACCATGGTGAGAAAGAGAAAGAGAAATGCCTTGAACTTTCAAGAATTTGAGACTTTTACTGTATAAAGGTTCTAATACTCAGTGTATGCTTTAATCAAGTAGATGCATGTACTGTAGAATATATTGACTCACCAACTTGTGCATCTGTTCTAAAGTCTCTTCTTCTTATTTTTTCCTCTCTAATCTTCTTTGGAAAGTCTAGATCTACACATATATAGTGACCTCCCTTTTTAATGATAAAATTTCCTGCAATAAAAAAGTTAGGGCAGCCATAATAATATTATTATTTCTACTTCTATTTATTTTTTTTTCTAAGCAGTACAAATTACTCCAATGAGGTATTTGGTTGTCATTTAATTCTCTCTCTCTCTCTCACTCTCTCTTTCTCTCTCTCTCTTCAAACTAACTCACCTCTGCACAGAAAAGCTTTGCATTCTTTACATAGAACTTTAACACCTGACCCTTCCAGTTCTGACTGTCTTGCACTACTTTGGGCTTGTGCTTGAAGATGTCTGCCCCACAGTTCATTCTGAAATTAATGCAATTTGTACAAATGAGTGAAATGACAAAATGACTCTTAAGGACTTTTTAAAATCCAACCACCTTGCACTTTGGGTTTGTTTGAAGATATCTCATAGTTCATTCTTAAATGCAATCTGTACAAATAAGGAAAATGGCAAAAGGAATCCTACAGACTGCTTTTTAAACCCAACTTGCAGGAGTACATGTACAACACTCAATAATGAAAACAATCAAAAAAAGGCAAAGGAAATCTCTGGGCCATACCATCAGAAAGGAAGGAATAGAAAAACTTGTTCTCTAAGGGAAAACTGAAGGAAGAAGAAGTAAAGGAAGACATCATATATAGAACATCATATGCTGACAGCTAGCCTAATGCCATTGCAACAAAACAATGCCTGTCCAGGCCCGTAGCCAAGGGGGGTTCGGGGGGTTCGAAAGAACCCCCCTTTCTGCTGGAAAAAGGTCAACTCTGGGTAAAATTTGACCAAGGTACATGGGGATTATATGGTAAAAGGTCCACTTTTTCAGAAAAAGAACCCCCCCCCCTTTCAAATTGCTGGCAACGGGCCTGCTGTCCAACAACGAGCTTATCCAATCGACTGAAAAGTGGAGGACCAAGAAGGCACCAGGCCTTACACTTGAAGAAGACTTTACTTTAAACAAGGCAGCAAAGCTGTCAAATGTACAGACAAAAAACAGATAATAAAGATGCAAAATAGGTCATTTTGTTAATTTTGATGCAATAATAAATAATGCTTATAATAGCACTGTCAATCAACACTGAATTTTAATCATGCACAACAGGTAACATGCTCAATAACTGGAGCAGATCCAGAGATATCTTCTGACAGTATTCCAAACTTTATTTGTTGATCCATCCTCCACTTTTGATGGTCTTCCAACAGAAAAAAATTGATACCAGTCAATGTAAACTTTAAAATCTGACCGTCATCTGAAAGACCCAGAAGACGGCCTCAATCCACCCCTGCAATAAGATTACAGTTTCTGGACCATGAGAGTTCAAATTCACATAATGATAATCCCAATATTTGAAAAATGTTGACAGTGCATAAAATAATATTACATAATGTTTAAAGACATAAAAACCTATGCAACTGCTTATGTGGAAATACAGAAAATCTGAAGAGCTTCAGGTGGATGGGAGTTGAAAATGCCAGTGTTTAGAAAAAAATTAAAAAGAAAACACAAAAAAAAAANTAAACAAGGGAAGAAATGCAGACTCCACCAGAAGCCACCGACACCGACACAAGTGGGAATGTACTAGAGAGTCTCTGAGCTTATCATATCAATGTCCGGGACAAAGACTGCTTCCATTTTTTTAAAATTCTTGCAAGAAGTGGCTGAAGCCTGAGAAAACGCGATTATTTCACAACAGGTGAATTATTAGGAGGAGACAAAAATGATATTAATATAATCATTGTTAAAACCTTTGGTGATCATCATATTAACATATTAAACAATACAGGCAAATGATACTCCATCTTATATAATCTTTAACTGTCCTACCTGTTTCTCCTTAATATTTCTCCTCACTTCCTCAGGGTCCAGTTTGTCAAAGTCTTTCAGTGCCTCCAACATGGCATGCTCCTTTGACATGTTCTTATACTCTCTGTCAGCATTGATTGAACCATCTGGCACAATGAGATAGCACTCGCTCTCCTTGGCCCTTGCACGGCCTTTCGACTGAACCGATCCAATCTCGTTGCTAACAAAGTTGTACCGAATCATCAAGTTGCATTTTGGGATGTCTAAACCCTCCTGCGCGACATCTGTGGCAACAAGAAGGTTTATTCCATCAGGTTCAGCCAGACCTGTTGAAATTAATGCATTTTGCTATATTGAAGGAATATGATAAATGCAGTAAATCCATAATATCACACACACACATATACCATTATTGTGCATGAATGTTCCCATCAGAATTTAACACTCTATAAACTGTATATATAAATGACAGGTGAAGTGGTAAGTTGAGATTTACATTATTTTTACATAACATTTCATTTTAAATCTATAATATTCATAATTCATTATATTATTACATACATTAGATTGCATTTAGATTATTTTTGGTGACATAAATTTATGGTATCTATCTGTGAGAAAATTATCACACAGTATTACTCATCCTTATGTAAGAGGTACGTGGTATATGTACCTTTCAGTAAAAATTTGACTGTTGATATTTACAATCTTAGACTTTATCCCTCTAAGCAAGCCTATGTACACAGGCCTGCAGCCATTTTTTTTTCTTTTTTTTTTTTTTTGGGGGGGGGGGGTTCAACCCTGTACTTGCCATGAAAAGGTCCCTGCTAGGTAAAAATTTATCTAGGCACACTAAGGTTTCATGGTATAAGGCCCACCTTTTCAGAAAAAGAATCCCCCTTTTGAAATTGCTGGCTACGGGGCTGGTACATTTGCAGGACATCTTAATTATAAAGTTTCAACTTGGTGGGAAAAAATAGAAAAAAAGGGGACCTTTTTTGAAGGCCTTGATCACTTTCTGCTGCTGGACATCGGTCATACTGGTGTCTCCGCTCTGCCCCGTCATCCTCCCCACACGCACCAATCTCTGGTCAACGTTTTCCTGAATGCACCTCTCCAAGGCAGAGCAACCTTCTCTGGTTCTTATAAGAACGATTCCTGTAACACGAAAGATGCAGAATTAAAATGTGTATTACAGGAGATAATCTTTTATGTTCATACTACAGCATGTTTCAGATTCTGACGCTTTTGGGATTCTTAGAATTTAAACAATAAAATTAGAGCACCTTTGTTAAAAAACAAATAATATAAATATTTGTACCAATTGTTTTGAATTGTGTCTCAGAGACACCTTTGGATAAGATGACCTACCTGTAGGTCTGTTTAAAATGAAAAAAGGAACAAAAAATAAACCTAAAATAATAAAGTTTAAATTATCAAACCATAACACACCCCTAGATTCTGGATTTTTTTCAAACTGTTCAGTTAGCAGCCTGTACAACTCTTCCAGCATTTTATTTGATGTTGGAGACTCTGCCTCACAATGGGATTGCAGTCTTCTATACTGGCTCATAAACCTTCCCTTTAACTTTGTTTCTACCTCAGGTGACTGTGAAAAAATAATTCCTTTCATTAATACATGACCAAATATGTTTAATATAAAAACCAGTGCTCTTTTTTAAGATTATGAGTTTGTTGGTAAATCAATCTCAATATTGCTTACTATATAGATATTATTTCAGAATCTATATATTTCATAAATTTCACCTACCTCCTATAACCTCATATCCCAATAATTAAAAAATAATAATACTGCCATTAACTTTTGACAGTGGACTTATCAGAAATTTCAGATTACATTTTGATACATCAGGATGTACAAAATAAAATTTTCTGAGTAAACACTAAAAGCAATCCAAGCCAAGATTTTGAACGCAATCTTAGTGCATGAATCGCTTCTTTTTTAACTTACCCAAGGACAATTAAAACATTTAAAATATGTATTAACAGATAAATGGCCTTAATCAAGGTGGCAAAAAAAAATTATATATATATATATATATATATATATATATATATATATATATATATATATATATATATATATATATATATATATTCTGTTCTTGCCAACCTCAGTAGTCAATCATCTTGACACAGTTTGAAAATAATGCATGTTCTTGAGTCAGGTCCTGCACCAAAGTCTCCTTAAAGCACAGGTTTTGATCTTTTGTTTTTTTTTTCAATATTTCGTTTTTTGCAGAGTTATGGCAAATGTCAGAAAAGGAAGATTAAAGGTTGATAACTTGGGGGGGGGGGGGGACATGTTGTTTACCCTGGAAAAATTCATTTAATATGAGTGTATGGTGGAAAAATCTTGGCTTCGAAGGCTTCAAGTTTCACTTACCTCACTGTGAATACTGCGGTCATCATTTTCCAGTATCTTTTTTGTTAGGAATTCCAGGGCATCTTTTCCTCTCAGGTCATCGTACAACATAAGAGCAGAATTCAGATCTCTCAGAAATCGACAAGTTATGACTGTATTACGCATTTCAGGTGTATGAAGCGCTTGGCGCTCGGCTTCATTTCTATTTTCAATGACCCAATTTTCGTACCCCTGACTGCCCTTATCAAACTTCTTGGACAACTCCATGGGAAAGCTGACTTCCTTTTCACTTGCTTCCATCATTTGTTTTACCATTAAGATGAAGGGATTATCAGACGAACGAGGCTGTACCAGTTTGATCTGATCTGTTTTGGGTTTGGGGTTAATGCAAAGCAGCTCTTTTTCATTCACTGGGTTCCTCACATGACTGATGGTGAAGCAGTCTAAATTGGCGCAGACCCGATAATAATGCTGCAGAGGATTGTTCCCCTTTCCAGTGCCCAGCGAGGCTGAAAGCCCAATAATCTGAGGAAGGCACTCTGTAGACTCCCCTCTTTGCTCTCGATTCTTTTTCTCCGTCATGTACAACCTCATTATCATGTTGTATGGGTGATCCAAATCTGTGTGATGACACTCGTCCATTATCATTAGGTCGAAATCGGTGATTTTCACATCTCCTTCTTTGATATCATTGACGAGAATCTGTGCTGTAAGCATCACAATGTCATTGTTCAACAAACATGTCTTCAAATTGTCCGAAGTCTGACTTATGGCACCAACTATTTTATCCTGGGGCGGGAAAATGGTTTGAAAGGCATCTTTTTGCTGCTGGATTAGATTTCGAATACAAACGATGAAAACTGCTTTGAATTTCTGGCCATTTTTCAGCACCTGGCTTCTTCTGATGCGAGAGATATATGCTGCAGTCAGGGTCTTGCCACTTCCAGTTGGGGCGCAGATGATGGTATTTGTACCTTCTATGGCCTCGTTGGCCAACTCGCGCTGATATTTACGCAAAGAAAATTTCTTCTTTGTTGGGACACCATCTTGGACAAGATGCTCCAGAGGGACAGACGCCTGTCTGATTATGCCTTCATTTCTTTCTGTCATTTCACCTGCTGCCTCTACCACTGGTTCACTACCAATGAACACTGCTTGAGCTAAAAGATAAAAATTAAGATCAATGACAGAATTATGATACTAGATCCTAATTACAAGGTATAATTGCTATGACAGTAATATATATTTTATTTAATAGAAATGATTTTCATCACAAAATTTATAAAAACAAATATAATAATTAGGAACAGCATATACAATTTTAAGCACGTGAATGGAGGTGCAAACTCATCTCATATTTGAAAGATACACATGCATCTAACCAAAAGCAATACCCTTAAATAATTGCAATTACAAATTCTAAACCAGAAGTATATTTTATTTAAAATATGCGTTTTTATCAATATAATAATTCCTATGAAACATTCATAAAACACTAGAATTATTTTTTAAAAGATGAAATGAAAAACAAAGAAAGTCCTAGAATGGTTTAATTGAGCTAAGCCAGGGCATATCATACCCCGTTCACACTGCAGTCATTTAACCGGTTAAATAGCGAATTAGGTCAAGATTCGAATTATTGCGGTAGTCTGAACGCATGAGGATTTTTGTAAACCGGTTTCCAAAAATCCTACTAGCGAGCTGGATTCTCTCCAGCGATTCGGTTACTTTACCGGAAGGGCCACCTGTTTAGATCGCACTGCGCATGCACTAGCAAATCTCGCGGGAAAGAAAAGCAACATGCCAGGTCAGTGGACCCACACTCTCCATCGAAACCCAGCTATTCTCCTTCTTGTATCCGTCAAATTCTTCCAGATCTTACTTAAATCTCCCTTTTGACGACTTTTGGGTTAAATTTGATGTTCCAAAAACAAATACACGAGAAAAAAAACTGAGTGCGAGAAGAGCAATGATTGGCGCTATATTTTTGTTTTCATGGATTCTGCGCATGCGCAATTCTTCAAACCGGAACCTCCACCTGAATTTTCAGTGCACGATTCGGTTTCCCTTTGCTGTGTGTGGCCAGAAAATCGAATCGGATTTTTCAACCGTAATTCGCATTGCAAAAATTCGGATATTTCAGATTGTAGTGTGAACGGGGTATGATAAATCAGGAGAGTCAGGTACCTATTTAATAAGTATTTATTTCAAGAAAAGAAAAAAACATTGCTGTGTTGTGCATGCAGCACCAATATAAGACTTATAATAGGATAAACAATTAATATACCGATTAAAAGTTCAGAGTCAAGCCTTTCAGATATTCAAATTTTTCATACATGCAGCTTGTTTTAATTTGCATCTGGAATTCAGCAGCTCTTGATTGAAGTTCATGCATCAGTCACAAATACCTTACAAATCAGTCTATTCAGTGTGGAGTATGTCACATGCTCTTTCACGTCCCAAAGTACATGTACTAGTAGGCACGCTATCCGATTGACTGAATGCGCATTTAAATTTGGGATTAGTGCTGTAAACTTAAATCAAACTTGTCATTGAATGTCGGAGTGCAATAAGCATGCACATACTAGTATAGCAATTTGTAAATGAAGACATGCATTAAACCTAATGCTCAGTATAATCCCATATATTCAGTACATATTCAATCACTTACAGAAATATTTACAAAGTCAGTTTATATAACCGTGTGTCTCATATTTACCTGTAGAAGCACCACATGAAGAATCTTCCTCTAAGTCTTCGCTATCACCATACACTGGCTTGCGTGCAGTTTGTGAACTCAGACTATCAAGAGAAGCTGGAAGTTGGGGTCTTTCAAAGTTGCCAACGCCATCAGACGAGTTAACAACTTTAACAGCTGTCTGCTCACACTGAGGGCCAGAACTGGGGGCATTTCCATCGAAGCCAACTCGCTGTTTTGGAAATGTCTCTTTACTCTCAACATGGTTAGAGAAAGTAAGGCTTGTGTTCCCATTTAAAGGGCTAAGGGGGCTTGCACCAATGTTACGAGTTCCTGGCTGACTGCCAGTTGTTCCTTGGACATCTAAAAGAGGAGATTGTCCACCTGTGCTACCTATTACTGGTTGATTGGCATTTGATAAGCCTGGAGATGACTCTGAATGGAGCAAATGATATCTGTTTGATGGCTTGGCACTTTTCTGAAGCTGAGAATCAGACGATGCTGTATGTAGTGGGAGAGCCTCTTTTTTAGCAGTCTCTTCTCCAGGGCTTTCCACTTGCTGCAAAAGTATTTAATAATATTAATTATTCTGTTATTTTTCCATACTGTGACACAAACTTTAAAACAGCAGAAACTGAAGTTATAATGAGTGGACCTTTTCAACAGCATAAATTATCAGTCTTTCGAAAACATAGTTTTGAAATCATTAATTAAAAACTATTAAAAACTGTTTCTATTAAGCATCTGCTGTGGTACAAATGTATTACAGAATAGAACTATAGGCTAGGCCACATTTCATATTTGTTGCAATCACTCAATAAGAATGTTCTCATTTTAAGAATTAACAACTCAAAAAAAAAGGTTTCTGTTAAATTCACAATTCTCCGCATTGAAAAAAATTAAAGGCACCACTATTTCCCCTCTTGTTTGATGACAAAAATTACTATAAATGTTAGTTGCCTGACTGTAGAAATCACTTTTGTTGGGCAAGTAAAGACAACAGGTACAATGTGTATGTCAAACCCAGACAATAAAAAACCACAGATCTACAGTTAAGGGCTGGCTCTGCAAAGGTATATATATATATATATAGGACCTAGTAATATTACTGGTACATGTATGCACTAATACTGTAGCATGTCAGAAAATTAACAATATACATTTTCCTGCTTTATTGATGAGAGAAATGGCTTAAGTCTTGATATTTTTTCTACTTTACTAATGATTAAGATGGCTTGTTAAATGCTATTAAAACCAGTACTAATATCACTCACCTCTGGATATCTCGCGTCCTTGTCAGGTGCTTGCAATTCAGGGTTCCGCGCTATTAATTGAAAATTATATGCTTAAATTATCAACACCTGATTTTTATCTCTTTTTATGTCTGTGAGTTGTGTCAGGACAGTTCAATACATATGTTAACTGAAGGAATAGAAAATATACATATAACGGTACTAGGGGAGAATCAAACTGTACAAAATAATAATAATAATAATAAATAAATAATTGAATAAAAAATAAAAATAAATTAATTAAAAAAGCCACATCTGTCGAGTAAATCATGTCTAAGCACTCTGATTTAGTTTTTTTTTTATATGCATATTTGCTAATATGTAATTTATAGTACATGTTTATATAAAATTACCAACTAGTGTTACTACATTAATGCATTTGGTCAAATTTTTGAAAGTGAAAGTAGACCAAGAATTCAATAAATTACCACGATCCTCTTCATATTCTTCAATGACTTTTACCAAATCAAGTCGATCGATGTGTTCCATAATTTCCTTGAGAAAACCAACGTCATTAGGTTCAATAAGGTTCCTTTTTTTCATGGCATTCCAAAGCTTCTGAGGGTTTGAAATCTCCTCCAATTCGCCGGCAGGTATTTCATCCTGCAGTGCCAATTTTATAAAATCAAAGTCTGCTGTCTGCAGTTCTTTGCATACACGAATACGCAATTTCGCATATGGTTTTAATCTGATTTTTGATTCAGCCATAATTCTGAAATAACGAAAATAGCGACGACCCTACATCACTTGATTGTTTCTTGGTGTGAAGTTTTCCCTGACAAATTTTCCAGGTTCTAAATTTAGTAACTTTGGAAATAGGTCAAGAATAGTCTTGCAGTGCCCAGTTGATAAAATATTAACAAATATTTTTTCGACAATTTGGTTAAAGTACAATTTTTATTGGCAATGATGGAAATAACAGGAAATTATGAACTAGTTAAACATTATTTCATTGTACTGATTGCCAATCAGATTCTTACAAACATAACACAAAATGGGTCCGTAGTACTGCTTCCTGCCCGCCATATTTGCTCTCTCGAGGCCGGGAGAAAACAACAAAAGCTCCAATGCTCTCTTCATTGGGGAATAGGATTCGTTCATTTATTCAGCCAGAAAAAGAAAAAGATTCCCAAGACTCTCGTGGTGGCAGCAGAAAGCGTCCTGCTAGCAGGTAACGCATTTAAATAGCTACAACACAACCGTATTCAATGTTTCACCTTGCATTTAAATTTACTAGTGATATAGTCCACAGCGTTTCAAATCGAACTAACGAAAATTAAAATTCGTGCAAATAATGAAGTAGCCCCCCTTAATTTTCGCGAGATGCAGATGACAAGCAATTTAATTATCAAAATTAAGTTGGTTCAAACACCACACATGTCGCGGCTTTCGAGTGTTTCCCAGGTTGTACTACTCTACTACTACTACTACTACTACTACTAGTAGTGCTGTATGTTGAAGTGCAGAAGTATCCTAGACCCCATTCCCAGAGATTAGGTCGATCCAACTACATCGACCTAACTCCCTGGGGGTTCACGCTAAATAGCTGTCAGCCGAGCAGGCACGAAAGTTGGTACTTTTGTAGTATACCCCCCCACCCTGTAACTTTCTGTAATTTTCACTTTTCAAACAGTTTTTTACATTTTCTTGTTCATCTATGTCAAAGCTGTTGAAATAAAATGCTTTTGTAATTACCTGTGGACTTTTTATTAGTTTTAATCACGTTTAATCCAGCCCATTGAAATACAATGTTAGAATCTTCAATTTACACCCGCAGTCAATAACTTGCCGCATTTTTGTTGGCTAACTCTAAGGTAATTTTATGTGAACAAGTTGCTCCTAATAATTTCACAGAGGAAGTCCAAGTATACAATGTATCAATCCCATGTTCACATAAAATAAGGTAGAGTTAGCCAACGAATATGCGGCAAGTTATTGACTGCAGGTACATTGTAAATTTTCACATTGTATTTCAATGGGGTGGATTAAACGTGATTAAAACTAATAAAAAGACCAAAGGTAATTACAAAAACATTTTATTTCAACAGCTTTGACATAGGTGAAAAAGACAAAGTAAAAAAATGTTTGAAAAATGAAAGTTTCAGGAAGTTACAGGGTGGGGGGGTATACTACAAAAGTACCCGAAAGTTAATTACCCCCTTACAGCTTGCAGTTGGCGGAACGGACATTTAAGCCGGATTATCTGACAGTAATCTAGTGGGACTCCCCATGGGGATAGATCGTTCTAAAATCTATGGAAATGCTTCCTTAGATGGGGTTTCCATACCTAGGTCAATGTAACAAGATCCTGGGCCTGTTTCTGATGTAGTGTTTACCATCTTTGAATTTCAGTCTTCTTGAAGTAGAAGCGGACCTTATTGAGACACCAGAAAACAAGAGGCAAAAGATCAGTGAAGGGGGTAAGTTGTACATTGCACAGGTAAGGGGCCATCCATTTTTATCATTATTTTCACAAATCTACAAAGAGCACTTTTCCCAGACCCCCTTCAGAGAGATCAAAGTGAAAAGCTAAAAGTGGAGACCTCTGACTGCTATGTGGATCAGCGTATGGTTTGAAGACTACACACACACACACACACACACACACACACACACACACACACACACACACACACACACACACACACACACACACACACACAGACACACACACACACACATTGCATATAAAGGGTAGCTACTTGGGGTTCTTCATTGTGTTACATAAATTGTGTTATAAATATTGTTTCTGTATTTAAGAGGGCGCCCTCAACTTCTTGAAAAATAAGTCTAGCAGAATAGCTTGAGTATATGTAATCTCCCACCTGTTAAGGCTGAAAATTGCCTTACTAGTACATATATGCTAAAACAAAAGGAAAACTCAGTGTCAAAAATATTTTAGTCATCTGTACCTTTCTGCAACAAGGTTCAAGAATCTACTGGTCTCAAACCAACACAGGACCTAAGCAAATTCACCTAGCTTTTACTGGCCAAGTTTCATGTTTACCAGAGTTAGTGTTCATTCCACAGACAGGGAAACTTGAGTAATTATTATATATTAGATTTGCGCTGTTTTTATATTGCAGTTTTCCAAGCCCTCGGTGTACCATTTTCCAAAGTGGCTGAATGGATAGTGAAACAGAAGGACAGCTTTTTAGACAGGTACCATACTAATCCTGAACCCAGGGCCAGGGCCAGGAATAATGAGGTAATAATACAGCATAGGGCTCAGAATGATTGAGAAATGCATTATGGTGTTAAGAAAAAAATATTTATATAGCATTGGGCTTAGAATAATAAGGTCATAAAACAGCATTGGGCTTAGAGTAATGATGTAATTATACAGTATAGGCTCAAAGGCAGAAAGAATGTTATTATGGGATGAGAATTTTCCAAATATTGGCAGTTTTCATACTTTTTGGGACTCCAAAAATATCATTGGCCTAGGCAGCTTATTGGACCCCACGCCATTTTTTTCGACTTTTTGTACAAATTGCAGTCTTATCTTGATTATGGTGTAAGGAGGGGGGGAAAAAGAGGTAATAATTAATACAGCATAGGGCTTTGAATAATAAGGTCCTAATACAGCATTGGGGTCAGAATAACAAGGTTCTGATATAGCATATAAAGATCCAAGTGGAATTGGAATAATCTGAGATAACCCAAAGTCCGGTGACTTAGTGATAATGTAACCAATAAAGCAGGCTAACCAATAAAGCAGGCTAATTCGTGTTAAATTGTGCACATTTCAGTACTTGTCAGATGGTCAGTTCTCCCACTACCGTCCTTCTGATCCTGTGGGAAGAAGTATGGGGATGAGAGTGTCAAGGAGCAACAATGAAGGTATGTGGGAGTGTTTTCTTGCAAATTTATCGTTAGTGAACATTTTTATATAAGCACAGATGACAGAGAATTTCTTTTAAATGTTAAAAATGGTATTCAGAAGCAAAAGACTTATCATGCTCTTTCAAACACACATACATCTCTCCCTCTCTCTCTCTCTCTCTCTCTCTCTCTCTCTCTCTCTCTCTCTCTCTCTGATAAATGCACGTACATGCACAATTGCTAGAAAGAAATAAAATACATGCAAACCTCTATTTTGCATAAAAAGAGGCAACACGAAGTGCATTTGCAAGGCCTTCAATTCATTCAGGAAAATCATTCAACAGTGAAGGTAAAGAGTGTGGTGACTGATAGCACAGTCTAATGCTTGGTGTTTTGGGATTGTTTCGAAAATTTTGGAGAATTGTGCAGTTTTTCTTCATTTGCACCCAGCTTGAACTAAAGAAAGTCTTGGTGAGGTTGAAACGTTGTACTTTGGTTTCATATATATATGTCTTTTGAGAAAAAAATTATAAATTATTACAGGACTTTATTTTGTTGCTTGCTATTTTATAAAAAAATTGATTGGGATGTAATTTTTTTATGGCTTAGTAATTTTTTTTTTTTTTTTTTTTTGAAGATAAAAATTTTACTTTGTTACAGTATTTGATATCTTATCAAATGACAGTAGACAAATTGGGAGTGTCACAGAAGAAAAATAAGGGAACACTGATCTGATATTCCATTTACTAATTTCTGTGGAATATTTGAATAGCTTCAGTTGCCAGTTCTGTTGGTGGCACTTTGGATGCAGCTTGTCTTGTAACTGCTGGCGACACCTTTGGTTTGCAGTGGTGTGCTGTGATTCCACGTTCGGCTGAACAGCTGTGGGCCATGTGTCTGTTTTCAACAGTGTTTGCAGATGTAACACTTCTTTTGGCAGCTACCTACATAGTTGCCCTTTTGCACAACTTTTTTTAACCTCGAAAAATTAACTTTTCTATCAGTGATTGACAAGTAGTCCTTGACTAGCATTGAATAAATTTATCTTGTACAAATATTACTATACTGTGCTAGTAGGCATTTGTTGATGAAACACTTAGGCCTGGAGAGAATGATGGAATATTTAGACCCTGTAAAAAAGAGCCATAAATATCTTAAGTCATTTGATTTGCAGGACTACTGTTCCTATTTTTACTACTCACGCAGAAAATTCATACGAATTAGACAATAAAATCTACAACTTGACATTGGAGAACATTTGATTTGAAGAAACTGTGATCTTGGAATTGTTGGGGATCAGAACCCAAATTTCAATTGCATACTTTTCTTTTGACTGTTTAGTCTTGATCAGATATGTAATCTTTTGTTATCAGTTCTTGATTAAAATTTCTTTGTGAGGCTGATGTGCTTTTCATCATGTAATATTTGAAAAAAGTATGCCCAGACTTATAGAAATGATTTTACTGTTATGTACCCAGGGGTTTCCACTAGATATTTATTATGAATATATTTTATAATACCAGCTGCCAATTTTAATGGTGATATGCATTTGGCATAATGTGCTGTCAGCATAAGCGTAGTTATGATATTAAAATTGTCACTCGAGTGCGATCTATGCTTAGCTTTGAAACACATTTTTAGGCTGTTATATCTCGCACGTAAGGTTTATTATTACACAGGTGAACTGACTGGAGGGACCAGATAAAAATTCTCATGTCAGAAAAGAAGGTCATGTCATTATCACCAGCATCAACATGAAATCATAAAATAGTATATTTCGTGATATACATTATGAGTCTGGAGAGAGATTAATAAAAAATAATGTGTATGTATGCTATCACAGAGGAATAGCTACAGTAACAATGGCCACCAGCTTATGGACCCTTTGTACACGTTATAAATCTTCTGATGCTGTCCATAGGTCAGAGGTCAGAGCCAGAGGAGTGGCATCCTCCACCACCGCCCAATGCTGACATACGCAAGCTGAATCTCTTCCGCTCCTATCCCGTCCCTCCATCCTCATCATCTGCTGCTTCGTCAGCTGGGATGAAACCAGGTCAGGTGGCTTATATTCATTTGCTTTGATTTAGATATTTAAAGGTTGCTAAGAAAAATATAAAAAATTTATTTTAAATTATGTAAACTTCAGGAACTTCAGTAAGATTGTTTTGGTATTGAAGCTTTATTTTGTAGAATTTTGTTTGATTTATAATATTGAAATAATATAATCAGTATTAGGGATCTGTTTTAAATGAAGTGATGCTCTTTTGAATTTTTGAATATTTTGTTTATAACGTGCATTTAAATAAACATTGCTGTTAGTGAAAGGAAATAATGAGCACAAGTGTGAAACATGACTAATTCTTCCTGTTACCATTATTATAAACAGACAGAAGCAGTGGGAGATCAGAGGAAGGCCAACCCCGGGGGTACAGAGAAGGGGGTCGAGGAGACAGACCCCCTGGGTCTAAACCAGGGAGTACAGGACGAGGAGTGGCCCCTCCACGCAGGTTGGCATCACATCTATGTATAGGTTTTCCCACAAGGGTAGTTGCATGAATACTTTAATATGGAAAGGAAAGTTTTCCAAATTTTGGAAATTCAGATATTTGGCTGTTGTGCATTTATGTTCCCAAGACCTCCACTTAATTACTGTATAAGTCATTGTGACAACATTTGTTGTTGTTGTTGTTATTGGCATTTTCATTGATTTGTAGAGGATTTCTTACATGTCTACTTTTTTTAGTAGCTCATTCTTTTTGGTATGCTGACAATGCTGTGATGTTATAATATTTGTAACATAAACATAATTGACCGTTTGTTTGGAAATATTGGAATTTGGCTTGGCTGCTCTAGGGGGCCATTAAAAATAGATGATCTGAGTACTAACTGATCAGCCGACTAAATATGGACGACCACACTTTAAAAGTGATGCCCCTAATTCCATAATGGTCTCCCCGACTCCACACGTGCCATTAAATGGATGAAATCTCAGCTCCCAAGTTTAATTGCTAGGCCCCTGCTGCGACAGCACGTGTGGAGATGGGGAGACCATCATGGAATTAGTGACATCACTTTTGAAGTGGGGTTGGCCATATTTAATCCGCGGATCAGTTAGTATTCGGATCATCTATTCTGAATGGCACCTAGAAATTGCCCATTTGATGTCACAATTCATTTCCTTGTCCCTGAGATCCTTAATGTAATTGCAAAGTGAGGTTTATTGTCATTTATTCACATTTTTATTTTCACATTTTTCCTAGCAGTTCTACCAGGATCCCTTCTGCCACACAGACTCCACAACAGCAGCAGAAGCAATTCATACCGCCCTCTTACAGATCAGTGTTCGAAAAGACTTTTGAGGCGACCCCACAGCAAAATGGCGGAAGTTTCCACATGAGTAATGGCCAGAGTTTCCATCGGACCAGCAGCGGCCAGTCGAGTCGGCTTGCTCCAAAAGTGTACACAGCCAAACAGGTGGGGATTCTTCCGTGTTCTCTGAAGAGGAGAGAATCTATTTTTTTTTTTTTTGTGTTCATCATTTATTTTACTCCTGTTACTGTGAATAATGAAAGCATCAAGAAAATTGTATTGAAGAGAGAGAAGGTTCTTTTTTTGAAACCATTGAAAAGAAATTAATTGTTGGTTAGCCAAGTTACTGAATTTGTTTTATTTATATAAATGACATGAATGAACGCAGTAACTGATAAATCATTTTATAGGTAAGAATTTTTTTCAAATTCTTGCAATATCAAAAGTTTATAAACTTTTTGTACTTGTTGTTTTTTTAGAGAATTCAATTGTGTAAAAATATTTCTAAATGGCTTATGATAAAAAATGACAGGTTGTGTTGTGTAGTAAACGTTTGTTTATTTATCAGAGTATAAATATGGAAGAAAAGGAGCGCTACAGACAGCTGTTACAACAGTTCACCACTACCCCCATCCTCCCAGGAACCTTCTCTGTGACGGCACGGCAAAGACCTTTGCCATTGGCCATGATGGCGAGCAATAGGTTAGTTTGGTGTATGTGTGCATATGCTTGCCTGTGTGCGTGTTTTGACCAGGGCCCTGTATCTCGAAAGGTTCGCTATGTTGCGCACGTGCGCAAGCGTCTCGATTCCACATATCGCCCGTACTCGTCCCATTGTAGCCTCTATTTGAAATAGCGATTCGCAATATGCGATGCTTTCATATACGGGGCCCAGGTGCACATGTATATTTGGTTTGCATGTTTGGTGTGATAACCAGTGTGTATATGTATATCAGGGCCTCTAAATTTACCTCCTTAATTTCCTACAAAATTTCAGTGAGTCCAAGTATGCCTAAAGCCATCAACTTTACAAAAAATTCATAAGCTGTCCAGCCGTCTTTGAAAATATAGACACTCTGGTGATGCTGGCAGCCATCCAAACGATGGCTGGACGGTTCACTGGGAAAACTCTTACATGCATGGTTTTGTTTGACAGAGAGATTGTAAAGAAAGACGTCAAACTGTGATAGCTTTTCACTTTCAGCACATTAACCAACACCACCCTCCTTGGAAGCGACATCCCAAAAGCTCCAAAAGCATTCCAGCAAGATGTATTGGTTCCCACCACGAGGCAGCGTATCTCTCCCTCTGACATGACTTTGTCGCAGAAAAGACCAGAACCCAAAGAGAGCACAGAGAAGGTCCCCAACGATCTAGATGCCAGTATTATAACCCACCTGCCTCCAAAAACCAAAAGTAGTGACACAGGGGTGTCTTTTGTGAATACCAGTACAGAGTCGCCACCTATTGGACACAGGAAGAAGCTTGGTCGGCATCAGCCTGTCATTGTAGATTTAGGTAAGACCCCATTCCCATATCTAGATGGATCTAGCAGGATCGACCCATCTTCAAGGAGATTCTCACTAAATTGCATTCAGATTAAGCGGCTTGAATGTCTGGCACGCCTGTTGAAGCTGCTAACACTAGTGGGCTGGATTTGGTCTTAAAGTGCAATTTAAGATAACAAGTTATCTTACATTATCTTAATCATTACAGCAGTAATCTTGAAATGGAATGAATCTGCTTTTAAGTTCAAAATGATCTAACATCTACTTAAGTGGTACCTCCCCTCAGAGGACACCTCTGCTCACAATGGGAGAATGTGTAAGGGGAGACAACTTAATCGGCTGTTAGACCAGAAATGGTCTTACTCATGGTTTAAGATCATGTAAGACAATCTGTGATCTTAAATTGCACTTTAAGACCAAATCAAGCCCACCAGTGTAAACAATAGTTATTTACCCCCTAATCTTGTTTTTAAAAAACATTGTCACTAAGATAGCCCCATCTCTTTAAACAGTGCTACTTGTATAAAGATACTTCGCTTAAATGTTTGAAATTTGATCTGTTTGGATTACAAGTAAAAAATAGAACAGAATCTTGATGTATTTTAGAATTTTTCAGATGCAGAACCAGATGTTGTGGAGATTCTAGATGAAAAGCCTCCTTCCAAGTAAGGGATGCTTAGTTCAAATAAGATTTTCATTTGAAGAAATATTTCATAAGTTTTGTATTTATTAGTCCATATATATTAGCTCAGTGAATTGTCATTTGAAAAGAACTGGTTGAAACGTACAGTGTTTTTTATGAAAGTCAGTAATGTCTTTGATGGTAAAAGCTTTTTTGAATAGGTTGTTTTTTGGTCATTCTCCTTAGATGATAACAAAAAAAAAAATGAATTTCTCACCCACAGGTCCCCTCCAGCTTTCCAAGATGTACTACAAAATTCCCCTTACTGGACTGACGAGTGGATAAATAGCTTGTAAGATTATTTCTCCTTCCACATGGTGATTTGACTCTAGATCCAATCAATTATTTACACACTTTTTACCTAATACAGTAGTTGATATTCTGTGAGTGGCAGAATTTTGCTTTTTGAATTTTCATTATTGCAAGAATGCTGCAAGAATATATATGAAGAGGATGAATTAATTTTACTCAGGTATATCATTTTGGAAATATTTTTTTAAAAGATGACTTTTCAAAGCGTGAAGTATTTGTTAAATTTGAATATTTTTTTTTGTAGAAAAGAGAGATTTGAAAGTGAAACATTAGCAAGAAAGAGGCAGATAGAGGAAGAGAAAATCAAGTCTAGTTACTTTGAGGAAAAGGTATAATCTACATATTTCTGAGATTTTTATAATTATGAAAACAAAGTTGACATGCAGTTTTTGTTTAGGTAAGTTACCACACAAGAAATACCACTGTTGTGAAATCATAAAAAAAAAAAAAAACAATTAAGGATAACAGAGGAAAATAGTATCAAAATCTGCATGGAAATTATGCACATAATAAGATTAACAACTGTCATCTTTGCTATGCAATTCCAGTTAAAAGCATATGGCTACCTGAGAAGAAAAAGTGTGGCAGAGAATCACTAGTCTCAATAAAAAATAAATCTAGAATAAAGAGATTAATGACGCAAAATCCTGTGGATAACTTTCCATTGGTTACATTGGTTTATCAGATGCACAGTTTTTGAGGGAAAGTATTATGATTTCAGCGTAAAGAACAAGAGGCAGCTCTAGAAGAACAGATCAGGCAGCGTATGGTGCTCACAGAAACCATCCCACCAGTTGTAGAGGAGGCTTACATAGAGGAAGAGGAGGAGGAGGAAGAAGAGGAGGAGGAAGAGGAAGAATTCCCAGGTAATGATGGAAGTATTTTTACAATTTTTTAATTATGTAACACTCTGGCCTTTTTGTTTTGTACTAAGACATAATAAAGCAAAAAATAAAATGAGATAAAAAATAATAATAATACTTTATTGTGTCTTTAAAAGTTTACTTAAAATGTATAGCCTTTTACATTTGGAGTTTGAACATATAACCAGTTTGATTAATTGTCCATGTGTCTTTGGTATTTTTTCAATTTGTTTGAAGAATGCAAAACTTTAATTTTTTTTGGCAGTTTATAAAAAGCTTATTAATATTATTATCGTTATTATCCATGGTTTAGCAGTTATCCCACTTACCTTACATGCAGCAGTTCCCCTGGTTCAAACCCAGGCTGAACCATGATTATGATTATTATTATTATTATTATTCTTATTCTTAGAGTTGACAGCCGAGCAGGAGGACATGGTGGACAATGCTCTGGTCCCTTACCCGGAGGGACAGATTCTTGTGGAGGCATTTGGGTTGCGAATAGCAAGACGCGATATGAGCACCTTGTTAGGGCTGAACTGGCTGAATGACGAGGTACTTGTAGTCGTATGAAGTTTGTGAATTAGCTGTAGATGGTTTTAAAACATTAAAGACGAGATATGAGCACCTTGATAGGGCTGAACTGGCTGAATGACGAGGTGTTTGTAGTCATATTTTTATGCTAATTAATGCATCGATAGAGATTGTCTGTGTGGATAAAAATTTTCTTTTGGCCCAAGGAACATTCTTGCGAGGTCAGACATTCTTACAAAATGCAACGTTTGCCCAGTTTTTGGTCCCTAACAAGCCCAATGATTAAGTGTGTGAATTAACTAAAGATGGTATTAGAACCTTAGAGAGGAGATCTGAGCACCTTGATTGTTTTGAGGTGGTTGAATGATTTGGAATTTTTGTCAGATTAAATGTATAGATAATGACGGAATTAGAACTTGAGATGAACGTAGAATGATAGCTTTATCAGAAATGTGCTCTTTGATATAGGAATAAGGGAGGCCAGTTTGAGTAAATATTTTCATGATTTTGCTCAAATTTAAATTTAAATTTATGAAAACAAAATGATGAAAAATTTAATGAAACAAAATTTCCAGGTGATCAACTTCTACATGAATCTTCTCATTGAACGTGGCAAGCAGAAAGACTGCAGTAAAGTACATGCTTTCAACACCTTCTTCTACCCCAAGTTGATGAGTGGAGGGCACGCTGCGTTAAAACGGTGGACGAGGAAAGTGGACGTGTTTGCAGTTGATTACATAGTGGTTCCTGTTCATCTAGGGATGCACTGGTGCTTAGCGGTGAGTAAAAGTCGATTCAAGTCTAACATTTTGAGGAAATTTGGAATTTTTCATGACATTTTAATTGTTGTTACTTTTCTTAGGTCTAAACAACACTTTGACCAAAAAGAAAAAAACCTTTGTGTTATTACATAATTTAATACCTATGTGTCAGTGTCCTCCATGATAACATGAAAGTTTCAAAATTGCTGTCATCCAACAATGTTTCCTGATTAACATTGATTCTCTTATTGGTCAAAAAATTGTCAATAACACTATTGATCAATGTAATTTTTTGTGATGATGTCATCCATCAGTACTGTATTTTATCTGACCTTGGATACATGGATATTATATATCAAAATCTATGCTAACTAAATAGCCATCATTTTTATTTATCAAAATTTAACTTTTTTTCAGCTTGTTGACTTCAAAGAAAAAGCAATCAAGTATTTTGACTCCATGGGAGGCAAGAACACCGGGTGTCTGAAAGCATTAAGGTGAGAGGGTTGACCTGTTTTAGTATGGGAGTTCCCGGATGAAAGTCTAACCCTCCCCCCTCCCCTATACCAGTGTGAAGAAAGAAGATAAAACAATACTGTGGCTTCATGAAATCAAGCTGGAGCACTTTTTCAGCTTTTTTTTCTTTTTTTGTTTGTTTGTTTCTTTGTAAAATATATTGAAATTATGTCCCCTAAATTATGTCTGTGTCTCTTATTTTTCATAAAGTTACCTATTTGGATAAAAGATAGTAAGCAGGCTAATACTCTTGTCTAGACCCATCAAATTTGGTCTGTTGTCTAATTCTTCAAAGTTAACAACTCTCGGATGTGTACTTGTACAGTTTTGATCTTATATTCATATTGTTCCTCATAAGTTTTGACTTTTTGCAATCTGTGTTTTTACAGGCAGTATTTATTGGACGAGAGTTTGGACAAGAAGAAACGACCCTTTGACATGACAGGCTGGAGGGATGAGATTGTAAAGGTGGGTGTACTTTGACATGACAGATTGGAGGGATGAGATTGTAAAGGTGGGTGAACTTTGACATGACAGGCTGGAGGGATGAGATTGTAAAGGTGGGTGTACTTTGACATGACAGGCTGGAGGGATGAGATTGTAAAGGTGGGTTTACTTTGACATGACAAGCTGGAGGGATGAGATGCTAAAGACGGATGCATTTTGTAGTTGTCAAAATTACTTAACTTCTTTATTTATACCTTTACTTTACTTTAGGATATACCTCAGCAGATGAATGGCAGCGACTGTGGTGTGTTTGCATGTAAATATGCAGAGTATGCCACCAGGGGAGCCAAGATCACTTTTACTCAGGTATGAACTAAATATATACCCAGTATTTTAAGAGATGAGGTGGTGGTATTGGTTGTGGTGGGTAAGGGTGAGTGATATGGGGGGGGGGGGGGGGGGGCTTGTATAGAGCTATAGCAATAAAACATCAGTAATAAAAGAAGACAGCATTGCCAGGGCTGATGTTTGTTAGCAGAAATATATGATGTCCTTTCTAAAACTTTGGTGGCAGAAAGATGTGCATCTGTAAAATACGTTGTTAGCAAAAACTGTCATGTCTCATCTTAAGCTTTGTTTGCAGAAATATATGATGTCCTTTCTAAAACTTTTATGACCACCTTTCCAGGAACACATGCCGTACTTCAGAAGAGCCATGACGTACGAGATATTAACCAAGCAGTTGTTGTGCCAGTGAGGGAGAAGAGGCAATACCTTTCCATAGTATGACAGTGAAGAGCACCTCTGTGCTGTAGCTGACATCACCGCACAAACCATCCGTCTGTTGATGAAGCTCTGCCTGTGCTCTTTGGCTGAAATGCTGTCATTGACCTATTTTCTTGAACAGCCACTTGGGAAGTGTTGTTACTTGGCCAAAGATGCCTTCAAATTATATTGACCACATTGGCATAATTTGCCTCATAGCAGCAAGGGAATCTTAAGGTGTGTTCACAGTTTGCTTGAGCAGTCTTGACTAGTGGCAGCAAAAGAACAAACGGCTCACCTAATGCAATGCTGGTTTATAGGAAGTGAAGGACACACCTAACACAATATTGAACTGGAAGAGAAAGTAAGGCTTATCTAACGCAATGCTGGTTCATAGGAAATGAATGGCACACCTAACACAATATTGAATTGGAAGAAAAAAGTACATCTCATCTAACGCAATGCCAGCTCCAGGAGAGCAAAGTCATCCCCAACTGGGCTTTTGTATCCCAGTTGATTTTGTATACTGTACATTTCATGTCACATGTGAAGATCTTGTAAACTTTGTAAATATATAAATAATTTATTTATGGAGCCAATAGTAAGATGTATCAATATAAGTATTTTTTGTGTCACTAAAAGGTTAGCAAGATGTCAATTTCAATTGTGAATGTTTTTTTTTTTTTTTTTTTTTTTTTTAATTCATCGCTTAGGATGGACTATTGAACTTTGTGTAGACTGATAAACAGTACCTTTAAAGAGAGAAACTCTTGATAAAATACTTGTGTTTTTCAGAAGTGTTTACTGG
This sequence comes from Lingula anatina, assembly GCF_001039355.2. Next base: position 254,187 of record NW_019774569.1, read on the forward strand.
TAATAATAGCCATGGTTAATATAAGAAAAAACAGATTTCCTTAATTTTATGAATATTGACACTGTGGTTTTCCTAAATCCCTAGTGTTTCATGCACTTGGGGAAATTTGTTTTGGATAAGCCAATTTACAATTTTTTCTTTATAATTCAGTTTAAATGTAAGTGTAAAAGGTTTGTTTGACTGATTGGAAATGATGCACTGATGTTAAAAACAACAAGGGATGCTTTCATATCATGGTTTTAATATTTTGTTTATTAGTTATATGAATTGGAAAACGTGCTACTGCTACAAAATGAACATGATGTGAATAGCAATAGAGAATTCTATAAAATATCTTTATTAAATTTATATACATTTTAAACCAGAATCTTGTGTTCTTCATTTAAGACCTTTGTTGTGAAGTTCCTTATGAGAACCGTCTAGGTATAATGCCCCTACAACTTGTAACAATTGCAGTCTTGGAAAATTTGTCATCTCGTGCATTTTCAGAGTTTTGGTAGAGTACTGGCACACTGCACTAAATTCCTGGCTCAGAAACAAGCTCCATTCATTACCGTACCCTTGGCACATTCTTACTTGAATAAAGGGGTATTCGGAACAAGGCGATCTCCGGCCTAACAGACTCGCAGATCAAATATGGCCTATCCACTTGAAAGATTGTCACCTAAATCCCCAACAAACACTGTATAGATTCCTCTCGGGGATTACGCGGTTAACTTTCAAGTCTGTCGGCCATATTTGATCCGCGGATCTGTTAGTATGAGGATCAGGTTTGGTAGTGAATGCAGCCTTAGGCTTCATTCACATGCAATGTCTATTTTCTAAATTCTATTTTCTATTCGCGGTATGTCTTATGATCACAGTCTGTGCCCTGAATATCCCGCGGCGTAATTACTGGCAGCGCGAGCCAGTTACTATAAGTTACTATTAGCCTTTTTCATCTTTTCCGGAAATTGTTAAGTAACTGGCTCGCGCTGCCAGTAATTACGCCGCGGGATATTCAGGGCGGAGACCATGATCATAAGATAGCGCGAATAGAAAATAGAATTTAGAAAATAGACATTGCATGTGAACGAAGCCTTAACCTGCGACTAACGTATTTTTAAAAGTTTGGTAGCGACCGACACGATGGCCATGCAGCTTTTTGTCGCTTCACTCCATCTTGGTCTTATTCTCGGACCATCATAAGCTGCCCCCAGCCTTGCACCTCCTAGTTTGAAGAAAAGAAAAAGAGGTTTTGTAAGGAACAGAAAAGGGAAATAATCGATAGTCACTTGATTATCCCGCCACCATTTCGTGGGAGCTAAATGCAAATCCTGATCTATGCAAACTGCCGAAGATAAGAGAAAACGTGATCGAAATTTGATTTCGTAGACAAATCGGTTATATTCTTATATCCATTCTAATTGCATTTTTCAAAAGCAAATTTTAAAGCAGACAAACTTAATCTAAAAAATAACATTGTTTCCACCGTTAATTCATCTTTAAATCGCCTCATAGTGGCCGCAAAAACAGTCGCTGTAAATAGCACCGAGAAAGAGGTTATTTAGCGGAATTCATTTACCTGAGCCTCCTGTACAAGAGAACAAAATGGACAGAACAGATGCATAAGGCAGTCGCCAAGATACGAACCCTGGAAGATAAAAAAATAAAGATATGTTCTGCTGCAAAATAATTTTGTTCTAAAATGGTGTACAGTTTAAATAATTTCTCGTGTTATTCGGCTTTTGGTGTTCGAATTCCGACATTGGCATTCATATACGAGTTAAAATTTATTCACCTCTACAGTACTATGCCTCTGCCGTTGTCAGATTATCGTAAAGGTAGGTACACATGTAATTGCTGACATGAAAGTCCATGAGCGTAATTAGAACAGCGGACTACAAATTCGCGGATCAAATATGTCGACCCACTGGGAAGCTTGCCACCTAATTCCCCATTAGACACTAAACAGATTCCCCGCAGGGATAACGCAACAAGCATTCAAGTGGGCCTGCTATATTTGACCCGCAGATCTGTTATTCTGCAGTTTCGAATGCGCTCTATTATACTAGAAATGACAGAGCATGATGATAGGAGAGAGGTAAATTCCCAGTGCCTTCTGAACCTCAGGGTGATGAGCAGGTACACGCGCCTTCATTCCATGTAACCACTCCCGATTCAACAATTAACACGAGATAACACGAGAATCTAAACACACGAGTGCTATTCAAAAAGCCGATAAACTCTCATAGAAAACCATTGGGGTTATCGAATGATCGTATCATGGTTGTGATAGATTAGTGTGATATAAATTTGATTCGTTAACTAGCATTTGTGTCATGCAACGGAAATTGGACGCAACGAAAAACAGGCAGACCAGTGTGCATTTTTTTTTTTGGGGGGGGGGGAGGGGGGAGATGGATAGACTTTCATGTATATCACAGCACTGTAAATTGTTTCTAGTATGTGTTTCTAAAATGTTTCAGTACATTTTACAGGCCCTCTAAACTTCTTGTGTTATACATACATGTAATATAGGCCTATATCTAGATCTATTATCACACTTATGTGATATCAGGCTTACAAGCGTAAATTAGAGGTAACATTGCATTTATTACTTTATTTTTAACTTTGGCAACTTTGCTTGATCTGCTTAGGTCGGTTTCTCCTTCATTCTTTTTTAAAATTTAACAAACTGGTCAGACTGCTCAGCGTATGTTGTTTACCCTAACATCACTATACTCCTTTTGTTCTGATTAAAAGAAGAACACTTCCCAACTTAATGGTTAACCAGAGATGAAAAAAATGCTGTCTTTTCAAACATTTTAGAAAACGTTCCGGCTTATTATTATTTAATATCACAGATAGCAAATTCTGCGGTCGTACAGGTGTATTTGCTATAGTAGGTGCTCTTGTTACATTTTAGCAAGGAAGTTGATATTTAAATTCCTTGATTTATGGAACGCCGCAAAATGAAACCTCGTGATCTCGAGAAACAAACACGAAACTCGTGATACAGGAGATAAAATAAGCTTTTTTCACAAACACAAAGCTACGTTTTATACAAACAGTCACATGTGCCTGGGTCAACTCTATATATATGATGTTGTATACAAAACGTCACAGGCGGCTGGTTTATCTCAATGGGGTGGCTCCCTAGATAAAGAAATACTATCAACGATCGTGTAATGTTACAGCTTAACATTTAAGCACCTTTAACAACTCTAAGGCTTGGGACAAAATTTGCCAGTTTTTAGCAAAAATTGTAAAACAATGAGCACTAAGCTTAAGCTGGCTTCAATTCTGACGATAAGTAGCCTACCACGGAATTTTGATGAGCAATTAAGGTTAATATTGATGTCGGCTGCAAGGAAAGCCAGGCATGATAAATAATAAATACTTGTATATATTAAACACTTTCGCAAGCAGATGTTTCACGATAATTTTCCGTACAGCTTATCAAAATTTAATTTCAACATTACGAAAGCAAGGTCATCATCAAACAGGTAGAACACCTGTTTATATGTATATATAAAATAAAAATGACTGTAGAGAATCGTGAAAATTTATAAAGTTGTTGCTATAGCACACAAGATGAGAATCGATAAAATCTTACACAAATATTTTACCTCGATAAAGAGCTAATAAGACAAAAGGACACACAGCACAAGATATGTTTTGTAGAAATGTCAACAAAGGATTGAACTTCCAAGGCAAAAAATACGTCAACTGAGTAGACAGACTTAATTTTGACATCGTACAGCTCACCAAATCAGGACATAAGTAAGCTCAGCACTTGTGCTATATTTCACATCTTGGGCGACGAAAGGCAGTATGTGTAAAACTGTAATGTTATTCCATGCACATCAATTTGAGTGCACTAGCTGTATGTAAAAGATAGGGTCTACAAAACGCCAGAATTGTCTACCTACTCAACGTCATTTGGGTTTGGGGTTTCACCCTCCCCCCTCCCACACACACACACACATGCACACAAACACACACACACACACACTCTTTGGTCAAGGTTATTTGGTAGACGTTTTATCAATGCAGTCCACTCCCCTTTAAGTTCAGTCTTGACTCAGGGTGCATTCGGAATCAGTTGATCCGCGGACTAACTATGTATATATTGATCCGCAGATCAAATATGTCTCGATCCACTTCAAAATGTGCCGAGATTTAATTGCTCTGCCCCCGCTGGGACGGCTCGCATGAGAGGCAGGAATCCATGTCGATTGCACGCCATATTTGATTAGCAGATTAGTTAGTCCGCGGATCAACTTGGTTTTGAATGCGGCCTAAGTCTACGCCCCCGAGTCACACTTGTCCTCATCTTTAGTATGGGTCACGCTATCAGGTAAACCTATTTCAGTATGTGTCTGTGACAGGCCAGGTCGCAGAAATAATTTTCCACTAGATTGGCAAAGAAATTTCTCAGGCTATTCACTAGTTGAGCTAATTGCTGTAGTGAGAATATTGCATCCATATTATGGTATCACTCAACTGGCCTCTGGTTTGAGACTGATTTCCGTAAATTTTAAAGATTACGCGAGAAATTCAAAATGGACCCGAATATAAAGTTCTATGTAATTTAATTATAAGTCTTTTATGGTCCACTAAATGTCTTTACAAAATATTTTTTAAAGAATTGCACAAAGCCGCGAATGTAGAATCTGGAGAGGGTGGTTGTACATGTAAGTACACGTAGCTATAGTCTAGTTCAAAAGTCAGTTACAGACATGGACAAATTTAATTGCTGGTGCCATACGTCTATCTCTCTACCATCAAATCCGCCGTGTCCGTCCTATAAACACCTATCTAAAATAACATTACTTACTGGTATACCCTGCCTCTCCCTGATCTTACTTCTGGTGTTCGCTCGGAAGAAAGTTCCAAAAGGCTCAATCACACCTATACAACAGTAGAGACAGCAACTCTCGTCGACTGCCTCCGCGTTCTTGCCTATCGTGTAGCAAGGGACGAAATAGGTTATAATACAAATCCCCAGGTTGTTAAAGCATCCACAAAGGCCATGTCTCCAGTAGCCGGACATATTTCAGTATATTGTGTCTACAACCTGAACAGCCTTTTAACTCTGGGGATAATCTGGAAATAATTAAAAGATGGATGCATGAATTAGTATCAGTTAGTGTGAATGGATCAAATTGAGCGCGATCAAAATTTCGATTAATGAACAAAAATCCGAAAATAATTGAGCTGGGTTTTATTTTTCGCCCCATTTGGCAAGGCAAAGTGGTTGTTGCTTGGTCCATGATCAGAAATTATTTCAAAATATGAGAGAGAGAGAGAGGCGGTAAAGCTAGCAAATCTGGTCTAAAAACACTGAAATGGAAAATTTCTGGCCTTGACAACGTTTTGACATTTATTATACTCCCAGCACCACGGCCAGCGTGTCAAAGTTGTACAAATTCCAGCAAAGGAGGTGTGACCAATCAACACAGTAAATATCCAACTAGTGGCAGTTTGCAAAGCTCAACGTGCGGAGAACGCTTACCTTAATGTCCCAAAGACTGACTAGTCCACCGCAGATCCTGTATCTATGTCCGTCAACGCAGCCTACGTGATGTTGCCACTTTCTTCTCAGTAACAAACGACCTCACACACTCAACAGAACGTCACCGACCACGCACTTGTAAATGCCCGTTGTTTTCCAGCGCAGTGTTATGTCTATATTTATACTGCCGCGTGTTTGATAGGGGAGTGACCTTAAAAAGGCACGTGGCTTTGAATCACATATCAACCGGTGCTTTTAAACAAGTACAGAGCGTGCACCCTGAGTGTAGAGCCAAAATTGTTTAAAATGTGTTTCTTCGTTACATGATTATACCTCTTATCATTATATTACTGTTGGAGCATATTACCTTGTCATTGTTTTATTTATTTACAGATGTTGCCATGCCCACTGCCTTTAGTTCTTTTCATAAACTTTACAAGCCCAAAAGTGTTTGGGATATAAGTACCCTTATATCTGTTTCTCACTGACCTACCCGAAGGGGGCGTGTGCGATATTTACTGTAGTGTTTCCCAATCAGCATTTATTTTTAGTTATCTCTTGTGCAATTTTATCAATGGTGAATTAATCAGATGAAGCACAGAACATTACTTCCTCTTTTCTTTAGATAAGTTCACGCACTTTCCTTGTTCCTTGATGAGAGTTAATTCAGCAGGGGATATTACCTCGTCGTACAGTAGGTATCTTATTTAAACATAAAAATCCAATTTTCGTCACGCCAAGTGAGTTTCTTTTTTATGGACAAAAAGTCATAAGAATCTCGACTTAAGAGTCGTCTGCTTAAATCGTATAGCCATCAACGCAGTCGACTTAACAATTATTATTGATTAATTATTAGTCTAAGCGCGTTTAATGGATTTTTGAATGGTGATGTATGCAGTTGAAGTGCATAAATGAACTATGTAGTAACCACAAGTAGTAAATTGTGTTGTTGAGATAAGCACATTTTGCTTTAAGGGTTAAATAAAAAAGCAGAAATAAACGAAGCAATCGGCAATCAAACTGCTTTATGAAACGCAATACCTAGACCGTTTTTTTTTTACTTAAGACATTTTGTGAAACAGTCCCTTGAGCTACATCAATTGTTTATTCATTTTTTTAAATACAATGCTACGCATTGTTCAAATTATGAAGTTAATCAGATAAAGCAAAATATTATATCAACTTATTTTCCAAAAACTTGGACCCATCTGTAAACGCTTTACACAACCGGTTCCTTAAGACTTCAGTGGCTCAAAAACTGGGTTATTCTGCAGGACTGTCTTGGCGCTGGAGGAGTACCGACTGGCAGGGGGCCGCCTTCCGTACGTTTCCGCCACTATTCGGAAATAGTGGGGGGCGTTACCACAGCATAGGCCTATGTACTGTATACCGATCTCCCTGGCCTGGGCGGCGTATTCCCCTATTTGAGAACGGCTACACAGCCAGGCCGGCAAGTCGTAGTAAGGATTGCTGTCGTTATCTGAAAAAAAAAATGTACCGTCACAAAATGACAGAATTTTCGAGTTTTAGACGTGACAGGGTTAAAAAGTAGACCTACATGCATAGATTAAATACACAATGCCTGTTCTCCCTAAATTGGTATCGACAGCTGCATCCCAGTTAATTTTATTTTACTGTATCTGAGGACCCTTTAAAATTCGTTTCATAAGAATTAATTGGTATAGTACCCAATACAACCCACCAGAACAATAATTAAATAATATAAATAAATATAAATAGAATAAAATAAAATAAATAATTATATTAAATAAAATTAAATAAAATTAACAGGCCCATAAAACAATCTTTTATCATGGCGCTCAGTATAACTGATGCCAAAGATACTGATAATTTCGCTTATTCGGAAGTGCATTTAAGACGTAAAAAGCGAAAGGAGCGAAAAGCTCGTCACATTAAAATTTTTATTGATCTAAAAACGATTGCCAAAAGTCTTACGCAATGTGGTCGTATGGCTTATGTACTAAGATGAAACAGTCACATGCAATATACAGTATACGTCGTTACGAGTAGTTAAACAGGGCTAAAGATTATCTTCTACCAGGGCCACAGCTTGATTTTTCAGTAGATATTCACAGATAATGTCTCTGGCTTAATATCGTCAATCTCCTACAGTGTATAAGCTAAATGTGATGGAAAACGTGCCTAAATAATATCTGCCACCCTGGTAGAGGGTACCTACAGATAGGCCTATAGAGAGGTTCCTGCCAGTCATTTGATTTAGATCACCTGTATGTATATTCCACATGTCTCACCTGGGTTATAGAACGCCTGCATCACCGGTTTATCTGGAGTGGTTCTGTAGCAAACAGGCAAACAGCCAACTGCGCCCTGAAATTTTAATTTTCATAAAGGAAATACACAAATGTACGAATGTATGCGTTAAACATGATCTGAGATCTCTGAAATACTGCAGTTAGGGAAGAAGAGATGCATTGTATCTATATGATTAAACTAACTCTTGACCATAACTTCATAACATCGTTAACGTCAGGAAATTAGGCAACGAACCAACAGGAGATGTTCTAATTCTGGACCCTAATATTTAAAGGAGAGAAGAGCATATAAACATTAAGAAGTTTTTGAGATGATGGAATATAAAAAACACCTACTTTACAAGCCTTTTTAATTTCTCTCATCATAGGAATGGTGGTGGCGGGCCCCCGGCCACAGTTTAACCCCACTACGGCTGCTCCAGCGTCCTGCAGTCTCCTCATGGCCTCCGGGATTGGCACGCCCTCTACACTTTTGTCTTTGTAGGCTACCATGGTTATAACAGCTGGAACTCCTGAAAGTATAAAATTGAAAGTGGTAAATTTGTGGGCATTGAATGTTCCTTTTTTATGTAAAAATAGGGACACTTATTTGAATGGCCAAACCCGCCGATGCTACAAGTTTTTTTTTTTTTTTTTTTTTTTTACAAACAGGCTCCAAGAGGTTTTCTTTTTATGAGCTTGAGTTGATAAAGTATATACGGTACATTGTAGGCTACTTAAATGTACTTTCTTAAAATTTGCGGCCAATCAAATATTACACGAACGTGTAAGTAGATAAACACCCTATTCGTCGTTTTAGAGGTGTAAAAATTAAATTGTAAATTTTGTTAGAATTTTCCAAAGGTTCCTCAGTCCCCAGAGTTTTGTTTCCTTTGCCTTTATTGTTCAGAGTAATTAGGCTTACCCGCTGGAAAAATCGACTATACCTTGGCCAAACTCTTTAATTGCCTCCAGTGCCAACATGGCTTCTCCAAAATGGCGGTATGTTTCCCCCACAATATAATCGGCTCCCTCTTCCACGGCCCATACCACTTGTTCCTAAAAAGATACAAAAATGTTTTGTTTCCACTTCAATAACATGTACTAGAGCAATTTTTGAAGGCGAGTCGACTTGAAATGGATATCACAGACTACTTCGAGTTTGGATGGTACTTTCACTGTACGCGTGTTTCAGTGTACGCATCACATTTGATCTTCTTGGTCTTCAAAAGATACATGAACTTCGTTTAGCATGACAAATTGAATACAAATAATTTTTTGTTTTCAGTAAAAGTAATGAGTGTGATTCGCGTGTCTTCATTATAAACATTGGGTTTCTACCGTTTTTATTGTACGCTTTTTCACAAGCATGCACTAGTATAGTATAATTGTTGGTATCTTACCTTAAACATTTCTTTCACGTATGCATTCACTTCTGGATTATCTGGATCATAGATGGTGGAATTGGAAATGTTTCCCGCCATTAAGGTTCCCGACTCGTCTGCTACCTCTCTTGCCATTTTAAGCGCAGTACGGTTGAGTTTCTCCAAGTCTTCCTCTCTACCGATTCTTTTCAGTTTTTCTCGATAACCAAAGTACTGTTCAATAAAAAGAGGTTTAAGCCACATTTGTAAAACAAAACTGTTGGCAGATAGGCCTAAACAAAATATAATATCATACCAAACAATTTTTTAAATAAAGAATTTTGTTAGACTGCAACACTGAGATGGAAGTGACATTTACCGGCAATAGCCAATCATTATATCTATTTGTAACCATACTAAGCGTGTCTGCATTCGTTCGCGCGTGTGATCTTGTATAACACGAGATGTCTAGTAAATTCCCATTCAGTTTTTTTAAATGTTTAATCATTTTTATCTTTAGTATCTAGAAAATTAGGTTGACCTTTCATATTGTTTCGTAGTTATTTACATTAAAATGTTGGAGCTAAAAAATACTTTAACAAAATAACGTACCGTGAAGGCCAGAACAACGTCACTTCCGGCATGTACAAACTCTTTCTGAATTTGGCGAACAACATCTGGGTTTTCCAGAACCACTTCCGGTACGAATTCCCCGGCCTCCAAATAGCCGCGCCTCTCTAGTTCAAACAAATATCCCTCAGCGACCAAGATATTTTCCCCAGCTTGAAGGCGTTCAACAAGACCTGCACGCGCAGAAAAAAAGAACATTTTATTCTCTCTCTCTCTCTCTCTCTCTCTCTCTCTCTCTCTCTCTCTCTCTCTCTCTCTCACACACACACACACACACGAAAACATATATAAATCAAGTAAAGTAAAAATGAACTACGAAGAGATTAATTAAGATATAGTAAAGGACAACTCCACTGTATTTCCCCCCTTTAAAACAGTTTTTGCCACTACTATTATCATATTAGGATAAGCGTTAGAATTTTATTAATAAAATTAAATGCATGTGTGGAGAGATAGGTAATACGGGGAATGAGCAATGTGGAATTATACCTAATACGCCAATCTTTGTTTTAAAAAAATCTGGAGATGTTTCCGATTGGTACGAAATATATGGATGTCGGAAGCAATCGGCTGAGATTAAAGGGGGCTGGCTGAGTGCACTGTGTGGGCTGCTTCTTCTGTTCAAAATTATCAAAAATGAGACGCGGTGCTTGTATATTCATGTCAACTCTTATCCCAAAATATGGGGCAAGTGACACGGCAGTGATCTTAGCAAGACAAAGTAAACAGTTTGGTTTCTTTGTAGCTCTCCCGTAACTGGGATATGAGCCCTGATTAAAAACCTCAAGCGCGGAATTTCATTTCTTTACAATGTAGGCTGGATAGTATTAACGTGCTCCTTTATAGCGTGAGAGCATGAACGCGTTTCCTTGGTCTTCATCATCGAACAGTTTAGATGTGGGGAAGCAATCGGCTGAGATTAAGGGGGGCTGGCTGAGTGCACTGTGTAGCTGGGCTGCTTCTTCTGTTCAAAATTATCAAAAATGAGACGCGGTGCTTGTATATTCTTGTCAACTCTTATCCCAAAATATGGGGCAAGTGACACGGCAGTGATCTTAGCAAGACAAAGTAAACAGTTTGGTTTCTTTGTAGCTCTCCCGTAACTGGGATATGAGCCCTGATTAAAAACCTCAAGCGTGGAGCTGCATTTCTTTACAATGTAGGCTGGATAGTATAAACGTGCTCCTTTATAGCGTGAGAGTATGAACGCGTTTCCTTGGTCTTCATCATCGAACAGTTTAGATGTGGGGAAGCGCTGTAGGAATTAGAATTCCCTGTGTGTGTGTGTGTGTGTGTGTGTGTGTGTGTGTGTGTGTGTGTGTGTGTGCGGGGGGGGGGGAAGATGTTATGTCGTATATAAGTTACGCATAGTTGATCGGGATCCGCTACGAGTCTTCCATTTCGTTGGCAGATGCCTTTTTTTAAGGGGGTAGCGTGGGGGGGGGGGTGATTCGGAGCTTAGGAAAGTGGGGGTTGGGGGCACGCACCAGTGTCCCCACGGGACATTTGTTTGGTTTTAAATTCCCTGGGAGGGTATTCTGGGTTAACGTTGTTGTGAGGCTTATAGTGAAGTTAAAGCACATGTCCCTGTGCCTATGCTATACCTTAGCTGTAAATGCAAGGACCTCCATTCTAATTACGCAAGGCTTGCCCACTGGATAGATCTCACATTCTTGAGCGATTTTTTAAAGATCTTCTACCATCAAACGTTTCATTTATGTAAATCATCGGGTGAATGTGCTCCATATGTTTGCTAAGCAAACAAAAGATACAACAAGGCCTATATTTTGCACTGATATATTTTTTTTATAGTGCTGCCCTTGTATTAGCGTGAATTATTAGAGCACGTTATGTATACTGCTATTGCAATATGTACGTAATTGTAGGTTTACCTGAGAACTTACCTGTGCTATAGACGATCCCCGCCTCATTAATTTTGTTGTCATTTGCCTTCCTTTAGTTTTCAAAGGATACGTTCTTTCCCGCATGTATTAGACTGCGATATGGAAGTACTGTAAAATATACCTAGTATTCCCCCCCCCCCTTCCCCCACACACACAGCCCGCCTTGTGCACGTTCCAGTTTGACCCAATCTTGCGCTCCACTTTTTAACCCTCTTCTGTTACTGCAGGTTGGCTTGCAGCTACGCTCTCTCTCTCTCTCTCTCTCTGTCTCTCTCGCTCTCTCTCGCACACACGCACACACAAACACACACACACACACACACAAACACAAGAGTTCCGCTGTTTAACTATGACTACCGTTACATCAAATAGTTCGGTCTGTATATAACTATATGATCAATTGCTCACCTCGTTTAGTCTTGCGCTCAGCCATTACGATGCGCGCACGATATAACACCGCGTCTGTTGCAAAGAAACCGTCTGGGGCAGAAGATTAGTGAACTGGAGGTGACATGCAGTCGTGACCCGAGATTAGACGGGGAGAGGACGGGCACCTGTGCGTTGCATTGACTAGGTTAATTTGTTAAAGACAGCCAGGGCAACTCCTACCGACAAGGGACATCTCCAAGAAAGCCCCGTTGCACTTGTACAGAGCATAAACCAAACGTTGGTCCTTGCTTTAAGAACGCATTCAGAACAGCGGACTGACAGATCCGCGGATCAAATATGGCGACCCACTAAAAAACTTGTGGCTTAATCCTCTATTAGACATTGAATAGATTCCCCGTGCGGAATTAGGCCAGGGATTACGCAACAAGCATTCAGATGGGTCGGCCATATTTGATCCGCGAATCTGTTAGTTCGCTGCTCCTTATGCGCTCTTTTTTTTAAAGATAAATTGGTTTTGATCTTCATGAATTAGGGCATTTATTGAGTTTAATTTACATAATGTATGGAATGTCTACTGTTTTCAGTTGATCCAGTTCCTTGGGTTACAACTGGAGAAAAGCAGCCCAAAGAGTACGTTTGTGAAGAAAGGACCGACATTTTAACATTTGACTTTTTATATTTATTCTGTAAATCCGGCCCTTGGAATTCAACCATGGCTGGGCTTTAATACAAGTGAAAAGTGTATGCAATTTACACCAGTAACCATAGTTGTAGTTTTTGAATTTGACACCTGCTCTACTATACGGATTACACTTAAAGCCTCTTATAATCTTGGGAAGTCGCTTCGTTGAATCTTACATTATGTTTATATTGAATCTAAGTCGGGTATTTTCGAACCAGCGTTTAGACCTTTTGTGAACCGAGTCCCCAAGGGAGTAAAAAGTGGCGAGGTTGGGATCGTCAGATCTTTATGAAATCTAAATACCAAAGGTAAAGGCTTTTTTGTTAGATATTAGGACACCAGCTACTGGTGTTGCGACCTCAGAACTTTAACAATAATTTTTCACAGAACAAGGGCGTTCAAGGAAGAGTCATCCATCGTTGTCAAAAGTGCTGTTCTCTATTAAAGAAAAAACTGAGGATCACATAAAATCTCGCGAGATCAAAGATTGAGATGTTTGTCACATGAGCTTCCTTCTTTCCCGCGGAGTTTAAATTTGATAGGCAACACGTGACGGAGTTATAGGGTGCTTTCCCAGAGATTTAGATCGATCTAAAGATTAAGATTTAGATCGACCTAACTCCCTGGGGGTTCACGCTAAATTGCAGTCAGCCGAGCGGGCACCATAGTTAATTACCCCCTTACAGCTTTTAGTAAGCTGACAGTAATCTAGTGAGACTCCCCACAGGGATAGATCGATCTTAAAATCTATGGAAATGGGGTGATAGACAATAATTATATGTCAATCAATATTAATATACATCAAGTTGTATGTGTATTTCCGGTTGTGTTGAATTTCGTAATACAATGGTATGTCAGGACGACATAAATTAAAACAGATGAATCAAGAAACAATTTCTCCTTGTCACTTTAAGGATGGATACGTGTAGTTTCAATCAACGTCAATGTCTTCTGGCCTTTAAGTTCATAATGATAACATAAGTAATCCAGAGGAAAATATCATACAGCTGCTTGCAATGAAGGTGATTTGGTGAGTATAGAAATGGTCCTTTAACCAACCTAGAAGTAAAATAATTCGATATACAATACATATAGGACAAGGAGATACATACCTTTATGCTAAGTTGATCATTTTCATCACTTTGAGATGTCTTAGGAATTAACAGCTATTAAATTATAGTTTTTTATCGCTGAAATGATAATCAATATCAGAATAAGAGGAACACAACGGGCACAACTCACAAATGCTCCCAGGCGCAACTTACACAATTTGAATATTGCTTTTTTACGCCACAAGAGGGATCGCCCCGCCCCCCTCCCCCTTCCTCCTAGCGTGTCTAATTTGCTAGGAGTATACTGCTCAATCATATCAGTGGCGGATTTAGGGGATGGCAGGGGGGTCCTGACCCCCCCCCCCCCTTCGTTCTCATAGAAGAATCACACCAATGGTCCCCTCTTGAATTTTGACTAGCTGAAACATAATCCTAAACCGTACCAAATGGCACCTTTAGCCCTATAAAATACCTAAAATTTTCGGGGCCCTTCACCGGGCACCGAACCCCACACCAAGGGGCAGGGGGGAGGGGGAGTATCGGCTTCGCATCTGCGGACCCCCCTTCAAATAATCCTGGATCCGCCCCTGCATTCTGTACCTTTAATATTTGATGCTTGTTGTTGTTGAGAAATGAGAAAAATGCCATTTATTTAATGCATTTGTGTACATCTTATTCTTATATCGAGTGTTTTTTTAAAATCCGCATGAATCCCCGTTCGGGTCAGTAGGCCTAGCGGTTTATTCTAACGCAGTCCTTAAATAATGCCACACCCTTATGTATGCCAACTTAAGAACTATAATATCTTAATACATACAAAGATGTTTTCGTCATGCTTTAAAAAGTTTACATCTCATCTTTCATCATTTTAAAGGTTTTACTCACTTACCACCCAGTGGTGTTGCTAATGCAATAAGTCCCTGAGCGAGTGACATTAAGCCAAATGCATGCGGTAGATGGTCGAAGCCCACTACATCACGCAACAGCAAGCAAGGAATGGTAAGCTTTGCCCCTAAAAATTAGGATTGTAGAAGATCTTCAACTCGTAGAAAAGCATATCTAGCTCTGAGAATTAAACTATCCCTTTTATCAATCCTACGGAAGGTTGGTCTCATGATGATATGGTCAATTTCAGTAGTTGATCAACTTGAGACTAAAAGGTATTAGACCGATCGCTGCCCTAAGATTTTTTTTGGATCAAATATAAGTAGCCTACAATGGTTGAACTTAAAAATAAACCTGCTACTGAATAAGTTATTTTGTGAAAGGGGACCAGTGTTCAAACTTACAATATGGTTGAATTGATTTTCAAACGCATATAACTGAATAAACAGGTTCTAAAATCAGCTTCCCTTTATAACATTGGGGTTCAGACATGACATTTTTGCTAAGGCGCCTACATCCCCCCCACCCAAAAAAAAAGTAAGAAAAAAGGCAAATGGAATAGTATTCAACGTACTAGTACACAATTTTAACATTACCTTGGCAAAACCCAAACACTGCAACGAGTATGAGCAGATGGACCAACTTAGAGCTCACCACAAGAAGAGCAACAGAACCGCCACCAAGAAGTCCATATATGAC
Organism: Lingula anatina; assembly: GCF_001039355.2. Next base: position 269,566 of record NW_019774569.1, read on the forward strand.
AAGCCATGTTGCTACCGAGAAAAACCTAACATCCGTAAGGCACGTTGCTCCTATGCGCCCTATGACGACGAATATGCCAATGACTACAAGCAAACAGGAGGCGTTGTCTGAACTCATCCCTTTTTCTTTGGCAAAAGATGGCAAGAACGCCAAGGTCATGTTTTTTCCCCATTGGAAAAATGTCACCGATAATATGACACGAAGATATCGTAAATTGCACACGATCGTCATCCATGAGGTGCTTGTTGAATTGCCCGCTTCTCCTGAATAGCCTTGCTGAGTTTTCGGTTGAAACAAGTCCGACAGAGATCCAAGACCCTGATTGCCATTTTCGCTTTCGTTCGATATAGCCTTGTCATTCTTGTACTCAAATCTTAAGAAAAGTCCAAGCAGTATTCCAATAGAAGAATACGCGGCCGTGGCAATCATTGCCACCCTCCAGTTAAACATGGACGCCATTGAATGTACCAACGGAGAAAGGACGAAAAGTCCAGCGCCACTGCCAGAAGTTGCAATTCCCAGTGCCAACCCCTTGAGTGGGCTATCATCGAAGCAGTGCTGGACGCTCACGGAGCTGGTGATTCCAAGGAAACTGAGCCCCATGGCTTGAAGAAAGCCAAAGGAGACAAGTAGAAAGTCCAGGCTTGGGGCCATACTGCTGAGTACCAGTCCCAAGAACGCTAGTACAGAGCCAATCACTGCCGATAGCCGGAAGCCCAGTACTGGAACCAAAATTCCGGCGGGCATACCTAAAGTGGAAAAAAAGTTCACAAAAAAGTTTTAAAAAGTACGAAAAAAGGCAAATAGAATAACATGCAACGTACTAGCACTCAATTTTCCTTATGATCACTTACTTAGCACAATAACACTATATTGATGTCAGGTATTCTGGGAGGGTGTATTGACTGCGTTAGGGTGGGCGCTTCCACGGCAGATTCAGCGAAACACGCTTTAATAGACTCTATTTCAAGAAGTACTAGTAGACTCTTCATTGCAACCTCTGTGGTCTTTATTTAGTTAGGTCCTTTTCACTTGAAGTGTTATAGTTTAGCTATACAATCTACCGGTGCACTTTGCGAGTTTGGTAACGTATAAAATACGCGGCTTTCATGTAACCTCAATATAGAAAGGGTCTTAAGCAGTTAGCACAGTGTGAATGGGCCAGTATGCTGGTTCCTGAACACAGGTGTGACAGTAATGGTTGTACTAGGAATGGCAGTCCAGAGTCCCATATTATGAGTACAGGATAAGATTAGTCGGAGTATTGGGGTTAGTATATAAGACAAAAGTCACCTGTACAAAGTAATTGGGTAAGGACTACGGTTCCTAGAAGACTACCATTCCTGCCACAGCAAGGGTGTGTAATAGGAGCAGTGCAACCAAGCGCCCTCTTCCAAAAGCTACAACTAAAAGTGATTCCTGATAAAAGCAACTACATTTGTTCACGCCCCCTCCACAGCTACGCGCGCATTACTCACCAAACAATCCAAAGGCGCAAAGGAGTAAAGCTAAAATCCATGCAATACTTTCTTCTTTTGCTTTGAAATAATCCGACAATAAGCCAATATACAGGCCTGATGAATACTCAACTCCATTGAAGAGACTATGGTAATAAAACGAACTAAATATCACGGCGAATTTATCCGTTGTCATGTTACTCGCTTGTACTCCTCCTGTTGCTTGTTCTCTTTTAAAGTACTGAAAGTGAACTCATAAGAATATTAAGTCGATATTTTTACCACTTTTAAGAGTACCGTTCTTTAGAAAAAGCATCTACCGGTATTACACACGGCCAACAGGAAGACGGCCATGGTCCCCAAGCCGGCACCTAAAAAATGACAACGCAGCTTTTACTTGTATATTGCGTCCTCTAGCTCTAGATCTGCGACCAAGTCAAACTCTTGTTAATTTTTTTTTCTACTCTGTATAGTCGTCCCTGCCAAAACCGGTTTGAAGTACGTCCCAAAAATCTCGTATCAAAGTGCTATCGCGGTCACGTCCAAAAACGTGCAAGTAATGGTAACTGCCGTGCCCTGCAGGCAGGGTGTTCGAGGGTCAGATGTCGAGTCAGAGATCTGTGGATCTACTATGGCGCTAATGGCCCGATCTGCAAGACAATAGGGTTAGCTGACCATGCATGTTAGAAATTAACGTTTTCCTTGTTAAAGCAACAAAAATATATATAAAAAAATGAACTTGAAACTTGACGCAGGTTGACAGGGGCCTCGACCCGCGACGTAGTTTTTTTGTGATTTACATGTACTTAAAGGTACTCACAATGGTATAAAAGAGGTTAGAGTACATACCTTGCACCGTTTATGAAATGTAAGTACCAATTTCATACAAAGCAAAAATAAAATCCACGTGCAAAGAAAAATAAATAAAATGAAAAATAGAAATATAAATGTAGCAGAAAAAAAGCTTTAAAATTGCACTTTTTTAAATATCTGGTCCTGAAAATTACCTACTGATTTTCTCTTCAATATATAGAGTAATAGTATGCAACTGCTACATGTAATATCTGTACGAGTAGGCCTATAATGATTTGAGGAATAATCTATCGTCCTCTTTAAAGTTTAGCTATTTAAAAACTATTCATGAAGAGGTATTTGGGCGAATTTAGCGACACTGATTTGACATAAGTAATAATGTAATAATTATGCATCTTTTGTGGCCTCCCTCCTATGACCTATGGCTTTTGAAGAAATTCCTTGCGTGTCACATATTGAAAGTTGTTTGTTGCGAGTACATGTACCAGCCTTTCCCCATAGGTGATTTGAAAATTGCCTAGGATCAAATCCGACACCCCCATTATAATTTTTTATTCCATTATGTTATTATCATCATTGTTGTCACACATTCTGTGATAGCCAAAATCAGCAATGAAATCGCATCATAACAACATAGTGCACAATAACCACATCGGGGACACTGGGGCTTTGCTTCACCTGACGGGGTGAAGCATGAGAAAATATGCAGAGGAATAAAGCGGGCGTTCAGCCGTGCTTAGAGAGAACGTTACCTTAGGGTTCCCTGAGATACCCCAGTTCACAATTCTTCCACGACGAAGACATCGATTAGACACAGGGTAAGATCTAGGTCGCCAAGCTCACGGTGTCAGTTTCACTTACTCCAGTTCATATGAGTGCATTCTAGTGTGAAGGCCTACTGTACATTTAACATTTATTGAAATAAATGTTATTATAGTATAAAATCTTTGGTCCTTCGTTATTCGTTATTGTCATCGACTTTTTAATAAAAAAAAAAACAGGCCCGGTGTCATGTACCAGAAAGTTCCCCGTGACAGAGATTCCGCTTCCCATTCATTTGTACAGGTGAGCCTTGCCCTAGATTTTGACCTACGTAGATCAAACTAACCCTATCCAATATAACTATATGGAGCATGGACCCTCTCACACGGACCCTCAGTTTCGTGACACCGCCCTTCATGTCACTAACTTTAAGTACACGTTCAGAGTTCAAGTTGTCGCCAACTGCTTCAGTGAGGGCGTGTCTCGTTTTTATGCTCACTCAAGATTTCTTTCTTCAACGCGTGTTTAACGTGTTATATGATGCGTTCGTGGGGGGGGGGGGGGGGGGGGGGTTCTGAAGATTGTGTTGGAAACTGTTGCTCAGGCTTCAATCAGTTCATTTGTGGACTACAATGCACTATGGTGTGATCACGAAGGAAAAGATCTGATACAGATATAATCGGTGTGAATATGAATCTTTAAGCTAATCATTTTAATCATTTTTAGATATCTTCAAAATTACAGTCTATTTGATTATATTTTTATTTTCATCGCTGATTTGATCAAAAATATTGAAAAAAGACGAACACAGTGGGCACAACTCAAAAATGTTTGTTAAGTGCAACAAACACATTTCGCACACAAAAATAATGAATTTAATGTAACAATGTTTTAACATAATGTTTAAAGATATTACCAAATATTATCGAAACTCCAGGAGAAATATACACAGAGTTAATAAGCACGTATGAACTTGGTTAAGTTCACTGTGCAATTTGCCTAAGTTTCAGTGATCTTAAAACCCCCTTTACACTGAACGGCGCCCTTTCTGCAACATGAAACTGGCATCGCTGGCATCGCTGTGCAAAAAGAATGTTTAATGATCTGCCAGGTGTCGGCACATAAAGTATTATTATTATTATTATTATTTTTATTATTTTTATTTTTTGCTCTCAAACAAGGCCGTATTACGGGACGCAGAAAAGTCGCCGCCAAGTGTAAAGGGGAATTACTTGATATCCGACAGATCTTCTTGAGCTCCACCAAGAATATGATATAATAAAATAAATTAACGAAACAAAAACGAAGTACCTAAAAGTATTTGGCAATTATGTTGCCCTCCCTCTTTTATGGAAATTTAGGAATTTTTAAAAGAATTTATGGCGTGTAAATCGGAAATTGGACTAAACCCGTTTGGGCGTAGGGGTAATGAAAATGAAAGGTATCGGTTTCTTCGTGGCCTGCATATTCACAAACTTTGAGCGGTAGCTATAATTACCGAACTGGTTCCAGTTATCTCAGGCAAACAAAACTTTTTTCTAGAAATTTATTCATTTTTATTTAGATAGCAGAGTATACTGGAATGGACGTTCAGTCATTTATACAATTTATCACCGGAACTATGACAACAATAATACAGCAGATGGCTGGTAATACCTTGAATGAATTTCTTCCTTTAAGCAGAAAAGATCTTGCTTAACATGTGAAAAAACAAAATTGCCCATGTAACATAGCCGTACAAATTGTTATATTGATAATGATGAAATTTTAATACCTGTGTACATACACTATGGTTGATGCTGTTACCACTCATACATACACATTTATGTCCAGCTATTACTTTTTTCTCTAAAATGGGCCTTTTTCTTGCAATACTTGCATTAGATATTGGTTTAATGCAAAAATTAAATGACATTTGATATTAAAACTGTTACTTGAGTCATTGATGAAATGAAAATGTATCCATTTTATGTACATGAACACATAATCTGTCAGGAATTGTCTTAGTCGAAAAGAAAGGATTCTTCTTCAATCAACAGCTAATATTGAATCTGATTACCTCAAAAAAAAAATTAATAAATAAATAAAATCAAAGCTATTGAAAGTGAACACTACGAAAAGTCTTAGAAGCAATACACATCATTATTATAAATAATATAACACATATGATGACATTCTATGCTTACACCTTGCAACGAGAAATATAAAATGTCAATATTTTATATTTTCGAGGGGATTTTTATTGTTTTAAATCATCACAAAGATTCATTATTGAATAATTCGATGCAGGATAAACCTCATTTTCTGTATGTGGGTGATAATGAAGGATTACAATACCCTTAAGTGTATTTCACTATTGTTATGCCCCCTAAAACCGCCAAAGGTGGAAGGGAAAGAGACCAACAGCAGATTCAACCAAGTCCACCGAACAATGGCCGTCCGGAAACTGCGCAATGCCGTTTACGATAGTGGTACGGTTTTCGGGCTTACGATTTTAAAACTTTGTCATAAGTTTGAGTTTAGCAAAAATCGTAGACTAAACGGGGGTCGTGGGGCACGGCCACCGCCTGTCTTCGATAGACGCCGCACAAAAAGGCATATCCTAGCAGTTTACGAGCAACGTATTGACATCGCATGGCAAATGTAATCTAGGCAGGCATTTTTGCGATCATGCCGTTCGTATTAGGATTCAAGCCACTGAAAAAAACTAATGAATCCCTTATTAAATAAAACATAAGCTACAATAGAAAAGTGAAAAATTATATTGGGTCTTATGACGTTTTCTATGTTTGTTATTTATGGCACGTTTTGATAATTAACAAACTGAAAAATTGGACCAATATTTGGCCCTATATTCGGATTTCCTTTGTCATCTATAGGAGTCTGCGCAAGCACCTTGCCTTGAACATACAGCGCGTGCATCAAACCAATACAGTCTGGGATCTTGCTAGGTCGACCGTTCAGGCCTTCTTGCAAACAATATAAAAGTCCAGTAAACATTCTAATAAACGCCTTTGCTAATCTATAACCTCTCGAGAATGGAATAAGCTTTTCAAACGTGGGGTTATGGATGATTGGCCAAACACCATGCGGGTTAAATGGAATTGATACTCCAGTGTAGTCAAAGAATGTATTGCACTCCATTGTTTCCTCTTGGCAATACTGATTAATGTTTCTATCACAAGATCTACTGTACTTTGGAGTTTGATCAATGCCGCCGCATAATTCCGTTACCCTGATTTCTTTACCTTGTACAATTTGGGAAAATTTGAAAAAGTGAGACAGATGTTTATCTGAGGTAAGGGGAAGGCAGGCGTTACTTCCCTCCCCCTGTTCAGTTATCGTATCAATAGCATTTATAGCTTGGGTTAGATTATCAACGGAGAACGGTCTTGCTGTATTTTCTTGGCCGTACCAAAAGCTACTGTTTATTTGCTTTGTGAGGTTCCCTATAAATATATCGTTATCTCTAGCAAGGCTTGTGATAAGTGTTTTAATTCTTTTATAGAAAACTGATATAGTATTGGTATAATTCCTTTTGAAACAGGTCTGTCTTAATCCATGCTCATGACTGGGATGGTTTTGGTATTTATAACGATACATAAAGTTCGACAGAAATGACATATTTTCAGTGCATTTGGTTGTGAGGATCTGCTCGGGTCTTTCTATTTCCATGAAAACGGATTCAACGTACTCCTTAGAAAGACCCTGAAGATTAATTTCCAGATCTGGTCTCACTCCACCCGGTAGGCGGGTAGGGTATATGGGAACGGCCCGGGGGCTGGCAATGAGGGGAGTCCCACCTACGGCATTTAGAATGTTAGCTACCAGCACTATATGTAGCATTTCTTCTACTAGTACCGATCGAATAGTTTCTGCAATGTATACATTTGTTCCTTCTTTGATGGACATTAAGGCCGTTAGATAAGGTGGAATCGTGGTGAATTCAAGTAACAAAGCTTGTTGTAAAAGTTTCTTGAGCTCAGGAATAGTTGCTACGTTTCCTAATACAGGATTACTCAACCATTTCTTTATCATGTCTCTCTTACTTGGAGACAAGTCCCGAGTCGTTGGCATATAATGCGGATCATGAAAAGGTAGATCTAACGTTCTTTTTATTTTCTCTTTATTGCGTAGAACATTTTCGTAGTCAAGCAAATAAACAAAATGGTTCATAACTGGGTACAGCTTGCTATAATATTCGAATATCGGTCTCACGTCGTCATACCAAGTTGGCACATCAGGAATTTTATAGTATTTATAAATTGTTATTCCCAAAAAGGATGTTGCGAAAATCGAGATTCCCGTATTGTCAGTAACACAAGTGAACAACAGATATAACTGGCCATCGTGAAGTATGGTTCTTCGATTATAATATCCTTTAGATTTTAAATCATTCGTCTTAATCATGATTGTCGCTGTACCGGTTGTGTCTGATGTAACGGGTGGACTTATCTCAAGGGCCGAGCGCGGTTCATTAAATGGCGTGCTACATGGTCCACACAGCTGGAAACGACATATCGATTTATTCCCAAACTGCAGACCTACTGTTAGACCTTTGGCCGGTTCTCCAAACTGACTCACAAAGGTGGTAAACAAAAGCGTTTCATAAGGGCTTCTTCTGTACGAACCTTGATACATTGGCCCAACCGTGATACCATTTTGGCTTTCAGCAAGGATGACCTTACATGCTAATTTACCTCTTTTGGTTATAGTACGAAACATAATGAGTGGTACATGAGCAATGTTTTTCTTGAAAGTTTTCGATATATTAATAGAAACTACTCCACCAAAAGCGAAATACCATTGTGAGTCATCATACCTGACTTCTATAGCTTCTGAAGAATTCATATAACTTTCGCAATCCGAGCCGATTGTTGCGTTCTCGCTCGGAGATAAACTGACAAATATCTTTCCAGTTTCAGCCTTATCAAAGTCCCCGGTACCATTAATTCGAATGCTATTTCCCATATCTAAGGTGAGAAGTTTCAAGCCATTATCGACTACAAAAGGAGCATGACAAAACATCAAACCAAGACATTCCTCATGCTTAGCACGTAATAACCTAGTGAATCTCATAGAAGGAACTGAATCTTCGTTATGATGCGTCCCTATTGTTCCCACTATGCGACCGAAAAGAAAGTATTTTTCATATCTGTCTGGGTAGTACATATCAAGATTAAACTTAATTGATAACGAATTACTCTTGCCAAGCTCAGTGAGAAATTGGGATTTCAAGGGCGTGTTAAACCACTTAATGTCCGTTAGAATGGATTTCACCTGTATCCCAACAGAGCCAGCAAACAAAGATGCTGAATGCGGGCGTTTGATCCAAGCCTGCTGTGTGGCTGTGGGCACCAATCTTCCACGAAAGACGTTGGACAGAATCAGCTCCATTCCGTAAATGGTGGAAAGAGTGTCGCACAGTGTAAATAGGTCGATCAGTTTTGCTGGAGCAGCTGCATACCAGTCTACGATGACAATGATGTATACATGAGGATCACACATTTAGGACGTTAAATAATATTTAAACGCTTACGGCCGGACATGCAGCCATGCATACCTGGACCAAACAGTTGGAGTGACAGGACAGGATATAAATGTACGATTTTAAAAACAATCAATAAAAACATGGCAAAAAAAGCACGCTTTAAATGAAGTCAAAAAAACATTAATCTTTTTATATATTACATACCTTCTATTCCTTGCCCAATTATGGGATCGCCTCGGTCTGTGCAATTCCCATTGACGTAACACACACTAGTCACAAAAACTTCAGAAAACATGAAGTTCCCTGTTCCCTAAAGATAATAGTATTTACCAGTAAACGTTAGGGAAACATATTGCTTTTTGAAAAATTTACTTGTTGATTTTATATGAGAAAACATTAATTTAATGCATCATTTTAATACGAAGGAGTGGCTTATTACACAAAACTGTTCATGAAACATGTACACAAATGTTAAGATTATGGAAAATAATGAAAATTTACATTATTTACTAAATTTTACCCGACAACCGTTTAGGTTTGTTGCACCTGAGGGTTCATCAGGGTTCAGATAATTTCATATCACAAGGAGTTTGCCAATTCGTACAACGAACGCACTTAAGGTCATTTTAATATCATATGATAATTAAGTATGGTTTTCATCGAAGTTTTTACTATATTTTGTACCAGGGTGTCACCATTGGTCACTTTGGCAACAGGTGATGATTAAATATGATGATTAAATATGAATATAATGTATCTGCGAAAACATTTTCAGGATATGGTACGAAGTTATACCTTTGAAACTATATAGTTGCATTTTAAGGGGCAATGACTTGGCATAGATACTGGCTTTATGAATACGAATAGTAAGACATACTTGTGGGTTGTATCCTTCATTAATAGGCTGCAGGCGAGGTCCAAAATTAGCTGTCATATTCAAGTTATCCAATGCGTTATTTGTTGTCATTGGGTCCACGAAGAAATTTCCTGAGAAGTGCAAACGTGGAAAACCAAGGTAAGAATGCCTCAAAACTGAAAAGATAAAGTTTTACGTTAGGAACAAATTGAACGATATATATATATATATATATATATATATATATATATATATATATATATATATATATATATTAAATACCAGTATATGTTAGACACACTGACCAATTTGATATTCGAAATGCATATTCCTTAAATCAGGATACAACGTAGGAAACTGTTTAAAATTAGAAACACTATATATAAATATAATATAAGAAATAAAAGATATAAATGATTGTGGAAATCCCAAAACAATTCCACTACAATTCCAGTAGGCGAATTGACTTACCGTGTTCTCCATCTCTGTTACTAGATATTGTAATAATGTTTGTCAGTAGAAAAATGATGATAAAAACAACTTCAAAGTAAAGCCCACCCATGGTTATGACATTGAGTGCAAATGAACAGCAAGCAGGTACCAGGTGGACACAGAAACGCCCACGGTCTATCACGCTTTCGCACACTGGTACCTCGTTAAGGTTAACTTAAAGTTCATTAACGTGATACAGTGATCTCCTACGCACACTAGTATTTACTTAAGCATCTAACTTACACCGGAGAATTAAGGTCGCCAAGGTAATGACACTGTGTGCACATGAACCTAAAGGGGTATATAGGTAGACACAGATCTGCCCACGGTCAATCACGTTTTCACGCATTACGGCAGCACATTAAGGTCAACTTAAAATACATAAACATGAAGCACTTATCCACAAGGCACACCGGTGTTTACTTATGCATTTAACTTATCACAGGAGAGTTTAATTAAGGCCGCCAATGGATGTGTCAGGTGATGTTAAAACAGACTGAGATGATCTGTCCATTGGTTTGCATGGGCTATCTAGGTTTAAATAAAACAAATTTAGATTTACAAAACATACATTTAGAGGTCCAACAGATAATGTTCTTATGGTTATATTAACACCATTTGTCGTTCCTTTGGAATGATAAAACAGCTGGCGTAACATGTGCACGAAGATGCACTGTCTTTAGTTATTCAACAATGTGAATTCCACCACATGTACTGATGTTGTCACTGCCACCAGTCACACTAGAAGCGACACCCCCTTCGTCGTAGGCCTGCTCAGGATGCCTGCGAAATCAAATTTGACCGCCTTGGCGGTGCGGATGGAATCTGGCGTCAATAGTAAAAGCCATATGATTCTAATGCTGTGCTACCAATTGTTGATGGTTCCAAACTCATTAGAGATATGGACGTCGGTTTTGTGTTGTTCACAGTGGCTTCCTTAGAATTTGTCTGGTGTATTTACCTGCTACAAACAAATTGGCGTTCGCAATGGGTTTTGTTTGGCGATCTACCCCTCATTCTGAAGGGTACGGGCTGCCTTGGTTTAGTTGTAGCACCTAAATCGTAAGAACAATGGGCCCCGTTTCCTGGTGGTAAGTTGTGTGATGGCGTCTGCATAGGTACACTAGTTTGAGCATTCCTCTGTAAAACTGTGCCATTCGTTTCTTGTAATATAATAATCTATTTGGCAAGGTTTATCTGTTTCACATCATTATGAAGCGTAGCAATAATGCTGTGACACTGTTTCGCTCAATTCAAATTTCAAATTCATCTTTGCAAACGTTAACGAAACATTGATACCTTTTTAACAAAACTATGCCCTCTTATAATCATACTAGGTCCAACCCAAAGAGCCCTAACCAATGAAACTACCATTGAGTACCACGGAAAAAGGTAGTCAATTAACTTGTGTTGGCACACCTGACTACATACTTTCCTATTCTCGTTCTCCATATGAAATGGATTAAAAAAAAACCAATACGTTTTATCCTTATGCATAATTTTAAAACTATATTCCATATTAAATTTCATGTCCATACACGTGGGTGGGTGGGGGGGAGGCATCGTGTTATTTTTCTGACTTTGATATACATACATGTAAATACAGTTTGTTACTACTATATAAGGCTATCCGGAAGGTGTTTTATCATTTTGTAAGTTGTCGGGGAAGATGACAACATATATATATATAGTTAAAAAACAGCATTATGAAAAAAACAAAATGTCAAGGCTATGGCAATCATTTTGTGCAACCCTGACTATCTCCGAACACATGCCAAAACCCCACGGAATGTTTACATTCTCGGCTCAGTGCAATCTAACCGCTGGAAGACGCTTCACCTGTTAAGTGTGTAGGAAGGCGGTCTCTAGTATATAAATAGCGCCCAAAAGTTGCTGCTCATTATTTCAACATTTTCAACTTCAAAATGAGCGAAATACGTGCTATTTGTCTGATCCTATTTCTAATTGTTGGATCTATCACCGGGGAAGATGCCAACACTGACACAGATGTGAGCGAAGATTTTTCTCTTTCATATAACAATGGCAAATGCTTCATTTATAGTTTTGGTAAGTATTTGTGTTTGAATTTCAAATTGAGTTAATTGAAAAGCCACAGGATGCCTCGTTTATGCCTTTATTCACTTATTCGTAACTTCAAATTTAGTAAAAAAAAGTCCATTTACAAACATCCTGTTTCATCAATATGCATCACATAGAGTAGAACAGTTTCATTAGCTATGTTATTATAATAGACTTGTGAAGATTCTTTTGTCTATAGCTATTTATATTAGTTTGATCTTACCATCCAATATTTCATCTGCTTGCAGTCCGATTTCATCAGGGAATGAGGTTGTGACAGGTATGACAACCTGTCACCCCCTCTGGTGTGCTATTTGGTCAGATCCCCCCCCCTTGCCTGCCCCTCCCTTAGGAGTGGTAGGTAGAGGTTGGGTAGCTCAGTCCCATCATTCCGATTCAACTTGGCCCCATGTAAGCGGATGTTAATTGCTTCAAGAACTTTCCGGTGTAGATCTCGTGGCTCTCTTTCCAAGATTATTATGTCTTCTATGGTTGTTGATGTTATACAATGCCCTGTCTGTTCCTGGTGTTGGCTGAGGGCAGATTTTTTATCATGTTTTTTGATCGATTTTTGATGTTCAGCGATTCTTTCAGTTAAGGAACGTCCTGTCTCTCCGATGTATTTCTCTCCACACACCTGACACTCACACTGGTATACAACTCCACACTGTTCTCCTGGGTCTAATTTGTCCTTTGGGGATACTAGGATGCCTCTTAGTGTCTGTCCTGCCTTATGGTGTAATACTACATTCCTTTTTCTGAATGCTCTTTTTAGCTTTTCACTAACCCCTTTCATGTAAGGTAGTACTGCATATCCTTTGGGTTTTTCTTTTTCAGTCATGTTCTCGGGCCTTTGTTGTTTTTCTCTTCCTTTCTTTTCCCCTTCTTTTATAGCCCATTCTGGGTAACCACAATTTCTAAAAGCCACTCTGATTTTTTCCTTCTCTATCTCTACCTTGGGTTTCTCTTTTATCAGTGTGTCTGCCCTATGCATCAGCGTCTTGATGATTCCTATCTTCTGTTGGACAGGGTGGTGGGATGTCCACTGAAGGTAGTGGTCTGTATGCGTAGGTTTTCTATAAATGTCTGTTGTGATGTTATCATTCTTCCTAATAAGCTGTAAGTCCAGCATGGGTAATGTCTGGTTGTCATCTTCCCTTTCTATTGTGAACTTAATGCTGTCATGTTGTGCATTGTATGTAAGGGAGGGGCAGGCAAGGGGGGGGGGATCTGACCAAATAGCACACCAGAGGGGGTGACAGGTTGTCATACCTGTCACAACCTCATTCCCTGATGAAATCTGACTGCAAGCAGATGAAATATTGGATGGTAAGATCAAACTAATATAAATAGCTATAGACAAAAGAATCTTCACAAGGCATCACATAGAACTTTTAAAGCAGCGGTGAGCATTTAAAATTTGTTAAATGTTTTATTAATTTTAAGAGATAATTTACCAAACCAATGTATACATGTACTGTTACTTAACTGATTAATATCTACAGTATATCTTTTTCAAGCAGGCGGACCAACAGGTATAATGTAGCAGGGCAAGGATAATATACAGGGTTACTACTTAATATGGAATATTATTTTTTGGCGAGTAAATTTTCTACAAAATATTTATTTTCTCTCTTACTACTTTAAACCCAAAACTGAGGTGTCACTCCATGTGTAGCCAGGTGTGTTACCTAATTACCACACAACTCTCGAAAGCATTGATGCATGCAGTTGCAAGTTCTCTGGTTAGAAATGTGAGGGGTGCTCTTTTCGGCAATTTCTGCCCTTGTATAAATATGCATGGGTTTGGCCTATCTTTGTGGTGTATTTAGAGAAGCAACAAAGGGATCGCTCTGAAACTTGACAGGTACCTTACAGAAGATAAGTTTCGACAGCTAATCAAAGCAGCTTACTATGGGATTCTTTCTCTCAGAGAAAATGGCCAGAAACGGACAGCCATTGCCAGGCAATGCAACATTTATCAGGAACCATTAGTTATGTCCTCCAAAGAAATGCTACAACAGGGGCACCTACTCCAATACCTCGACCAGGGTGTCCGCGTATCACACCAAGAAGACAGGATCGCCTTCTCTTATGAGTGCGCCGTGCTGGTCGTACAAAGACAACCAGTGTCCTCAGAAAAGAGTGGCAGAATGTCATTCAAACGCGTTTCAAGGTCCCTCGTGAACAAAAGATTACTGCAAGCCGGTTACTTTGCACGAAGACAAGTAGGGAAACCACTGTTAACAGCAAGTCATATTCAGCGAAGTCTGCAATGGGCTGGGGACCACTTGCGTTTGCAGCCAAAACACTGGAATCACATTGCTTTCGGTGATGAGGCCAGATACGGAGATTTCAGGGTTGACGGTCAAATCCGTGTCCGCCGACGTGTACAAGAGTCATAAAACATTGATTGTGTACTGCCTAGGGTGCAAGCAGGGGTTGGGAACGTCTCTGTTTGGGGAGCATTCCATGCCGGTGCCCAGAACCAGTTGGTTTTTCTAGGAGGCAACCTCAACCAGGGTTCCTACAGAGACATTCTACAGCAAACAATCCTTCGATTTGTAAGAATCATCTTCAGGAACAACTTTGTGTACCAAGACGACTGCGCAACCCCACATCGAGCTCGCAGGATCACTATTTTTCTCCGAAACCAATGGGTCTGTGAGTTACTTCCGCCCACAGATTTTCAATTGGGTTCATATCTGGACCGAAACAGCTGTAGGGACTTATGTAAATTAAAATGGAGAGAACAGATTAACTTTGTTCGTTTTCGTGTCTTTCTATACTAGCTCCCCATGGTCCGTCACCATGGGTAAAGCAATGTTCCATAGTGTATCAACTATATTCTCCGGTTCTCTATATTCAACTGGTGTTGAATATTTTAGTTAATAGGTTTGCAGATTTTAGAACTTTAAAGCAGTAGTGAGCATTGAAATTGAGTTAAATGTTTTATATTATTTTATAAATTACCAATCGAATACGTAAAAACACTATTTCCTAAATGATTAAAATCTGGAATTTCTTGTTTTCAGGACAAGCAAACCAGAACCCGCTTGCCGGTCAAGTAGCAGGTATAGCATGTAAAACATAAAATTTGAATGATTGGCTATATATCTCCGAAACATAAAATGCATCAGATTATATAATTTAAGACTAGTTAGTAACGGATACTGTAACCCTTTATTTTCATCCGGATACCGAAAGTGAGGTTTTTCCTGCATCTAATTATTCAGTAATGCATCTATCTTTGTGTTGATTTAAAACAACAAAAATCACCCCCAAAATATAAATAACGACGCTTATATTCCTCGTTGCAATGCATAAGCATAGGCAAGTCGAAGCTTTAATCGTCAATTTAACACCTTTCTATGTTGAGGTGAGATAGCCATCGGTATGGGGAGTAATCTTGTCCCTAAACAAGATTTTATCACAAAATTTGGCAAAGTTGGCCACTATTATTTTTGTTATGGAGTTATGAGCTCCTAATAAAGGATTTTCATTGATCAAAGGCATTGTTTTGCTTTAACAAAGATAAAATCTGAACTGTTACTTAACTGATTTAAATCTGTATTATTTTCTTATCTTCATAAAGAAGCACAAGCATTCGGATCAACAGGTTTAGCAGGGCAAGGATAATATATATATATATGGTCGGTCATATATTTCCGAAACATAAAATCATTTAAATTATAGATTAAATTATAAATTTAATACGGTGGTAAAAAACGACTTTTTATTAAATTATTCATTAATCCCGCCGAAAAAAATGCCTCTATGTGAAGCATAAGAAGGCTTGCACACCAAGACCTTTAAACCTATATGCTTACGCGTACTTTAAAAATTATACATATATATATAGAGAGAGAGGGAGAGAGAGAGAGAGGGAGAGAGAAAGAGAGAGAGAGAGAGAGTCAGTCAGTCAGGTTGATTAAAAAGTGTTCTTTTCATTGAACAAAGGCATTATTTTGCTTTATCAACGATAAATTCTGAACTAATACTTTTAAGAAAAGAAATGGGTTTTGGGGCATTTAATGATGTCGTTAAAACGACGTTCGTGGGTGCTCAGTAAATGAGAAATTTGAGAAACCGATTTTTCCTTTTTTACCCCAAAATTGCAATTATGACGTCACCCGTAAGATGACGTGTGTAAATGTTAATTAATTTAGTCAATGAACACTGTATCCAAAATAATGTATATAAGGCAGTAAATAAGGGGGTTTTGGCGAAGGGTAACA
Organism: Lingula anatina; assembly: GCF_001039355.2. Next base: position 285,754 of record NW_019774569.1, read on the forward strand.
ATATCTTTAAACAACCTTTCATACCGCAGTGGTGGATTTCTGGTCCCCTCTTGAAATAAGAAACTAGCTGAATCATAGTTCTGAACCGGATAATGGATAACGGATCAGCCCCTGAACCGGGTACTTCTGCTTATTTTATTCTTCCTTGGAAAAACTTGCATAATCTTAATTTAATCTTAAAGGAAATGTGATAGCAAGAGAGGTGAAGAATCTACTAAGAATCGGTCAAGCAGGGGGCCCCTGTGAGCAGAAAGACTGCTGGACTCACTGCCACATCGCTAACGGCAAAGGAGGCTTTTGTCAAAATCCTGAATTCTGCGAATGCTTCGAGTAGCCATTAGGCTAAAAAGGTAAAACAAGACATAGAAGACAAACAGATACATTTCAAGGATTTCACCTAATTTTCCATTTGATCCAATGTCAATTTTGCTAAAATAACATGAAAAGCGCACATGATGGTTTTGAGTGAATTTATCAAAGTTATAGATATAGGCCTATTCATGTTACACATATATCTTGTTAATGTAATATTTTCTTATCCTTCCTTTTTTCAGAAAACCCTGGCAATAACACCGACTTCGTTTTATTCAATTTCTTCATTTTGAAAAAAAATGAAAAATTTTGTTAAATGAAGCAATAAACATAGATTGCATGAGAAAACATGTTTTAGATTCCGTTTTTTTTTTCAAGTTATTTTATCCCACTTTTAAAATGACGTGATTATTTTCTGACAACAAAAGTCAAACGTTTCAAGGGATTGTGATCGCATGAGGGTTACTGAAAATAAAGAATTTTACTATTGAATGGATTATTGCATTATTATTAACACCAAATAGAAGGGTTAATTGGTTGGCTATATTCTGAAGAGTAGAAAAAATAAATAAATACGATGGCGACACTGGTTAACAAAGACAATAAATAAAACAAATAACCTTTCGTGTAGAAGAAAAGATTTTAAAGTTGCACTTTCTTTAATTTCTGATATGTCCTACTCATCCCCCCTTCCATCTGTAAAGCAATGTGATATCTGTACAAGTATATTTTTTCGATGAATTATGTAACAGACGTAAGTCTGTTGCTCATCTCTAAGCTAAGCTATTTAAAAACCATAAGGAGGTATTTGTTAAGTGGCAATGATTTAACATAAGTAGTAATATAATAATTATGCATCTTTAACAATGTGCAAGACTTCACTGGTGTTTGGCCTATCCTCTGAGGCATACGTTGCAATACAAACATGCACCGATCGAAATTCAAAAAGAAATTTTATTAGGATGCATACTGTGATTTTACAACCTAAATTGATACATCACGGGCCTTACGTACATGTAGTCTGAGAAAGACAATGCAAGAGAGTGAAGCACATGCGTGTTTGGTGACCCATTTCCTATGACCTTTGGCTTCAGAAAAAAGACTTGAAAGTTGAATTTAACCGTGACCCTAGTAGAGAGTATAGTCAAGCATTGAGGAACAATCATTTTGAATTTGGATGTGAATTTTCAAAAAAAAAAAGTGTTATCTTCATTTTTACTGTTTCGACATTTTGACAGTTGAAAGGATGAGTGTCAATAAGAGGGTAAAAGTGCCCACCTTTGTACATGAAAAATAAATTGTGAATAAATGGGAAAAATAATGATGCCAAATTAAAGTTGGGGTCTTACACTTTTATGATCCACTTAAATCCTTGTCTTTAAATTTGAAATATATAAATTAATGTCAAAAAATGTCAAATATTCATGAAAATGTGTGTGTTTTTTTTTGGGGGGGGGGGTTCTGAAGTACAATGCTACATATGGAATATTACTTTTTGGGGAGTAAATTTTCTACAAAATATTTAATTTCTCTCTAACTACTTTAAATCCAAAGCTGAGGTGTCGCTCCATGTGTAGCCAGGTGTGTTACCTAATTACCACACAACTCTCGAAACAATTGATGCATGCAGTTGCATGTTCTGTGGTCAGAAATGTGAAGGGTGGTCTTTTCGGCAATTTCTGCCCTTGTATAAAAACGCATGGGTTTGGTCAATCTTTGGAGTGTGTTTAGAGAAGCAACAAAGGGATCGCTCTGAAACTTGACAGGTACCTCAGTGAAGATATGGTTCGACAGCTAAGCAATGCAGCTTACTATGGGTTTCTTGCTCTCAGAGAAAATGGCCAGAAACGGACAGCCATTGCCAGGTAATTCAACATTTATCAGGAACCGTTTGTGAAGTCCTCCAAAGAAATGCTGCAACAAGGGCACCTACTCCAACACCTCGACCAGGGTTTCCGCGTATCACACCAAGAAGACAGAATCCCCTTCCTCTTAGAGTACGCCGTGCTGGTCGTACAAAGACAACCAGTGTCCTCAGAAAAGAGAGGCAGAATGTCATTCAAACGCCCCTTTCAAAGTCCCACGTGAACAAGAGATTTCTGCAAGCCGGTTATTTAGCACGAAGGCTAGTAGGGAAACCACTGTTAACAGCAGGTCATATATAGCGATGTCTGCAATGGGCTGGGGACCACGTGCGTTTGCAGCCAAAACACTGGAATCACGTCGTTTTCAGTGATGAGGCCAGATATGGATTTTTTAGGGTTGATCGTCGAATCCGTGTCCACCGAAGTGTACGAGGGGCATAAAAGGATGATTGTAAAGTGCCTAGGGTGCAGACAGGGGATGGTAACGTCTCTGTTTGGGTAGCATTTCATGTCGGTGCCCAGAACCAGTTGGTTTTTCTAGGAGGCAACCTCATCCAGGATTCCTACAGAGACATTCTACAGCAAACAATGCTTCGATTGGTAAAAGTCATCTTCAGGAACAACTTTGTGTACCAAGACGACTGCGCAACCCCACATCGAGGCCGCAGAATCACTGTTTTTCTTCAAAACCAATGGGTTCAGCAACTGCCCTGGCCTCCAAACTCTCCAGATATGAACCCAATTGAAAATCTGTGGGCGGAAGTAACTCACAGAATTAATAGCTATGGTCCTCGGCCGGTAAATAGTGATGAACTGCGACAGGCAAATATCACTGCGTGGAATGATATCCCCACCCAAACTCTAAAAAACGTGTTACAGGGTATGCCATGTAGGATGAGGGCGCTGCAAGCGGCTGCTGGAGGTCATACCCGCAATTACTGACTTTTCATGATTAACTGTAGTGAGTTCTTTGACTGTGTAACATATCACTGTCCGGAGGCTATCATTTTCTTTAATATCTTATCTTAAAATATATACTGACATCAAACTGTTGATATGGTTTTCTGGGGGTGTTCCTTTCTTTTGAATGGAATCTTATATCAGATTTGATATTATTGACCAAAATATCTTACAACAGAAGACTGGATGTTATTATCACTCAGTGACATACTTTTTAATGATTCAAGCCAAAAAAAAAATTAATCAGCACTCAAAAATGACAATGATAAAAATATTCCATATTAAGTAGTAACCCTGTAGATATAGATAATATAGATAACTTTTGAAAAAAAAAAAAAAAAAAAAAAAAAAAAAAAAAAAACAGGTCTTTGAAAGGGAAGCAGGGGTGGGAATTAGTAAAATATTTTAAGTGGCAAGCAGAAAAAGAAAATTCATTTTCATATAATGCATGCTATCAAAAAGGGAAAATATGGATGAGAATGGAGTCTAAATACAGTTAGTATATTTGATTTCTATTCTTATTTCTTAGGTTTAAGAAAGATAAAATGTAAAATGTTCTTCAGATATTCAAAGTTGTATTAATTATTATAATAGCAGACGCACATTGTGGTGGCCCCTACGTTATATAGAGACCCATTCTATAAAGACCCTCTACACATAGGGCGGGCTTGACCAACCCCACCCCTAATGGGCATGAAAGTACATATTGTACAACAAAACTGTTGTGTAAATACCTCCTTTTACATCTATTTTGCATAAAAAGTAAAATAAAAGGCTGCAGCACATACACCCTGGTTTTGTTACTTATGACTTAACCTTCCACACCAGCACTATTTGTAATTCATGTAGCACTGTATTTTTCTTTCTTTTTTTTTATTTGCCAAAATGCTATGTTGTCAAGGAGATCAGTGAAAACCTATTGACTTGGTAAATAGTCCAAACAAGAGACCGCCAGCCTATAATTAATTACCATACGTTTACCAGATAAAGCAAACTAGCCAATATACTGATGATCATCTGCTAGATGGCCAGTTTGAAATCAGTACATGCAAAGATGCACCTGATTTAATCAGATCCAAAATAGTTAATTAAGGCACACATCTAGCCACCAGTACACACTATGGATTTAGACCTCCTATAGCAAAACTAGACCCATCAGTGGCTGGTACTGTCAATGAAAAGCAGGTTCCAAGACAGTTGGAAGTTGTGCACATATCACTTCAATCCTGTGGTATATGGGGTTTGCCGTTTGCCATGAGGAAGGGATACAATCGAAAATTGTTGTGGAGAAGGCTGTTTGGATGCCTCACGTTGATCAACATCAAGTGGTGACAGTATTAGTGAGACGGAAAGTGTTCTGGACAGCACATCTGATTAATTATCTATTGTTTCTTATACATTTTTATTCTCATATTTCTATATTTTGTATAAAATAACTCTTGCATTGCATTCTGTACAAGGTCTTTATCACATACATAATCTTATATGAAATACTTTTTAGGTGATTTAATTTCATTGCCATACAGATTATTGGCCATAACAGTTATTATGTGTACTATATTTTCACTCAGTTTTTACTTTTACCTTATCATTGTTTTGGTACAATTTATACCTTGTTTATTTTATTGTTAATGGAAACATTCCAAATAGCTGTTTAGAGTGCTTTTACACATGAGTTTTTTTTTTTTTTTTTTTTTTTTTTTTTTTTGCTACTGTGACAGCCTTTTGCTTTGAGCATTTTTTACTATTCCTACGAGCATTGTAAAAAATGTGTATTGGTTAACAAAACAATTATTTAGACCAACAAATGCTGGTCTGTGAGAAAAATTATATAAAATTAATAAATACGCTGAAACAAGTTTTCCTATAGTAACAAGACTTTTATACAGTAAAGTGAAATAAGTAATGGCTTCTGTGAGAAAATACACCACCTCGCTCCCTCTCTTCTATAAGATTTTAAAAAATAACAATTACTTTCCCATTTACTTGTTCCACAACACAGGTATTATATAACTCTTTTTTTTTACACAACAAGACAAGTTTCATTAGAAAAAACCGTTTATGTAATATATATGCTGAAACAAGTTGCTCTGATTCATTAGACTGCATACAACAGGTAAATCTGGCTACACCCCCCCACCCCACACACATATATAACTCATTAAAAATACTAAGTTACGATGCCTCAAACCAAATAATATTTTTTCGCCCAACAAATATATGCATAAAATTTATAATAGCAAATTATTTAAAAAATTGAGGATGGGCACTTTGCCAATGGTTATCAGCAATCATCCTTTATAATGCTTTATATCTTTAAATACCGTGTTCATATAGCAGTGACACCGGATATTGAGAAGACGCGTAGGGACTCGCTGCATAGTAAGCCTTTCCCCTTCTAGTGCGGATTGTTTTATCGAGGGCGTCTCGATAGTCCGAAGGTTCATTGGTCCTAAAAACCGTTACATTTTCATCAGTTTTTAAATCAAGGGTTCGTTGGTCCTAAGATTATCTATATTGAGCATTAGAAGCAACGAACCTTCGGACTATTGCTACGGTCCCGTCTTATCTGTCTTAATCTTGGGTCTATGACACTCTGTGACTCTCTGGTTTTATTAATTTTTTGAACTCTTCCGCCTGATACAAACATGCATGGCAAAATGTTCCTTTGTGTTAAATGGGAGATGCATCTTAAAGCCATGAAAACTCTATGTGGCTCTATAAATTTATGATTAATAATACACGTACAGTATAAAATAAAAGAAGCTATTGGCAAACAGTATACTATATGTACACCGTAAAATGATACAAATGTGTGACCTTCTTAAAAAATAATATAGCGTTTATTGCAACTCGCATTAGTATTGCACAATGTAAAGGTTGATTTAAAAACTGGCAATTGCTCGCTTTCTGCAATTTACACATTGTCTTTATGGGTCCGTCCAATCTGTCCAATAGTACTACAGGAATACTTGAGGATTCCCCTACCCTGTAATTATCATGTGGCCTCTATTGTTCGACCGTACGGGGCAGGGTTGAGAGACCATGTGGCCATTTGGTAAGGGGAATTTCAGGCGGCACTGTATCTCCCTTTATGCCCTCGGGCGTATAGGGCACCAACAAAGATCTTCCACTGCTCTCTGCCACGAGCTAGCTAGGTGGTGAATGGTTTCCCAGCTTTCTCCCAGTTGTTCAACTCTGCTTCGACAGTCCTTCTCCATGTGGTCTTAGGTCTGCCTCTTTTTTACGTGTCCCTCTGGTGTCCAGTACATGGCTTTTTTTGTGGTGGAATTTAAGTCTTTTCTCAGCACATGGCCAACGTATTTCTATCTTCTGATTCTGATGACTTCACTTATGCTTCCCTGGTTGTTTTTTTTTAACAGACCTTCATTTGATATAGTTCTTGGGCAGAATATTTTAAATATTTTTCTGAGGCTTGAGGTGTGAAAGGTAGAAAGCTTTCTGAACCATAGAAAAGAGATGATAGTACACAACTCTCAAATATACGGACTTTGGTTTTCATGCTATATTGAGAGCATTTCAAGATTTTCCAATCTGTCTGTTTTAACATAAAATATCATAATGATAACATAAGTAGTCCCGATGAAAATACCATAGAGCTGCTGGCTATGAAGGTGATTTGGTGAGTTGAGAAGTGGTCCTTCAACCAACCTGGAAGTAAAAAATAATATTATATACAATGTCAAAGAGACCTTAATCCTCATCAAATGGAATCATTTGTCTCATTTAATAATTGATATCAATGTTGTTAAATATCTGATAAATAATAATCTGTTTTACTGATTTTCATCACTGTTATGATACTTAATAACTTAAGTAGACGACCACAACAAGCACAAGTCAAAAAGGTTCGCTAGGGGCAACAAACATTTTGCGCATTAATTTCCTACGCCACAAACGAACCCCTTCCCTATACATAGCATATTATCTGAAATGCTATGAGAATATTGATACATTCAAAATATGACGACCGAGGCTGGGAAATGTGAAAAACGCTATTCTTGTGGCGCAGTTCTGTGCATTCGTTTGTCGTATGTTTTTATACATTTTTCATTTGGATCTTCATTTTAGTCAGTAAATTATACAAAATGTACATCGCAGACCATAAATACGCCACGCCCTATCACGATTTCTTTGAAGGTCTATATAATACTTTTACACATATTGAAAGGCTTTCTCTGTAATAAAAACTTTAATAACATCTTCCTTCTTTGTCAGTAAGGCTTAATCACTTACCCCCAAGTGGTGTCGCTAATGCAATAAGTCCCTGAGCGAGTGACATTAAGCCAAATGCATGCGGTAGATGGTCGAAGCCCACTACATCACGCAAAAGCAAGCACGGAATAGTAAGCTTTGCCCCTAAAATTTTGAAGTGTAAGAGATGTTCCATTGGTGGAAAATTATGTACATCACAGCAGAGGTCAATTTTCTGAGCCTTGTTTCAAAAATAATAATTAAAATAAAAATAATCCCAGTGGAAGGTTTGTCTCAAAGTAGTCAACATTAACCCGGGATATTCCAGAAATTCTAAATAGCAATGTTCAGCTAAATTACAATCAGTGGAGAATGTTTTAAAGTCTTAAACAGATACTGGCAGCTGCCCTGGTTATCTTATAAAGTAAATTAAAACTAATGAGGAGCTGGTCGGCACTTAAATTAACCCCCTAAACATTTAAACTTTTGGCGTATTATGCGCACGCACACACAGATCACCACCGCCAACAACAACATGAACACACACATCCTCTCTCCTGAACTGCACCTGTGTTGATGCCAATAACTGTTTGAACTTTAATATAACAAAGCGTATCAATTCTACTATATCTAGAGGCCGGCGCAGAATTTCAATTTGCCAAACTCGAAAGAACATATATAGATGGCTGCAAAATGCTCAGATAGAAGGACAGACATTACTTTGAATCTTACCTTGACAAAACCCAAACACTGCAACCAATATGAGCAGATGGAGAAATTTCGAGAACACTACAAGAAGAGCGACCGACATTCCACCTAGAAGTCCGTATATGACAAGCCATGTTGCTGCTGAGAAAAACTTCATATCCGTAAGGCACGTTGCTCCTATGCGTCCTATGACGACAAAAATGCCAATGACGACCAGAAACCAGGAGGCGTTGTCTGAACTTATCCCTTTTTCTTTGGCAAAAGATGGCAAAAACGCCAAGGTCATATTTTTACCCCACTGGAAAAGCAACGTTGATGATACGACACGAAGGTATCGGAAATTGCACAAGATCATTATCCTTGAGGTGTTCGTAGAATTGTCCTCTGTCCCTGAGCACTTATTGCCATGCTGGTTTTTCGGCTCAAACAGATCGGACAGAGATTCAGGATCCTGATTGTGATTTTCGTTTTCGTTCGTTATCGCCTTACCATTCTTGTACTCAAATCTTAAGAAAAGTCCGAGCAATATTCCAATGGTAGAATACCCCGCCGTGGCGATCATTGCCATCCTCCAGCTGTACATAGACGCCATTGACTGTATCAACGGAGAAAGGACGAAGAGACCTGCGCCACTGCCAGAAGTTGCAATTCCCAGTGCCAACCCCTTGAGTGAGCTATCATCGAAGCAGTGCTGGACGCTCACCATGCTGACGACACAGACAAAGCCGAGCCCGATGGCTTGTAGGATGCCGAAGGAGACATAAAGATAGTATAGGCTTGGGGCCATACTACTGAGTGCCAGCCCCAAGAACGCTAGGACAGAGCCAATCACTGCCGATAGCCGGAAGCCAAGTACTGGGACTAAAATTCCCGCTGACAAACCTGAAATGAGTAGAAGTTCACTTATAGCTAACAGTAAACGAGACTCTTCTATTACGATTTTAAAACTATAGTCCGGTGAAATATAAAAAAAAGATGTCTTCTTCTTAGAGAAATAACTTACAAGGAAAAATATTATTCAGGTTTATTATAAGACAATAAAAGTACATTTCCATTACTGAGTTAACGTCCTACAAAACAAATTTCATTCCATGCTTTTACATTTTTAGAAGTGCGTATTATAATGTTATTCTTATATACAAACAGCGATTGCAGAAGGCAATCTACAGTGACATCTATCGGTCACTTAAAACAATACACGTTATTCAACCTCTAACTAACCTAATTCATCATCATCATCATCATCATTAAAACATCATCATCATCATCGTCACTCTATAAGTGGGCTATATTTCAATTAACTGCATGGCAGTGGGGTCGGTATGAAGGTGCCAAATGTTCAAGTCGCACATTTAAGTATAATAAGACACAGGTTGTTTACAGAAGGAAAACATTGGTCGCGTTAAGCTATATCCCTACAATATAGGTCCCTACTACTAGATGTGCAAAGGGCTGTAGAGCCGCATTTTGCAAGTGAACGCATTTTGCGACTGCAACGCATTTTGCAACCAGGGTTATTTTCTAAGTCCCTGAAACAGTTTGAAGTACGAAATAGGTAGAATCGAAGTTGGGATGGGTTTGCTCTGACTAGGTATGCTGAAACTGGCCAGGCTACCCCAGGGGTGGACGATAATATAAAACTTACTTCACATTGTAATTTCCTAAACCATTGGAGTTAGACCCCATTTCCATAGATTTTAGATCGATCTATCCCTGTGGGGAGTCTCACTAAATTACTGTCAGCTTAGCCGGCTTAAGCGTCTGTCCCGCCTACTGAAAGCTGTAAGGGGGTGATTAACTATGGTGCACGCTCGGCTGACTGCAATTTAGCTTGAACCCCCAGGGAGTTAGGTCGATCTAAATCTTAATCCCTAGGTCGATCTAAATCTCTGGGAATACACCCTTAGATCGCATTCACAACGAGTTGAGCCAGGCTTTACAAATCCTGGGGACTAAATATGGCGGACGTACATGAAAGTAAAACCGCCTAATCTTTTAATAGTCTCTCCGCCTCTCACACGCCTCCCCACACGTCGTCCCTGCGGGGTGACAGCCATTAAATCTCGGCTCCATTGGGACGACACATGGGGAGGCGTGTGAGAGGCGGAGAGACTATTAAAAGATTAGGCGGTTTTTCTTTCATGTACGTCCGCCATATTTAGTCCCCAGGATTTGTAAAGCCTGGCTCAACTCGTTGTGAATGCGACCTTAGAAAGAGAAGGAGACCATGAGGGGAACAGCGGTATCGTTAACCCGCAGACCTGTTAGTCCGCGAATAATCTTCTGAATAGGCGCTAAGCCATCACAACAACGTATAGTTGGGTTCCTCGTGGACTTACCAAATAATCCAACGGTGCTGAGGAGTAAAGCTGAAATCCATGCAATACTTTCTTCTTTGGCTTTGAAGTAATCCGATAATAAGACAATGTATAAACCCGATGAGTATTCCACCCCGTTGTAGAGACTATGGTAATAGAACGAACTGATTATTACCGCGAATTTGTCCGCTGTCATGTTAATAGATTTTACTCCTTCTGTCAGGGTGTTTATTCTCTTTCAAAGGCTCCGCGCTGAGGTGAATCAATAAAAAGAAAGTTAAACCAACTTCGCGATCTGTTTCCTTTATTCTTTACTCCTGGTAAAATCATCGTTTAGAAAATAAGTATTTTCTTTGCATGGCAAACAAGACGAAAACCAAGGCATCCAGGTCGATGACTTTTTCGTTGGCGGACTGGCAGTTGACTTCTCTCTGCGAATAAGTTTAATTCGGTTTTTATTCTCGGTTCGTTGTCCTGACGAGCGCCGGTCGTAAAAGGGCAGGGAAAATATCTCGACACCATGTATCGTTCATGTCACGCGATCTTACCGACGGACAAGTTAACTGCTCTAAGTGTAAGTCGGGCGTTCCTTAAGTGTCCATGGCTTCCGTTTGAGATCGGTAGACTGTTTGTTAGGTGCGGAAGGCCATTTCTCAAAAGATGACCGGGAAAGCTGAGTGTAACAATAAAAAGTAAGGCGTACTGACGTATGAGGGATGCACTTGAAACTCGACTGATGTGGTTGAAAATGTTTTGGGTCACTGGATGATGTGTAATCATACGGAAAGATACATCATGTTGAATAGATACACAGAATACTTTTACTAGCTTGGTGTGTTTTGTGTAGCTTCTGCAAGCCACAAATCACAACCGCTCGCTGCAAGGGTCTAGCAATTAAACCACGGAGCAGAGATTTAATGGCGATGGTGAAGGTGGGAGGCCATCGGGAACAAGCGACATCGCTTTTGTAGTGTGGTCGGTGTTTGAATGGTCTATTCAAATGATTTTTGATAATCATCTTCGGACTAGTATTTTTCGGCCTGCAGATTGCTTAAGAAGGACGCTTTAAACTTTTCCCTGTTAGTTGATGTGAAAACAGAATGTATATATTACAGTATTGAGTTTGGGATTAAAAAGCAACGTATCATTTTTTTAAAATGTGTATCTGACATCTTAAAATTTATCATACAATATTTATTACTTGGTTCGACCAGTATCAAATAAATAAATAAATAAATAAATAAATAAATAAATAAATAAATAAATAAAACGCACTTTTCTACTCATCAACGGAATTCGACTTGCCTCACCACAATAGACCTTGGTCTCAAATATACCGACACAGCTGGGCGCGTCGACAGGATGGTTTATATTGACAAATGTATGTCCAGAGAAAAGGGAAGGACACTGTAGCACGACACTTCCTGCGTACAGGTTCGCCCGGTGTTTATAATGACATATGCATATAAAAGATATGGGAAAAAACACAGCCTTAAAAAACTGAACAAGTTTTTTATTACTGGTAATTGCTGCGTCCGTAACTATAATATTAATTGTCGATTTTCTAATCTTTCCAGTCAATAATTTTGAAATAAAAGGATCAAGTATCACACCTGGACACGTGCAACAGTGTGTCTCGCCTTTATTTCAACGACTTCAGAAATACACTTGTTCTACCTTTGATGAAATCATGGACAAGCACTACAAACTTATAGGGTTACTACTTAATATGGAATATTATTTTTTGGCGAGTAAATTTTCTAAAAAATATTAATTTTGTCTCTAACTACTTTAAATCCAAACCTGAGGTGTCACTCCATGTGTAGCCAGGTGTGTTACCTAATTACCACACAACTCTCGAAACAATTGATGCATGCAGTGGTATGTTCTGTGGTCAGTAATGTGAGGGGTGGTCTTTTCGGCAATTTTAAAAAAACGCATTGGCCAATCTTTGGAGTGTATTAAGAGAAGCAACAAAGGTATCGCTCTGAAACTTGACAGGTACCTTTAAGAAGATATGGTTCGACAGCTAAGCAACGCAGCTTACTATTAGATTCTTGCTCTCAGAGAAAATGGCCAGAAACGGACAGCCAATGCCAGGCAATGCAACATTTATCAGGAACCGTAAGTAAAGTCCTCCAAAGAAATGCTACAACAGGGACACCTACTCCAATACCTCGACCAGGGTGTCCGCGTATCACACCAAGAAGACAGGATCGTCTTCTCCCTAGAGTGCGCCGTGCTGGTTGTACAAAGACAACCAGTGTCCTCAGAAAAGAGTAGCAGAATGTCATTTAAACACCCGTTTCAAGATCCTTCGTGAACAATAGATTACTGCAAGCTAGTTATTTTGCACGAAGACTAGTAGGGAAACCATTTTTAACAGCATGGGATTCCATATTAGTTTACCGAAAACAACAGAGACATCCCGATAATAGAACATTGGCCACATACCCAATGAAACTATCGATCTACGTAGATCGATCCAGCTCTGACAGGACTCTAGCTGAATGCAGTCAGATTAAGTTACTAACAAGCCTCCTCCTAGCGTTGAGCAGAATACAGAAAGGCTGGTGATAATATAATTACGTTGAAAACAAAAAGAGGCGTGTTAATCCGATTACATTCAGGGAGAGTCCCCGCGGAGTTGGATCGATCTACATGGACCGACAGTTACATTGGGAATGAGCAGACTTTAGTTTCCGGTGACTTATGAAGCTCAGGATGACGTTAAGTAGCAACCCTGTTGACACCGGCCACCTGCCCGTGACTGCGTGCTGGCAACAATATGGCATGGTTTGTTGAAACCACTTCCAGTCACGCGAGTACAGGGTCCCGTTTCATAAAGTCTGGATAAACAGGATAGTAATCCAGGGGATAATAAATTTATCCAATACCATATTTGGAAAAAGACATTCCCATAATGCAATTGGTTGCTATAAACACTGATAAAGCCATGATACATGTGGTTGCTGACAAAAAAGTAATCTATGCCATATTTGGAAAAAAAATTACCCACAATACCCCTGTGTTTTGTAGTCATCTGTCGTCTGCTTGCAAGATGGAGCAAGCTTTCAGCAAGAGGAGCCAGAAAGAAGTTTCATTACGGAAACTCAGATCATCTTTTCTGAATGGCACCTATTGAACCGTTCACAATGGATTTTATCGGCCTAGCTGCTGCGCATTGACTCCACGGGGACTCTCGCTGAATACAATCAGATCATCAGACTGCCACGCCTCCTCTTGTTTCCAACGCACTCGTAGAGTCAAGCTGTACTGCATTCTACTTTATCCAGGAGTAAACGTGTTAATCTGTTAATCTGATTGCATTCAGCGAGAATCTCCCATGGTGTTAGTGTGCAGTAGCTAGGCCATTAACTTTCATTGTGAACGGCCTCTAAGTGAACTTTTACGGAAAACATAATTAATATAATTAGAAACAAGCACATTTCCACCTTGGACAACAATGCCAAGGTGGAAATGTGGAAATCCATAGCCGGGCAAGCGACTGCCGTGGCAGTCTCAAGTAGAAGTGCAACGGAATGCCGAGAGAAGTGGAGGCATTTAGTCAAAATGACCCCGGGCAAAAGTCCCACAATCAAGTGAAGAAATCAAGAAACCAGAACTGGAGGAACAGTGGCCGATTTAGAGGGGGGTGGGGGTCAGGGGGGGTTCTGACCCCCCCCCTCTTCGGTTTCTGAAAAGAAATCACACTAATATTCCCCTATTGGAATAAGAATTTTGAAAAGCTGATTTATAGTTCTTAACCTTTCCAAATGGTACCGTTCGCCTCCAAAACACCAAANTCAAATAATTCTGGATCCGCCTCTGAGGAGGACCCCCACCCACGGAGCTTCTTCAGGAGAGATCTTCATTTCTGAGTGAAGACATCGGAAACTATTACAAAATAGAAAGACAAATAACACATATAGGCCTATATTTCATTTTCATAGATATTTATTGATGTGAATTCTCTATTGATAACAAATTTTTAAAACCGTGATTATTTTTAACCCATGATTTCTTAAGTGATAACGATTTTTAATCCATGAGTATTTATGTTGCAAAACAATAAAAAAAAATTATATCATTAACAAAGAAAAAATATTTATTACCGCCTCTTTAATTGTCCAAAAACTCTCTCGATCAAGTTACGAGTTCTTTTTTGATAACTATCATATCTCTGTTGATGATTTTTCATGGGGTGTAAATAGGCTTACATGCATAGCCACTAGATCTATCTTCTAACAGGAAGCCTTGTGCAGCACCTCTGTTGGCATCTAGATACACTGGCGGATTTGTTGGGGGTCAGGGGGGTCCTCCCCCCCCCCTTCGATTTCTATAAAAAAATCATACCAAAAGTCCCCTTTTCAAATCAGAATTTTGACTAGCTGAATAATAGTTCTAAACTATACCAAATGGCACCGTCCGCCCTGTAAAATACCAAAATTTTCCACCTCCCCCCTAAACCCGCCACCCCATGTCAAGGGCGTCAGGGGGGGAAGGGTCGGCTTCGCATCGACGCCCCCCTCCCCCTTCAGATAATGCTGGATCCGTTTCTGTTCCTAACGCAGAAGTTCTGAACTATCCTGTGTGCCACCAGTCCACATAGCAGTACTAGTACTGATGTTGGTGAATTTCCCTGTAAATAAAGGAATGGTGTTCTTGTAGGTCTACAATAAATCCAAATTACACCCCATTTCCATAGATTTTTAGATCGATCTATCCCTGTGGGGAGTCTCACTAGATTACTGTCAGCTTGGCCGGCTTAAGCGTCAGTCCCGCCTACTAAAAGCTGTAAGGGGGTAATTAACTATGGTGCCCGCTCGGCTGACTGCAATTTAGCGTGAACCCCCAGGGAGTTAGGTCGATCTAAAACTTAATATTTAGATCGATCTAAATCTCTGGGAAAGCACCCTAAAAATTTCATAAACATTTCAAAGATAACTGTTGTAAATTTGTAATATGATAATTCTCTCTCTCTACCCTGAGCGTCAGAGCAACGTAAAAGCTAGCTTGCTAAATATACCTTGTGGTGGAGTCGCTTTTTCTGGTATTGCTACTATGGGTTATATATGAAATCAAGATCGAGCTGGCAATACCGGAATCTAGAACCTAGGGTAACTAATTAGTTCCTATTCTTAAATTCCCCATTTGCCTTACAATTTAGGAATTAAATTTAAAATTAATTAGGATCTAAAAGTGACAAAAAAGTGCTTGAACGACATATTAAGAGTAAGTTATAAAAATTTACAATAAATTAGGATCTAAAATTGACAAAGTGCTTGAACGACAAATTAAGAGTGAATTATAAAAATCACAGAAGCAA
>NW_019774569.1:301669-361957 GCF_001039355.2 Lingula anatina
ATATCTACAGGATAATCTATGTTGTTTGATAAGAAAAAAAAACTGCCAGAAAAAACTGCCAGTGTCAAAACAGACAACATTGCATTAGTTGTGCCTCATGCAGTGGAAGGACTATGGTTGTGACATACTTTCTAATAAAATGGCCGACTTGGCAACGTTTGGCAGAGTCTGTCAATAGCAATGTTGATTTTAAAGGCACGTTTTTAGTAAAATAAAAGAAAGTTACCTTTGTGATCACACACGGCTTGGATGTTTATGCTATGGAAGCCTTTCCTGTTGACAAAGCCAGGTTCATTTTCCGATGGGGCATGGATTTTGACGTGCGTGCCGTCAATCGACACTGCACTGTCTGCAGTTCTCACCAGGCTTTCTTCCCATCTCGTAGACACCTCTCCTCACTTCGCCTATGTCATTGGGTGTAGTTGGAAATTGTTTAAATCGTCCTTCCTTCTGCTGTAATGCTTCTATCACGCGAGCCGCTATCCGACTAACCGAGGACTTAAAGGCCTCACGTAGGCCTACGCCGTGCCGGTGACGAGCAACATCGATTCAGTAGCGTAAAATCTCAAAGCAATCATCACTTGGTCTCTCGTGGAGATTGCATGGTTTCTGTTCGTAGCAGGCGCGATGTCAACTTTGATCAAGTGTGTTATATAGGCCTAATCAAGTCAGGCCTTGCTGAAGCGCAACCTCTCAATGGAATCAGTAGCCTAGCTAGGCCTAGGCCCTATCACTCAAAGCATCAAAAGAAACGCACCTCTTCTAAAAGTTCTCCCTCTAATCATTCTACCTTTGAACGTCTGTAAAACCTCATAGAATTTACTGCCAAACCAAGCAGGTTGGCCATTTTTGATGATTTAACGGCGTGATATCAAATTTATACCACCTATTTCGAGTGGATAACTTCATTATGTACAATATCGCCCATCACGGTCAGTAGTCATTCGAGTTATGAGAAAATAAGCGACAAGCACATAGGCCTATACCTTCACTGTCGCAGTCCTTAGAAACTGTAAAACAATTTCCGTTTTATGTGTATTATATAAGATTTATGTACAATGATTGAATAAACTTCATTATTATTATTATTATTATTATTATTATTATTATTCCTTACGGCAGGATATCACGCCTTATACCGGATGTACAGCTGGGATAATAATTAGGGATATTGTAGGCTCTTTTTTTTTTCATCCAGATACAGAAAATGAGTTTTTTCCTGCATCTAATTATTTAATGCATTTTTGTGCTTTGTGGTGATTTAAAACGATGAAAAGAAAATATAAAATATTTTTTCGTTGCAATGTAGGCTATAAGCATAGGCAACTCGAGCTATCAGTATGGGGCGTAACTTCATCCCTGAACAATTAAATCCACGGGATTGTAGCCTATACACTCCAATCCCGTGCCGTCATTTTGGTTTAAATAGTTTTGTTATGGAGTTTGAGCCCCATTTATTTTGCTTTATCAAATCTGATCTATAGACAAAATTACGTTATAATGTCCAAGTTTGAACTAAGACTTTTTAAGAAAAATCGCTGGCAGCCAGAGTTTTGGAGTACTAAATGATGTCATTAAATCGGCGTTGAAACGGTGAGCGTGGGGGAAGCCACTCAGCCGTGGATTCAAAACAAAGTTCCCCGACGGTCAGACACCCACCCGTACAAAATTCCTTTTTGATAAACACCCCATTTCCATAGATTAGATCGACCTACTTTAGATCGACCTAACTCCCTGGGGGTTCACGCTAAATAGCTGTCAGCCGGGCGGACACGAAAGTTAATTATCCCCTTACAGCTTGTAGTAGGCGGGACACACATTTAAGTCGGATTATCTGAAAGTAATCTAGTGAGACTCCCTGCGGGGATAGATCGATCTAAAATCTATGGGAATAGAGCCAAAGAGCTCCCAAAGTCTGTTTCATTGATCTACATCTTAAGGTCATCTGAGTGCATATACAAATACCTGTAAACATCGGTCGGTCTTGTAACAAGGTACTGCCTACTTTAAGTTCACTGAATTGAATGTTAAAATTCCTATAAGGGCCCGTAACGAGTTGTATTTCAAAGCCGTTGAGAAACCTGTCGAAAAGCTCTGGATCCGACTTTTTTTATTGAACGTTAATTTTCTTGTGTGTGTACGCATGTATACACATTAAATGCCACATTGCTTTCTTTAAAAATACAATGTTCATCTACTTGCGATTTGTCTGACACACATAAAAACATAAAAATTGACTTTTAAGTTACAGCTACCACTTAAACTGCAATTCTGCATTTACAAACTACGTTTGCTTAGACAACAATTTTACCGTCTTACTTTCTAATTGTTATAAATTAATACACAAGAAACAAGACGCATTAATACAATCCCTTGAGGCACCTCGGACCTTGGACGAATAAAACGCCCCAATCGTCAAAAGTTAAACATAGGCATATCACAAAAAACATTTAAAGTCCTCTAATTATATGAGGTATGGAATGTCAAAACAATAATAATATATTGCACCATATCTATTAACAAAAGCTGTCGTAACATACTATGACTAAATGGGTTCGAATCCACGTTGAAACAAAAAAGTACAGTTTTCTATATCTGCAAATGGATATGTTAACTGATATATCTATTAACTCCAGCACCCTGAGCTTCAGCTGGCATGCAGTTAGATTTATCCGAATGGTAAATTTTATCAAATTCATTAATCATTAATACATTTATAAAATAACAAATTGCTGCTGCAGAGATTCTATGTTAAAATAATCACAGATTTTTTTTTACTTTTTTTCAGCTGGTGATAACAGAAAGGAATGCTGAATGCTACTAAGGGCCCCATGTCCTTGTATTGGGGTCCAGGTTCATAGGAACTTGCCTTGTTTATTATTCTGAATACATGTACTAGATCATGATATGCCCTTGGCCTAAACCTATATTGAAACTCTTACAAAATAAGTTAAACTGGACAAAGTAATGTAAACCTTTTGACTTGAAAGTAAAATTTATGTAATATGCTTCTTACAATCTAAAACCTTTCACATCAAATTATCTAACAGTGGGAATGTTCCACTTTAAATATATGGTATACATATAATCTCATGTACATAACAAAATGTTTAACACAGTGAAATCAACACTGCAAAAGCAGACATTAAAATTTAACACCTGTTAAAACTTGGAATGAAACCTTACACGTTCAAAACTGATCAGAGATACCACTAGAAATGGAAATAATTAGCAAAATAAGAAATTCAGCATCACCAGTTAAAAACTTTGAACACTATAGAACCCAAATGAGTGTGAAATTTATAAACATTTTTCTTAATAATAATAATAATAATAATAATAATAATAGAGTATATTTTAGAAAATACTATTATTTATGTACTAGTACACAATGAGGCACTCTGTAAATTGGAGTCTTGCTTATATTGATTTTTCTTATTGCCCAATTGCCACAAAATAATCAAAGAAAAACAAAAGTGAACTAGCATTATAGAGAATTTCTCCTTAAATTCTACAAACCATTGCTTTGAAATATAAGCCATGTTATAATGCCTTACCACCCCCTGTTAATTTAGAGGTACCTGGTTTAAAGGCATCCGTTTCAGAGGAATATCCTTGACTGGAATTACCACGGCAACAGAGATACAATATTCTTTCAGTTATTTGTTTTTATCTTTAAGTATTTGTCCATTTATTATCTCTCTCTCCCCCCCCCCCCCCCCGACACACAAATTCTGCCTCAGCTTTCATTGTCAAATTGCTTAAAAGTGGGAAAAGCCAGCCACCTAATCCCAATATACCAAGAGACCATTCACAATGAATTTTGTCAACTTATGTGCACTAACTCCACAAGGACTCTTGCTGAATGCAATCAGATTAACAAACTAGCACGCCTCCATCTGGGATTGAGTAGAATATAGAAAGCTGGCGATTATGCAAATACACTGGGAACAAGAGGGGCGTAAGACTGTTAATCTGATTGAATTCAGCAAGAGTTTTTGTGGAGTTAGTGTACATTAGAAAGGTCAATAAAATTCATCGTAAATGTTCCCAAAGTAATATATAGGAATGACTGACCACTACAACCTCAATTTCATAAAGAAATACTCTTTCTTTCACAACACTGCTACAACAGAAATGGTATGAGGGCCGCCCTGTCGGTGGGATACTCCTTCTTGAAGACCACCCCATACCTCCTATGGATATGCAGTGCATAGAAGATGTGATGCACCAGGAGATGCAGGGTACACAGGCACCAGGCTCTCTGTCTCAGTCCCAGGCAGATCCCTATGGCGGTGTAGATGAGGATGTCAGCGAAGAGATGGGGGCAGGAAATCCAGCCAAACCAGTCCCCCCTGGGAACTTTGTACCCTGTGGAAACTATTTGACCTGAAATGAATGATTTGGAGTAGTTTTTAGTGTTTTTTAATTTACACATTGACCTATATATCATATATGTGCATATGAGTCTCTCTCTCTCTCTCTCTCTCTGTTTCTCTCTCTCTCTCTCTCACATACACACACACACACACTCACTCTCTCTCTCTCTCACATACACACACACACACTCTCTCTTTCTCTCTCTCTCTCTCTCTCTCACATACACACACACACACACATACACACACACACATTCTCTCTCTCACACACACACTCTCTCTCTCTCTCACACACACACACAGACACACACATCTCTCTCTCTCTCTCTCTCTCTCTCTCTCTCTCTCTCTCTCTCTCTCTCTCTCTCTCTCTCTGCACTGCACCCTGTGACTCACCTGACTTGTCTTTCCTCAGGCTGGTCAGTATGCTGTAGCAGATGTGCTGGTGTTTAGAGGCCAGGATGAAGACCATGATCCCCACAGGGTGATACCAGTTGATGCAGCATATCAGGTGTAAGAGACCTGAAAGAACAGATTCATGTACTGGTATATGACCCCGATTCAAAATGGATGATCCAACTATTTACTGATCCGCCGACTAAATATGTTCAAAAGCAATTCCCATGATTCCTGATGGTCTCCCCATCTTCACATGTGCCGTCGCTGCAGGGGGCTAGCAATTAAACCTCGAAGCAGAGATTTAATCCATTTAAAGGTGCGTATGGAGTTGGGGAGACCATTTGGATTCAGTGGCATTGCTTTTGAACATATTTAGTCAGCAGATCAGTAAGTACTCATAGCATCCATTCTGAATGGGGCCTTTGGTAATTACCCATAAATTTCTAACACCAGTTTCTTCAAACATTTAATTATTTCAAGATGCTTTAATTTTAGTCATTAAGCAACAGCACCAACATCTAATTTATGTCCCGTCATCATAATGGATTTTCAAGTCAATGATGACTTCTTATTCAAGAAAATATGTTTTATTATTTTACCTGAAATGATTTTGAAAAATGAAATAAGTACATGCTTTAAGAAAGACAAAGAAAGAAGGGAAAAAAAAGCCCAAGGGGAATCGATTCTATTACAGTGTCTATTACTGAGCTTTTTAGTGGGTCGCCATATTTGACCCTCGGACTAGTTAGTCCACTAACTTCTTAACTAACTTCCTTGCTTCCAGAGGTGGTCCTTCAGCTACCAGACTTAGCCCAAGGCAGAGAACTAACTTCCCTTACCTTGTCTCTCCAGAGGGGGTCCCTCAGCTACCAGACTTAGCCCCAGGAAGACTGGAAGCAGATACTGCATCATATGGGGGAGAACGTTCATGTGCACACTTGTGTATATGTTCAGGTGCAGGCACTCATCAAGTCGACGCACGTGTTGGCATATCAGCATGGAAAGGCCGATCATGGTGGATAAGGCATCTGAAGTATCAAAGGTGTAAAAATTTAATTTCCATATACAGATTTCATTTGTTGAAGTACCACCAAAAATTTTTATTAAAAGTATCAAAATTAAATATTTATACATAGATATCAGTGGTCAAATTTCCTCAAAGTTTGACATAAAATGGATGGAATTATCACTTGCATACACAAATATAAAGTAATAAAACTATGATTAATACATACAGATACCATTTGTCAAATTTCAAAGTTTGATATAAAATGTATTTAAAATTATCATTTCAAAATACACAGGGAGTTTCGGGGGTGTATGTCAGGGGTTGGACTGGCGCAATTAAGGGAAGTTCTTAAAGCGCATTCAGAAGAAGCTGATCTGTGGTCTTATAGATTCGCGGATCAAATATGGCCAACTCGCTTAAAAGCAATGCACACAAATCATAATGCCGTGATAGTCACCCTGCCTCCATACGCGCTGTTCCTACTGGTACAGGAGCCTAGCAATAAAACCTTGGAGCTGAGGCTTAATCCATTTAATGGCATGTGTGGAGGCAGGGAGACCAGCAGGGGATTATGCGACTTGCTTTTCAGAGGGGTCGGCCATATTTAGTCCACGGATAATAATAATATGTATTTATTTGCAACTTAAAAAGTTGGATTTTACAATAAAAACAAATAGTGGTGAGATGCACAATCTTAAAATATGCTTGTAAATGATCAGTTAGTCCACAGATCATCTGTTCAGAATGTGCTCTTATTCATTACCTGTACTGTTATGATGAGGCTGTGCTACATATTGCAGTATAACCTGGGTATAAGGCACATTCCAGTCCAACATATAGGCACCAAAGACATTGATACCTAGCCAGCTCAACCAGGACAGACTTAGGATGTAGTATACAACAGGTCTGAAATATAATCACAGTCATTAAATACAGGTCAGACTGAGGGGTCAACTATTTTAATCATCATTTTCACAATTCTACAAACCATACGCTGGGGGGAGGGGGGGGGGGAATGCCATCTGCCTCTCACACATCTCCCCATGCATGTGAGAGGTGGAGGGGAGACCATTACAGGCTTAAGCGGTCTTCCTTTCATGTAAGTCCACCAAATTTAGGTCGCGGCCTTGCTAGCATTTGGCTCTTCTCAATCTGAATGGTCCCATACAGTGGACTAAGTACTCGTGTTGTAACTAGTACAAACCACTAGCACTACTGCTGGTAGTACACTGCACATGTAGGTCTACAGTGAAAAAAAATTAATTAAGGACAACCTTTCCATTTGCTATCTCCGATGATCAACATTAAAACTCTAAAATACACCCCAACCGAATACAGCTTTACTAGACGCACTGCACTGCACTGACCAGTCCATCGATATAACAGTGACCACAGGATATGCTCTACTTATTGCGTTGATTTCTCCTCTGTAATGACAAGACTGTCCGCAGACACTAGTGCAAGCTTGCCGATCAAATGAACACGCATTACCTCCAAATAAACGTCACTTGGGCCAACAAGGAGTCATCCCTAGGTTTTGCCTTCTTCGCTTTGCCTATATGCACGCCCGTGAAAACTAAAACGAGTCCGATACAAATTTCTACAGCGACATAAAGCATCAAAATATAATCCAGCGGTCTGCTCGAAAACATTTTTGTGACCCAATTACGTTGTTTTCTGTGACGATAGAGGGCATTGTACGCGAAGACAAGAGAAAGGCGTTTTGTACAGGTGAAGGACCGGGACTCCAGACTACCACCAGGCCATTATACCGGTGTATAAAGCAAGCTTGTTTACCATACTTTCTTTGTTTACACAGGCACACTGTTGTGGGCTATACAGGCTTGAATACAGACAATAATTCACAGATGGGGGTAACACGTACCTTTTAAAGGATTTGCGTCTTGCCGTCAGAATGGCCTGAACGGAACATATTCTTCAGAAAACATGCCCAACTAACGATATCTTTATCCAAATACACAAATTAAAAGCTCATTACTTGTACTTTTATTTTCAACTTTTCATCATCAATGTGTTACAAAGACAAAGTTTAAATGAAATGAGTCCTTTTTCCTTTGGTATGTAGGCTACACTTTAAAATAACTTTATTAATGTATAACTTGCCCTCATTAGTAAAAAATCATTGAACATTATTTGAATTAGAGCCTTAAAAAGTCCTTGGAAGCCAATTAATGTTCTTATGTGTCTGTATGAATCCTGGCCAGTAGATTCTGTGATAGAGTTGTTGGAATGATTAAATAAAACCAGGGGCACAGTGATTTACAGTGACCCAACATTGAGCTAAAGGCAAAATAATTTTGTTTGGAATCACATAGGTAGTAGGGCACTGTAATTACACGTCTGATGCACAGGCAGACACCCTGAGCTTCAGAGATAACTTGACACTAATCTCTTCACTATAGCCTATCTTCATCGTTAGGCAAAAGCCAATATCTTAACTTGTGTCTTGTGTGCAGTAATTTATAATGATTTAGTTAAATTAGTTCTTATATGTACACTTGACCATGAATTCAGTTTAAAAAGGTTCAAAATTCCAGACAACTGTCGCCCTGGTAGAGGGTAGTTGCTAAGTGCGCTATATCAGGTTGACTACATATAATACATATTATAATATTTATTCAAGAGTTGACCCAGTAGGAGCTCCTTTCACAAAAAACTGGTTGTTGTTCAAATAACCGTCTCGGGCTAGCCAGGGGCGAATCCAGCTTATTACCTCCCCCTCCTGAATTTTTTTCTTTTTTTTTTTTTTTTTTGGTATTTTAGATGGCAAGCGGTGCTATTTGGTACGGTTTAGTAGGCCTAGGCCCCGCTATAAATCAGCTAGTCAAAATTCTAATTCCAAGAGGGGAATATTAGTGTGGGTTTTTTTCAGAAACCGAAGGGGGGCTCAGGACCCCCTGGCCCACCCCCTTCTAAAGCCGCCACTGAGGCTAGCTCAGGTGATCGACAGTTCTGTATGATATTGATTTTTTCAAGTTATAAAACGCATAATGCCACTCCCGTTTACCTTGCAATTGTTTGCACGTGACCTTACCGCAGCCCTTTGAAAGTACAGACTAGTGTTACAGGCATATTTTATATGGGAAGTTCACATAGATTAATTTTCCAAAAGAAGAAGTAGAGATTATCTCATATTCGTGAATCATTGCTCGTCTCGCCGCTGACGTTGCTACGCTGCGTTGTTTTAAGCCGTTTTTTATTTAAAGGTCTCGAATCACGATTCATTATGGGCGCATTCAGAACATATGATCCGCGAACTAACTGATCCGCCGATTAAATATGGCCGACTCCGCTTAAAAGCAAGTCTCTTAATCCCCTAATGGTCGCCCTGCCTCCACAAGCGCCCTTCAACGGTATACGAGGTTCAATTGCAAGGTCCCTGCAGCGGCGGCTCGTGCAGAGGCGGAGAGGCCTTCGGGAGAATAGTGGGTCAGCCATATTTAGTCATACACAAATTATGTAATACTAGTCCGCGGATCATCTTGTTCTGTATGTGCTCTTATACTGGTAGGCCTACCGGGCATTTCAGAAGGATATATTGATTTCGGGAATTTTCATTGGGTTTTTTTTTCTTCTTTTGTTTGAAATGTTTGACTTAGAACGGATAATTAAGAAGCTTTGCAGAATATTTAGGCATTTCTTAATTTGTACAGAAGGCCTTTGAGTGAGTGAGTGACCGTTCGAAGGTAAGGACGCGAATTTTTCTTCTTCTTCTTCTTCTTCTTCTTCTTCTTATTTTGGTTAGAAGATGAATCGGCCTTACAAACCAAATGTATTAGAGCATGAAATAAATCATATAGCGCTGATGCCGGTCATCAGAAAATACAAAATGCCACTAGTTTTGACCTACTGTCCATGCAATGGCTCTTGCATCCTATGTCACTCTTCTTTGACTGTTTACCAAGATGATAAGTGGTTTTCACTTGGGAGCCCTGGTGATGTGAATTCCTGAAGCATGGAGCCTTCTTTAAAGATGCATGTAATTTTTGCTATATATTTTTGCCACAAAAGCCAACCAAATGCCAACATATAATTTCAAGTAGTATAACTAAGAGAGCTACCAAAAGGCATTGTATAATTTTACCTGAAAATGATGTTTGAATGGATATTTTTGCTAGCATTTTATGCTGTATGTCAATGGGGCAGAAAAGTAGGTCACGAAAGTAGGTTAAATTTTTGACCAAAAATTTAAAGAAAGGAGCAGTCTAAAGCTCTTTTACGGCTGATCGAGTGATCTATTCAGTTTATCCCTTCGCATGTCGAATTCATTTGAGTCGTATAAGAAACTAGTAGTAGCAAAAGTGGTTTACATGTGTTAACGGGAATCCACGCTCCACCGATGCTCTGTTCGTATGTACCTTTAACGTCCTTTTGCTAATATCAACCTGCAAACTGTGTGATGCACTGCAAAGTTAATTTGCTGTACGGTTCAAATCCCTTAAACAGTGTGTTGAGGTGAAGGGGGCTTTAATTTTTATAGATTTCTTTACAGTTTTAAAAACAGTTTACAGTACATTGCCTTCATTTCTGCCTAGACGGTATTGAATTCCCTGTTTTCACAAAAGTGTTTTTGTTTAGTAAATACTGTTGAAATTTTTGTTTTGCTTTTTGGTGTCTGTGTTCCAGCTAGGTTTGCTGTCCAGTATTTTAAAGCTAAATTAAGGCTTGAAATAATTCTACGTACACTTTATGAAGATGTCACAGTCGCAACCTTAAAGGGATAACAACATATATATACTGTTCTTATAAGACTCATATATTTCACAATAAATACATTGTAAACAACTCGCGATCAGTACTTCATTTCATTTCACCACCAAAACAGCGGTTATGGCAATAATTCAGCAACATGTGCGTGAACCTTCATAGATTGCTGTACCTCTGTAATTTCTTAAGAGCTTATTACAAAACGAACTTTTTAGAAAAAAATTAACATGGACTACTTAAAATGTCGGAATGGATTCATTTACCATACGTAAGTATGGGAAAACCCATTCACCTCATTCACATTCACATTCACATCCATTTCCCAAAAAGAACAGTTGTTATCCCTTTAATATACCTGTACTGACCCTTTTTCCTTAAATGGTAAATACATGCAGGTCGCTGACGTTTTTTATAATCCTTCACAGAGGATTTCACGTGAATCGGTGACCCGTTTATTTTCACCTAATGCCGGTGAAGCATTGAAGGGTGGTCTCTGAACCTAGGCAGGTCATGTGACTTAGACTGAATCGGATTGGAGGGTAAGGGACTCAGCGCCACTGTTTTATATAGGTCTATATATACCGTACATGCACAGAGACGTGCAACTTGAATGCACACAGCTCGCGTCTAGTAGAAAAATATTAGGCTACTACAAATACGACGAGGGCAAAATTGATCGGAACTTCATCTAAAATTAACACGTACTATTATTACAAAGGGCACAATGGAAGTAGACCATGGCAAACACACAAAAAATATTCTGGAAACAAAGAAGAACTCAAAAAGTGACACCAGCAAAACAGTGACCCTCTGTTTTCTGATCGTCATTTTGTTTATGACTGTGTTATACTTAAAGTTCGGCAGGAACGTGGAAGTGACGATCCTGCTCGAAGGCGACGACGTTCCTGGAAGAGACCATTTGTTACGCGGTGGAAATGGCGATAAAACCAAGATGCTGCCCAACGACTACCAGAATTTTGAAATGAATAAAGAGATGAAAGTGAACAGAAGTCTCTTAGATGTCATTCGCGGACCCCGGAGACAGGAGGTAGGTTCAAACATCTGTAAGGTACAAGATCCAGTAGATGCATGATATAAATTATTATATGTTATTATGCATTATGATATTAGGATTTAGATATAAGACAATATAATACAATACAGTTTACATTATGATTTATATCAGGCCCATAGCCAGGGGGGTTCGGGGGGTTCGAAAGAACCGCCCCTTTTGCTGGGAAAAGGTCCACTCTGAGTAAAATTTTATCTAGGTACATGAAGTTTTTATGGAAAAGGGTCCACTTTTTCAGAAAAAAAAAAAAAAACTTTTGAAATTGCTGGCTACGGGCCTGTATATAGAGGTAGTCTTTCAATTCTTAAATTAAAATTTATTTGAGAGAGAAAGGGAGAGAAAAAGAGTTAGGGGCAGTATCATAATCTGGCGTTCTGTCATCAGAAATATAGCTTCTGGTGCCCTTTCTTACCGCGAAAATAAGAGAGGGAGGGAGGGAGAGATATCAATGCGTTATTCTCATGAACTATAATATCAGTCCCATTTAATTTTTCATAAGAGTGAAAAATAGTTCCCAATCACATTGATTAGACCCCGGAGGAGGTAGGTGCAAATACTTGTAAGGTTTAAGATCCAGTAGACGCAGGATTTAAAGAATTGTACCCTCTACCAGGGTGGCAGATTATATACGGAAAAACGGAAATATCCACAGAGCCAAATGACTGTCTATTCATCTAGAGACATATCTGTTGATATCTGTGAAAATCGATATGTCGATCGGACCACACTACCCGTTTTCAAGGTGTGTATCAGTACGCGCTTCGAAGTAACAGACGGGACGCCGCTCTTGCCTAGTACGCGCTGTGATAGTGATGATTCTCAGCGGGGTTGGAAAGTAGTGCATCTCATCTCAAAATTTTGTTTCCGAGGTATATGTAGATACTGTGAAATGTGTGAAATGCGTACACCTTGAAAACGGGTAGTGTGGTCCGATCTACATGTACCGGTGAAGTCGGGATCATTTGGTGCCGAGCCTGGTAGTTGGGTAGGCCTGAACTTGCTGCGCGTACGCTGACATACCCTACGTCGCGGTCGAAATTTTCAAAGTTATGCGATCTTCGCGGAAATCCAAGAATTGTGATTTATTCTATGCAGAAGTGCCTAGTGAAAAAATAATAAGACATGGTAGCAGAGTTTATTAAGCGTTTCTAAATGTGCGATTTACCCAGAATAATGACAATGGATACAGTTTACACAAGAAGTTGTCTTATAGAGGGCGTCTTTCGATTTAATTAATTAATTTATTTATTTATTTATTTTTAAATTTGAGAGAGAGAGAGGGAGAAAGAGAGAGAATTAGGGGCAGCATCATAATCTGCCGTGCTGTCATCAGAAATTTATAGACTCCAATGCACTTTTATACTGCGTAAATATGAAAATAGAAAAGTGCCAAGTTCTTTTATTTCCGATTACCAAGCTAATTATCTAATATCAATTCAAATCGACAAACTGCATGCCAACGCTTTGGTTAACACAGGTGTCGTCATATCTTGTGTATCAAAATCTCTTTTATCCAAATTAGGAAAAAAAGATGACATTCATACGAAAAACTGCCATTGAAAGAAGTTTCAGTTGTTGATGGATCTGTGATTAAAATTCTGGGAAAAGTAGAGTTGCCTCTTTGCTTTGGAGGTGTGATCATAAAACATAAAGTCCACGTATTAAGTCAGTTGCCGAGAGGTTTGATATTAGGCACAGATTTTCTAAAAAAAAGGCACAATGTAAATATCGATATATCGTCTGATAGCATGGCATTGCCCGATTATGATTTGCTCTTACCCTTGTATCGTCCACCTTTATTAGGTTAAATACGTGACTTTAAAGCAGAATTTATGTCACCCAGATTTAATTCCAGTGAAAATATCACATTCGTCATCTAAATTGCTTTAGATGAGGAATGTGATATTTTCATTGGAACCATGTACGAATTCTTGAGTCAAAGAAAAAACTTATCGGAGCGAAAGGTTTGGTTTCCATTGATAAAAAAATGCTTACAGAATAATGAATCTTAGCGATGAAAGAATTGTTATCCTCAAAAGAACAACAATAGCTGTTGCGAGTCCAGTAAGTCTGAAAAGCGTCACTGCTTTAAATGAAATGTCAGAGGATAACACAACTCAAAAAGGTGACAGTTAATATGATCAAGAAGCATTGAGAAATGCAGATGAATTAAATATAAACTTTGCCGATTCATACTTGAATTAAGGTCAAAAACAACAGCTGAAAATATTGATAGGACATAATCATGATGTTTTTGCTAACAATCTTTCAGAGTTAGGTTCAGCAAATATGCATAAGCATCGAATTGACACAATAAATGATGTTCCTGTAAAACAAACATTTTATCGTACGTCACCAAAGTTCAAAAGTGAAATTGTCAGGCAGGTAAACGAAATGTTAAATTGCATATGATAATTTTAATTTAAAAAATTTAAATATTTTCGGAATCAAATGAGTAAAGGGAAAAGGAGTTATTTAGTGTAACTAAAATTTCTTATAGTCAACAAGTGTAAAAATTGTTTTCATGGTATGAAAAGATGTAACATGTCAAAGTCACATATAGTTCGATCTGATTTGTTAATTTATCAATAGATTTGCAAGTTTCTGGCACGTGTTAAACACATGTAAACTAAGGATGGATATGGTCCAAGCATTAGTAATTCAAAATAATATTTTGATATTTTAAATTAAAAACAAGTTTCTTAGAAGTTACCTAATAAGGAAATGTTGAATGGTGGTTTGCAACATGAGAATGGAAAATTCCTTGTAATCGCGCAAAAACAATGGAAAGAAAACAAGTAAATGCATGTACGTAGAAATAGAATATAAATACTTGGTGAAAATGTATGAAAAGGCAGTCGGTGAATAAATGTCCGAAAGCTCCAGATCGTCGTTATTTGTCACTATAACAGAGAGAGAGAGAGAGACTCAAAGAGAGAGAGAGCAACGCATTATGCTCGTGCACTGTAATACACTGTATCTCTCCCATTTCATAGTACCCAATCAGATTGATTATTTAAATTTAGGATTCTATAAATAATGCTTGTCGTTTTTACTTATATTATAGGTAAAGCCTGTGTATGCAGAGCGGAGGATTGTCAGTAGGCTACAAGTCACGTGAAGTCAAGGCAATCTTACCCATGAAGTGGCCTCAATAACAAAGATAGAAATATTCATCGGAGGCGATATTTGGGACAGCAATAACCAGTCAGCCATCTATAGTTGTCTTTTTTACAAGGATAGATCAGAAGCTAACTCTAGCGACTTATCAATCATTCTTGAGTGCTTTGTACATAGTTTGCATGAGAGCGTAAATCAAACCTGGATTGTATGAGACAACTAGGGGAAAATTGACAACCATGCAACGATAGACTTGATTACGGCACTATAACTAGAGCTAGCGTAACAAATACGTATATTTATATATTTTTCAGAATTTTGTTTGAGGTGGTGGTGTTGGGGGTCAGGATGGGGTAAAATAAGTTCGATTCAAGCATCGGTAATACCAGCTGGGTGGATCCAACTCTGCGTATATTGCATTTAGTGTCTGACACGCTACTGGGTGATTAATTTTAGTGTGCGTTCCATGTATTTACCCCCCAGCTCGAGGCGTGTCAGACATTGAACACCCAAACCCAATACAAAGGTCCATTTCACATAAAAAAAATCAAAAGGTAAAATTGAATGACGATGAATTATTCTCTGTTATTCATGGTTCCAGGAGAGTGAAACTTTGGTACAAACTTCTTCATGTGGGACCCTAAAATAATCAAAAATAGTTTGTAATCTGTGCACTAAAATATTTAAGAGCATGCCTGTGACCTCATTTGTACCTCTATATTGGGGTTGGGTGTTAAGCCGATTACTGTGATTGCACTTAAGGGGAATCTCCCACAGAGTTGGATCGTTCCACCTAGTGCGATGGATTTATCTGATTGCTCCCTAAATTGATATATCAGAAGGAATGAAACGAGCTACATATGAAATATAAGATAAAGTTTATTTTACTGTAATATGTTACGAAGGTTTTCGTCTTCGCAAGCTGTTGACAAAATGAGCCAAGTCCTCCGTCCTCAAGTTATTTGCTATTTTTTTTCCTATGGTTAAGTATACAGTTAATTTCCGTATGTTTATACAATAAATTAGAGTACCGTGTCCAAATTTCCATAACTATTGGATTTTCATTGCCAACAGAACATGGTTTCATGTAGAGCTTGGGGATGGGAAGTGTGGTTTTGTCTTGTTTCGCATGTTGTTTATTATATGCTAGTATTTGTCTAACCGTGTATTTTTCTATTTATTTGTTGAGGGGGGAAGATGTCCCCGAAGCGTCCCGCTGAAGCTGTGCCCCCCCCCCCCCCCCCTTCGTGGAGAGATTTTCTAAATGTTTTTAAATGGGCTTCGATTTACAACAGCTGCAGACGTAGATCTATAGCCAAGCACCGTCCAGACAACAAATATAAAACCTTGTGAAATCTTATCTGGTCTTTATTTTGAAATGTTATTTAAGACTGCAGTGTAAAGAAGTTTGAGCTTATTTTTTATGCTTTTTGTGCTTTCAGTTAGATGAAAGCATCATCAATATCCTGGGCATTTTTTGCAAAATAAATTATATTAAAACGTCAAGTAACGCAGTGTCATAGTTCTGATTTATTCCGTAAATGAGTCACAATTAACACTAATGTGCATGTATTTTGGCGGTTGGGATGTCGATAGAACTGTTGAAAAAAATATCCTTACTAGTGCACATATGAAGTGCATAGATCATACAGAACGCAAAGCAGAGAAGCTCGTCTGTGTAATTAACCCACCAGGTAGCAGCACCTTCCGCCAGGCGATCTCAGAGACGGAAGTTTTTTGTTCATGAAAATGTTATCGTCTTGTCTATATTTTTACTGACCCACTTGTGTATCGGTCCACCGAATCTTTTGTAAAACATCCATAATATATAAAAAAATTGCAGAAAAGCTCCACTGCAGAACTTATCCACCACTAATAAGCAACTTGATATCCTTCGCCATCTATATAGACAGCGTTACCAAGGATGGTCGCCTTTGTCCTAAGAAAAGTCCAATATCATCCTCCCGATTTCTTACCCAGTCACTTACACAAAAAAGTGTCATTTTTACGCGTGTCCCCAGCAAAGTGTACGGGGACAAAGTACTTTATCTCAGTCAGCTTACATAGAGAAATGTAGACCCCAAAGGAAATCAGTTTATTCCTAAGGCTGCAAATTTCAGCAATTTGAAAATACTTTTTTTTAAACAATCTGTGGCACAGACTAAGTCACAGTTGATCAAACCTGCTTACAAGTGTGGCATTATCACTTTAACTGATATCAAAGTCAATTTTACCAGAACTAAAAACAAAATAAATAAATAAATAAATAAATAAATAAATAAATAAAGACTTTCAGTCTAAATTACATTGACCAACTTATTATCTGCATCAAACCTTAGCCAGGTTTTCCATCTATCCCCCCCTCTCCCCCCTCAGGTCTACAGATCTCTCTCCTTCACTGTCATTGTGGAGGCATAGGAATGGACCCAGGGGCCATACCACTGTGTGATGTGGGGGTCCCAGAGCCCCCCTGGGCCCCTGGGGAGGGGGCAGGAACCCCCGTTGGGGATTCCAGATTTTTCAGTAACTGCTGTAGCCATCTTTTTGTTGAGTTGTCATCTTTGAGGCAGTTGACAAAGGTGATGTCTTTTAACTGATCTGGAAGACATTGTCTCAATGCCTCTTTGGCTCTGAAAGAAGAAAGATGTAAAGGAGAAACTGCTTCAAAATATTATTGAATGAGTTTCAAGCCCTTATTACATGTTAAAAAAATATAACTTCTTGATACAATAGAACACAAAGCTATTTAACTATAATGTACAGATTATCATTTCATAACAATAACACCTTCAAATATTTGTTTTAAGAATAAACTCCGATAAAAATGTAATAACTCACCTTGGGTTGTCTGATAAACGTAAATAGCACCTCACTACATGTTTTAGTAACCTTGCTGACTGGTCTTTAGCTAATTGAAGGACCATCTTGCCCTGAGAATGAAAATAATTACATAAATAAATTCTCTCTATTACTTCAAGGTACTCTCCTTGAGATTCACTTGCCAAAAAGGATTTTCCCTTAGAAAATAAGCTATTTCCTCGCACTCATGAGTTATATCTTTCCCTTTCTGCACTTGGACTCCACCTTAGATAAAACTGATAAAGACTGACTTTAGATTACAATGACCAGCAGTCATAACATCAGCGACCATTTACCTTGAAGCTCCAATGGAAATGTCAATATCAGGTAAGTTCCAGAAAAAATAATTAAGTGGTTAAATCAATTTCAGGGCATATGTTAGGTTTTATAAGAAACTGTGGATCGCAAAAATAAGCACCCCACCCCACCCCACCCACGTTTTTAGGCTTGGAAAATGATGATAAAAAATGGACAACTTTTCATTCAACTTCCTATGGGGGAAAAAAACTTACCAGTATCATTGCAACATGTGAGAATCTTTCATAGGTTTGGCATATGTATGACAGGCCTGTATCATCTAAGAGTATTTTCTGTAAGATAAATGTGGCTACCTGAAAAGATTAATAAGCAATTCATAATAAATTCATATAAATTATGTTAAGAACATGGACAACCTTACGGAAAGGTACTTCAAGTTTGTTTTTTTTTTCTCTTTCTTTTCTGAGAGAGAGAGAGAGAGAGAGAGAGAGAGAGAGAGAGTATAAATACCAAAATAAAACTCACTGTTTTAGATAATTCACTCCCGGATTCCATAATCCTTAGACATAATGGTATAATTTCAGTTGTAAGCAGAAAATTAATCACTTCCTGTTCATCAGTCTGAAATAGAACAGAATTCTTCCTTGACCAAAGTTCTACGCACATTCAAATTGCATTAGATAAGCTAAATAATGATGGTGCTTCAAAAATATATATATTATTCTTATACTGGAACTAAGACTAGCAACGGACCAGCGTTGCAGTCTCAACCTGAGACCTTTCACTCATATGGGAGGGCGTACAGGAGACAATTCCTAGCCGTATGACAATAGATCCTAATGAAAGATCTCTGGCTGATCCATATTTCTCGTCCTTTTTCCTACTGGATAAACACATTCACTCATCAACCACGGTGATTCACCTAGCACAACAGCCTTTGAATTTTTCTACAACTTTTCAAAAGAGCTTCTGATTTGATTTAATTTTTGTTTAAAATGGAACTGTTACAAGATGCACATACTAGTAACACTCCTGCAGGTCCCAAGTTGGTTTGCCTTAGGTTTCAAACAACAAGATAAACGAGATTCACAGTGATAAGTGGAATACACACTTATACAGGAAACAGACTGTGTCAGATGTGATTTATGAATCTCATCAGACAAACACCATTGTGCAATGAAGGTCTCTATGGTTAATTTGCCTATCCAGTTGCGACAACTTTGACTTTTTTTTCTAATAATTGTGATTTTTTTTTTTTTTTTTTTTTGTCAGCCAAAAAAAATGTTTCACATCTTAGAGAGCATTCAGAACAGCGTACTAACAGATCCGCGGATCAAATATAGCAACCCACTAAAAAGCTTGCTCCTTAATTCCCAATTAGTCACTGAATAGATTCCCTGCAGGGATTACGCAAGAAGCATTAAAGTGGATCATCCATATTTGATCCACTTTAACGCAAGAAGCATTAAAGTGGATCATCCATATTTGATCCACGGATCTGTTAGTCCGCCGTTCTGAATGTGCTCTTATGCAAACTGCATTTGAGGGAAAGTATTGAGACAAAAGAAGCTATCTGACAATCTTCTTGTGATTAGGTTGGAAATATAAACTGCATACACAGATAAAATAGTAAGGTTCTAAACTCAAGTGCCACAACACAAATGGCACAGCGACCTATCAAAGCAATCTTACCTTGACCAGAGCGCCGATGACCCCCAGACTGGTCAGCCTGAGGTATTCGAAGGGACGGGTTTTGCTGACTGTGTGGAGGAATGGGTACAGGAACAGTGGAATGTGGGCTGAAATACAGACAATACAGATTTAAGAGATATACAAGAGTATAGTGATCAATGCGTATGACTTTTCCAACCACTGGCACTTTTACCAATAAGATAATTGCGTTTGTATTTGGGTTTCAAGACAACAAAGTAGAGCATAGAATACATTGAAACATGTTAAAATACAGGCAAGCGGTGAAATACAAGTGTTTTTATCCTATTGTTCCAAGTCACAGTGTAAATGTATGTCATTTGTCAACTATCTTTTAACCCCCCCCCCAAAAAAAAAAAAAAAAAAAAAAAAAAAAAAAAAAAAAAAAAAAACCTGAAATAATGGCTTTGTGAAGTTGCCTTCATACTAGCTATTTTCCGATTTTTTTAACTTTATCTTTTTCCTTCTTTTTTGAAATGAAGTTTGTCCATTTTTGGTCACAGTATGCACCTTAAACCTTTTAGCCCACAAGGGACAAAAAAATTAGCCAACATGGGTCTGCCAAAAATAATTCTCTCAGTTTTAACACACACGTAACTGCAATATAAACAAATACACCAATAAACTAGCAGTGAAGCCAGTTCACCAGCTTGATATGCCAATTAAGTATACCACAGCTTCACAATCACCTTTGAGAAACGCTGATCTGGTTTCTGGATGGGAGGCCACACACTGTAGTAAAGCTAGTGCATTACACACTCTATTAGACTGATGAGCCTGGAACGAAGAAAATTATTTAATACTGGATGCTGAAACAGGCAAGCTTGATTTTACTGATATTAGTTCAAACTTTTCTCATTTTATAACTATAACTGAATCTAATATGTGGCAAAGCCACATCATGGTCAATTTTTGACCAACATTTACAGGATTTAATATAAATATACTTATATAAAAACATATATGAATCAAATAAAAGGGAAAAAATAATCTTCCTGAATGACAACCCATGTTTAATCTAAATAACATGTCAAACTTTTAACAAAATTCTAACAAAAATCAAATTTAGTAAAAGAAGATGTTAAATCCCCCCCACCTTTCTTTTGCAAAATAAACATTTTCCATTAACAATAAATTTGTTTTATCAAAGCAAGGCTTACGCCAGAGCTGGCCATCAGCAATGACAGTAAAGCCCCTTTTACACTGGACGGTGCCCTTTCTGCGTCCCGTAGTATGGCCCCGTTTGAGTAAAGAAAAAAAAAAACTTCATGCGCTGATCATTGAGCATTCATTCTGCAACCAAAGCGATACTTGTGCCTCCTTTCTGTGACCACAGCAATACCAGTTTCATGGTCACACAAAGGACGCAGAAAAGACACCGCCCAGTGTAAAGGGGGTTTAATACAAACATGGTCACTTACTGTTAGATGTGGTGGATTGATGGCTGGGTAGATGTTGATGATCTCCTGTAAAAGAGCCGCTATCGTGCCAAAACTATGCCACAGCATTGGGGCCAAGTCTGGCACCACCTCACGCTTTTTGCTGAAATATATCATAGATAGATAGATAAAATATTCAAACATGAGTAGAAAGTACAAAGTATTCTCACAAACCAGAGAATACACTTAACATATATACAATCAGCATAGCAAGAGCAAATTCAAAATTGTACTCAAGTTGGTCAAGTATAAAAGGGGGTTTGCTGAAATATATCATAGATGGACAGATAGACAGATAAAATATTCAAAATTCAAAATTCATTCCAACATGAGTAGAAAGTACAAAGTATTTTTACAAACTGCACTTAATATAAATACAATCAGCAAAGCAACAAAAAAAATCAGTATTATACTCCAGTTGGTCGAGTCAATATGGCCTTATTAATACATGATAACAAAATGGTAACACAATGTAAGCATTAGGAAAGTGCATGTGACACATTTACAAACAAGGTCTTCTCCAAAGACTCAGAGCTGTCCAACTGTCATTTGGACAACCATTGGCCTTAAAAGATGACCTATATTTTCAAGAACAGCTTACAGATTTTTAGGGAATTACCCAGTTGGTTGGTTGATTGGGTTTCCTTGGGTTGGACTCCCTGTTTATGGATGACAAAATTCAAAATTCCCATGTTGGACTCCCTGTACCCCTACCCCTGGGAGAAACCCTGCGTACAAACTACAGGCAAAAACCAGAGACATGTCATACAATTATAATATATAATGAGAAGTTGTAAGGCTCTTTGACTGTTTTAGTTTTTATCACTTCTTATTCCACCAAGAGTCTGCAGGAGCAACAGCTTACTAGTATGTTTTCAATATATTTCTATAGAATGATATAAAAGACAGGGGGAATGTTTCAATTCAGAAAAGATCTAATTAAGTCATGCCAAGCAACTCAACCCGATTGATAAGTAGAAGGGGACAGGTGTTAAGACATTATGTCCATTCATTTGTCTTCTCGATCAAAGTTATAAAACTGTGATTTTGTGTTGATGCCATTACCAAACCAGATTTTCTAAAAATGATCTTAGAAAACAGTCCCGAGTAAGACAGCCTGGTCATACCAAATCAGAAATGATGTCAAAGGAATGATATACTACTTACCCCAGAAAGTATATGTACACATTAATTTGTATTACCTGAGTTCTAATAAAGCATTTTCTCTAGTGTCAGGACTAGCAAGCTCTACAATCCACTGATAAATCTTTTCTCGGTCCACCTGTTGTAACACTGGAGGCTGTGGCTGCACCGGGGTCTGCACATTCATCATGATTTGAAGACGTCTGCTTGAATTAGAAATGAAAGAATTTGAGAAAACTGACAAACTCACAAAGTTGGGCGTGAACTGATGAGCATATTATATCAGGAAGCAATTATGGATGTTATTCTATATACCATACGATGGAGGGGACATAGTTTTTCAAATGGCGTTGAGACTCATAGCCTATCATATTTGGAGCACAAGATAACAGAGGTCCTGCCTGCGGTAAGTGTCGCAAACAAAGCCGAAAGCCGATGCAATTCCGTACAGTTGACGAGTTGTGTCATCAAATTAATATTAGCAATGACCATTGGTAAGGTTTACAAATTCCGCGGAATAAAATGCGGCTCTAATTTGAACATATTTGTTAAATTGTGCACCCTTATAATAACCTCATCTTCTCAATCTCATATTTGAATTACTTACCGATAATTTGCAGCTATTTGAGACTTACTATTTACAAACGTCTAAATTTTTCAATATGGCGACCTCCAGCGGTCTTTACAAGATAAGACATGCTGGAAGCTGTAGAATATTTATTGATGCCTTGTCAAACCCAGGCAATTTGATGGTATTTGAAGAATTTTGAATTATATATTTTTTAAGATTTCAAAATTATATGAATATATTTATTTGATGGATTCAAACCTTTCCCCGACTTTGTATTTTATTGGAAATATTCTTTTGTAAAGGAGGTATGATTTACTCACCACGAAGTTGGATCGTCTGTTTGCTGGGCTTAAATTTGTTTGTTTAACTTTAATTTGTTGATTTAGAGTGCTGTGGATGAAAATTCTGATTTTGAAAGAAAGTATATATTTTTGTACATTTAAATTCTTTACATATTGTTTATTTTAAAGACGTCATAAGTTTATGAACTCTGCAACTTGAAGTTCTCTACATGCGTAAAAAACTTTAATTGTTGTTGTTTCTCCAACATGATGTACTATTAATTTTTATTGTAGTACTCCCAAAGTCAGTATGTCTGAGATAGAGCAAAAAGATGAAGAAGGCGCAATTGTTTCCGAGGTTTTACATGACGCGTACGTACGTTTCTTTGACATTATATTGATTTTTTTTTTTTTTTTGAAACATAAAAATATACTTTAATTTGTCTGAGAATAACATTTTATACGGTTAATTTAAATGATTCTCTGTAGTAACTTGGGCATTGCATAAATTGATTTTAATCTATTTAGATATAACGAATCAATGAATATTAACCCCAAACTCTCCCACCCCAAATGATAGAAGATACTGGTAAATCCGATTTTTGATTAACAGAAACATTTGGACTTTGTTGTTCAAAAGGTACACAAGACTATAACAGTTTTCCTTTCCACTCTAGAGTTGGCAGTCCAAAAAGAAGAAAACTGGATGTAAGTAATACCATGATAGCTAAAAAAAAAGAGTTATTGAACCTGCGCTGTATGTATTCAGCTATTATGTATATTTTCAAGAAGTAAATGGTTAACTCATGACATTTAATCTTTATTTTAATTTTTAATTGAATTTTCCTTGCATCTTAAAACATTAAACAACCAGACTATCCTCATACTTTTAATAATTAAGTTCATTATGTCAAGATTATTGTTATGTATCATTCTGTAATCAATTTTTGAATTAAATTTATTTCATATCAAGATTTATAATAATAATAATAATAATAATAATAATAATAATAATAATAATAATAATAATAATTATTATTATTATTATTATTATTACCCTAATGATGGTAGTAAAATTTATTATTCATTTATTTTCATATATTGAGGGTGAAGGATTTGTCCTCCCAAGCACCCCGGATATCCCAGTAACTTCTGTTCACTATCCTGGTAATTGTGATAATAGAGGTATGGAACAAGAATCTGCCTCATGTGATGAAAAAACAGGTATTTTTCATTCCAAATCTCATACACTTTTCTTTATCACATTGATTCATTTTTTGGGATGTTTTTATTCAACTTTAGTCATGTAAAATATATTTTTTAATGTAACTATTAAATTTTTGTTGCTGTTTTTTTTTTTGTGTGTGTGTCAGTACTGTTTGTATCTTTGTGAATTTTTCACTGCATAATCTATTTCATATGATAAAGAGGAAAAAAAAAATCTCCCCCCTCCCTTCCCCCCCCCCCCCAAAAAAAAAAAAAAAAAATTAAGAGCTACATGTACTACAGTGCTAAGGAGTATTTGTTCCATGTCAGACTGTCAGTTTTTTATTGTAGATCTGGGTTTTTAATTCTTAGGCTAATGCATACTTGAATCTTTATTTTTCCTGTAAGATATGTCCAGTAGCTCTAAAACTACACCTTACCAAGACGGTGGCCAGTGCAGTGTCCAGGAGAGGTCAGCAAGTCAGTACAGCAGACCAGATGCTAAGTGTGGACAGGGCGATGGCCAGTTAAAGGAGACATCTTCACGTGGACCACTTCTCCCTGAGAATGATGGGGGCTGTAGCCAGTTTGCTGGTATGTGGCATGAAGCTAAGGCCTTTAGTCGAGTTGGGGGTGGGGTCAGGGGGTTTGGGGCGGGGAGGGGGTGTGTGAATGACGAGCCCATTTCGCTGGTAAAACACAGGTTTCATGGTAAAAGGTCCACTTTTTCAGACAAAGACACCCCCCTCTCCCAGAGAAGCTATGTAAAACATTCTATTAGAACTGCACTGATATTCATTTACTAGCATACATGTGTAGATTGAAAGTAGAAAAATTGATTTACTGGATATATAGAATGTTTTTTTTTTTAATCATTTGTTGTTCATTTCATATCAAGGTGCAGTAAGGTGTGAAGCGAATAGCAAAGGTGGACGTAGCAGCCCTTGTGACAGCCAGCTTACTCTATTGACTGGTGGTACAGTGGCCAGTGGGATGGTGTTTGGTGGAGGTGATAACAGTGACAAAAAAGGACAGTTTACATGTGTGGACAGCAACATGAAACAAACCATGATGTGGCTGTTAATGAAGGGTAGATATTTGATTTATAAATTATAGCTAATAAATAAGAGACTTATTCTGATGAACTTGAAGAAATGAAAAAATTATTGATCAGTTTTAAGGATTCCTCCTGAAAAATACCTTTTCAAAAATATGTGTGAAGACAACTGCACCCCCCCCCCCCCCCACTCCCTGATAATATAACTTAAGGTGATTCTACATGTCTGAACAGTAATATGATGATTTGTAAATGTCCTGTATCTAAGTTAACTTAAGAGTTAGCTCAACAATATTCTATGTACTGTAATAGTGTGGTATAAAGTGCTTCCTTCAGTTTTCATACAGATTTTAAATAAATTGATGCTGCAAAAAATAATGAAATATGATAAAAAGGAAATTGAGACATGACATAGTTTATATTATGACAAATATTTATGGCAGCATTTACAGAAGCTGGCTAACAGATCTGTGGATCAAATATGGCCGACCCACTTGAATGCTTTTTGCGTAGACCCCATGGGGGATCTGTTTAGTATCTGTTAGGGGATTATGCAGCAAGCTTTTAAGGCTCTATTCCCATAGATTTTAGATCGATATATCCCCGTGGGGAGTCTCACTAGATTACTTTCAGATAATCCGACTTAAAAGTCCGTCCCGCCTACTACAAGCTGTAAGGGGGTAATTAACTTTGGTGTCCGCCCGGCTGACAGCTATTTAGCGTGAACCCCCAGGGAGTTAGGTCGATCGAAAGTAGGTCGATCTAATCTATGGAAATGGGGTGTAAGTATCGGTAGGTTGCCATATTACATCTGTGGACTAGACCGTGAATGTTGCTTATGATGTTTGTTTTCCAGACCTTGAACAGCAGTCAAGACCACTGTATCAGAATTGGGCACAGAGGTTCAGGTGGGTGCAACAGGCCCGTAGCCAGGGGGGGTTCGAGGGGGTTCGAAAGAACCCCCCTTTTTGCTGGAAAAAGGTCCACTCTGGGTATAATTTGACCTAGGTACATGGGGATTATATGGTAAAAGGTCCACTTTTTTAGAAAAAGAACCCCCCCTTTGAAATTGCTGGCTATGGGCCTGGTGCAATTCCCGAAGCAGTCCAAACTGTTATTGAGTGTCATTTATGTCTATTTATCTGCATGTTTTTTCATATTAATTTTGCTGATGTATTAGATGATTAATTTAAAATACTGTGGTCATTAGAACAAAGAGGGAAGAACAGAAATGTAAAAAAAAAAGGTAAAAGGTAGAAAAAAAGGAAAAACTGATGAAATAAAATATCTTTGTTATTTAGCCATATCAAAATGATAATTTTTATTCACTGAATTCTGAAAGAGGGGTCAATTCGTTGTTTTTCAGTGAAAGTGAGAGGTTTGAGGAGTTCTGCAACCTTCGCCTGGATAAGTTAATTGAGGAGGCGCAGTCTGCTGAAGCCAGCTTAAAACAACAAAAGGAAGAGCTGAAAAATAGGCTAAAGATCATCTCAAGATCTCTGCAAGATGACTGAAAGATTAGTGTTATGAGGGATGTATCATCATGAAGTAGTTTTCTTTTTGGTTGTTTTATTGATATGAGATATTTAGAAATACAACAAAGGATAAGCAGGTAACAAGGTCAACAACTCCACACCAGGCAAAAGGATTCATGATACACAGATAATTGACATGACGCTTAAACTTTCAAGATAGATGTGGATTTGCATGAAAAAGCATCCACTGATTTTTTTTGTATCAGATAATAGTTTCCATTTTTCTTTTGAAAAAATACCAAAAACAAGTTACTGTTTGCCATTCAGTGAGAGGAAGAACAACATGCGATTTTTTTAAATATATATTCTGCGCGTCAGAATATTGTATATGGCACATTTTTGTAATAAATGAAATGCGATGACTTGAAAGTGAAAAATGGACATGAAAAGAAAAAACTAATCAACCATTGTAGATAGCACATGTAGCAACCATTACGATGAAAGCGTGACCAAAAAGCTGACACGAGGAAACGTGAGACGGAGAAGTACAGATAAATTATACAAACTGACAAAGCAGTTTAATAAATGCCATTTTGTGAAAATCTTCATGGTTTAAAAAAGTTATTTATCATATTACCACACTGTCACTATTGGTTGAAAGGGAATGCGATTCTGACAATATGTGTAGTAATGATAATTTATATGTACAACACTACCGTAGTACTGTACATGTATATTCAGGTATGCATGTATCTAACAAAGAAAAAACTCCACGTGTCTTGCATAGACATTCGTTTGTGTTATTATGAATAATTGTTTTAGCACAAGGGATTTTTTATTTTTGTAGACCTCTCTTGGCTTGTCAACTTTTTACTCGAATTATTTTTCACTTCTTACAAATCTTGAGACATGGATTTTTTTTCCTTCGGCATTTCCTTCTCTCTCCCAGGGTCATATATTGAACTTCTACTAGATATTTACAGACGTGTCTCTAGCTAATTCATGACACAATCCTCTGCCAAAATGATTTAAGTAGGCCTATGACATTTTGAAATTTCACCATAACGAGAACTCGTGAGCCAATGCGTAGAGGCAGGGGTGGTCAAAAAAGGGGTATCTTTTCAGCCAAAGTGCTACAAATAGCTGTACCTTAACTTAATCGCATGCATGGAGGGCATTTATTAGCACGTATATTAATTAAAAACTATAGTGACCCAGTGGAAGACCCAGAATAGGCCTACAGCTTCCATCCTCCCTTGAGTTATAATTTTTTTCAGCGACCCAGGGTTTTGTTGCAACGGAGGGAGGAGGGGGGGGGGGGTACAAGATTTAAAATATTTGTCTGGCTTCGCTCATCAAACAAAATCACGGCAGTTTTACCATCACATGTAAGTCAAGAAAATCGTATCGCTTTCTATACCGTTTTTTCGTTGGAAGGGGAGAAGCGGTTGCCTTGAAAGCTAAGGGAAGGCAATTAATGTGGCAATGAGCATTGAAAAGTTTAGAAAAGAGCATAGGGCTCAAAATTAATCTCATAAAAATATGCGTATTAATAAACTTATTATTATTATTATTATTATTATAAACTTCTTATTATTGGTATAGGCCTAGGACTAATGTTTTAACTAATGTTTTAATGTATTAAAATACTAATTAAGATTGGCATTGATCGTCTATTATTTTTAATGTCCCGGTCCTATCAGTATAAATACGGGGTCTAAATAAAGCCTGTTTGCCAATAACAACTCTAGTTAGATTGCTTATTATCAAGGAAAATGTGCCCACTTTCTATCTGGAAAGTTGCTATTGATCACGTGATGAAAAATTCCCCTGGCTATTTATAGCACACGACGATTACAATCTATATAAATCGATCGGGGTTTTTAGTCATAAACAAAAGTACAAAAAAAGAGCGGAATAAGGCAGATTTTAAAGGGGAAGATTCTGTTCAGGTAAGACATCATGCATGTGTCGATGTG
Source organism: Lingula anatina (assembly GCF_001039355.2). The sequence goes on from NW_019774569.1 coordinate 330,355, forward strand.
TCCCCCGTCTTTCACAAATTCTTCTTTTTAAATGTAGACTTAAGTCGAAGAATGCTGGCGCTAAAAATAGAATTATCCTTGTGACTTTAACCGATGAACTGAAACGGAAGCTTTAAAGGTAGGCCTATGTCCCGGGTTATTAAAGCAAACGTACATATATATACGTATCATTGGAGATATAGCGGGATAAAAAGTCGTAAGAATGTTTGTTTTCCTAAAAATGGCCCCTCTCCTCAATGTAAAATGCAAGGGTCGAGCTGCCCTCCCACACGCAGTAGGCCTACAAATTCTAGCTAGCTCTTAACTTTTAGGGCCATTGTAATTTACTCTATATGAGACGCCAGCTTTGTGAACAAACTTCCATACGTAAATCCCAGCTGGACAGAGTCTAAAAATGTGTGTCGAAAACAATCTATGGGCCTGGTAGAGGGCAGTGAGAGTATTATTATACATGTAGTATACAGGCCTACATATATAGTACAAGCTATAGGCCTATACGTTCACAGACAACTAGTACAAAAAGGCATTCAGGTAACAGGTCAAATCAGCAATGAATTCAATAGCATATGATACCTCTTCATAATCATAAATTGCTAGCCTGTATCAAGCCTGCTCAGTCTAAAAAACCTACATTAAATTCATCCTATTTACACATTGCATAAATGTACGTAGGCTATGTCAATGTTTTTCACCTACTTTCGTTTTAGCCTTCAACCGTATATTGTCACACTGTATCAACTGTACGTTTTTGAGTGCACGTATTTATATGAATGTATGAATGTCTATATTAGTCGTTATCCAGATTGAGTGAAAGAAATGCGTTGATCAAATTTGTTTAGGTAGGCCTACTTTTCCACTTCGCTATTTTTGTTTTCACTGTGACTAACAGTCATGTGAGAGGCAAAGAAGCATGGATGAACTACCGGGAAAACGAACCTAAAACAAAACCTCACAGATAACATGTACCCTCTGATATCAGACCCCCCCCCCCCCAGAAAAAAATACTATACAAAATCACACTGTGAAGCCCTGTGGGAATCGGTGCACTTTAACAGTCCGACCCCCCTACTTTTCACTTTTTGTAGCAGACTACCAGCGCCCTCTATGGCCAGGGAGAAGATTACATGTACCCCTATAGCCAGCGCATTACAGTAACCTACTTTCGTTTCAGTGTTTCCCCGTATTCAATCCGTGAGGGCACAGTCGGAGACATAATGGCCGAAGCACCCCAGTGCGCCGTTCCTATGGGCCAGTACATCATTAACTTGATGCATAAACTCGGCCAAGGAGGATTCGGCGTGGTTTATAAGGGAGTGGACACAAAGAGGGATGTCGAGGTCAGTTGGTGTGATGAAAAAAGAGTGACTGTGTGTGTGATAGAATGAAATGGATAAAGAAGCAAAGAAAGAAAAGAAAGATGAATGAGAGAGATAGAAAGAAAGAAAGAAAGAAAGAAAGAAAGAAAAAGGGAAGGAAAGAAGTATAGCTGAATAAGGTCTTTATACAGTAGGCCTATATATATGTTTTTATATGTCATGCCTGTAGGGAAAAATGGAACCTTAAAATACTGAAAAACATTGGTTATAAACAGGTAAGTGGTGTCTTTCAGATCATATTCTCAAATTAGTTTTATGACATTAGTAAACGATTTTTTCCTTACCAGGTGGCAGCAAAACAGATAGAAATTCGCCGCGAGAGAGGCGGAGCCGACGCAATGGCGGAGATAAAAATCCTTCAAAAAGTTCCAGAACACGTTAACATAATAAGACTGTATGACTTTCATTTCTTCCGTAATTCTTTCTGGATTATAATGGAGTATTGCAATTGTGGAGATCTGAGAGACTATTTAAAGAAATACGCGCCTGTTGCCTTGGCAACAAAGGTTGATTTCATGCGTCAGATGGCAGCAGCGGTTCACCATATGCACACGCTGCCCGAGCCTGTTGCACACAGAGATCTGAAACCGCCAAATATGTAAGTATTAAATGCAAAAAAATGTAAACTCTCTCTCTCACACACAAAGCGCCTTAATTTACAGTTGTTCTATGCAAACGTGCATAGTTAAATGCACTGTTCAATCGCATGAAATAAATACAGAAGTGTTAAATATTGTTTAACGTCATTTAAAGTATCTTTAACTCAAGCCTAAAGTATCATTAACCTCTTTTATGGCATTTTTTTCAGCCTACTGCGTTATACTGGGAGTGATGAGAGACCTGTTATCAAAGTGACGGATTTTGGGCTGTCGAAGGTGGCAGACGTTGATCTCAGTAAGACCTTCATGATGTCAACACAGGCGGGAACCCCGTGCTTTATGGCACCCGAACAATTTGGAAGAGAGGGGTAAATGTGTTAGTTGTGACTGTGTGATCATTGTGTTTGGTGTGATAGTAAATTTCAAATACACGTGCCAGTGAGATTATTATTAGATATATATAATTAAACAAAAGTGTTGGTGTTATCAAAAGGCCTGGAACAATAAAGTTCGAGTAATACTTGGGTAATTTTTAATCGTATTTCCCACTGGTTAATACTTGAGAGTGTATTTTTAGTACTATCTAACCTCGTTACCATGTAATTGTGAACCATGCAGGTAATAACATGATATAAGGGTTAAATCAAATTTATATATCCTCCTCCATTTGGATTTATCCAAATTTGATAATGGTGTTTATTTTACAAGGTATACCGCCTCCGTGGACATATTTGCCTTGGGACTGATGTTTGTCGGGATGATCAATTTTGAAAAGACGGGCGATATAATACCGACAATTCCTGATAATCCAGGTAGGAAACAACACACTGTATTCATTTATTTATTTATTTCACTGCGATTGTGGGCGTGGAAGTCATATTGATTATTTAAATGCCCACTTAGAAAAATTACTATGGTTTTAACAATGGTTTGTTAGGATGATTGGCCATTTACTTTTTTGAGAGTATTTTGCAACTATTAAGACTCACGTACTGACCAATATATTAGAATGCATTTTTTGCTTTTTGTAAGGAAACACATTATAAAATTATGCATTATATTTTCGAATTGAAATCCGCAATATTGACAAGTCCCCCCCCCTTTAAAGTATTATCCCAGCGTTGTAAAAAACAACATCAAATAAAAAATGTACACTTTGTAATCAAATTCTTTATATTCTCCAAGGTTCCATGTTAGCCTGCATGATAATGCCGATAGGGATCCAAATGAACCAGGCAGCCAAGACAGGCGGGAGGCCAGTCCGCGTGGTGAAACTGGAGTCAAGTGATGACCCAGTATTAAAACAGGTGAAAGAGTTGATACAGAAGATGGTTCTACATAAACGGGAGGACAGGTGTACGTCACAACAGGTGTTTGACTCCATCAATCGTATCTATGGTAAGAGCCACTGCATAGCTTATAAGTTGTCAATGGCGCCAAATTTGGATACGCTTCCATCGGATTTGTTTCAAATTTTAGTACTTAATGAAATGGTTTGAACTAACTTTAAATAGATAGTTGATACACGTATTGTAATGTAATGAACCCATATATAAGACCTTTTTTTAGATATTTTGGGAATTTTTAGGAAAAGGGCCTTTAAATTCGATCATGTTGTGCAGATTTTTAAAATTCAGAGGAAATCAAGTCAAGCCTGCCGCCTCCACCACCACGACCAGGCAAAACCGGTGAAACGGCCCGCTCCAGAACTCCGCTAGATGTCGACACTGACGCGGCGGCCGCAGCTGCGGTGGCTGGCTTGGATGACGATGAAGATGACCTTGGTTATAGACTTCTCCGCCAAGCCATGCAGCAACACATGGAGGATAAGATTCAAAAAAGAAAGAAGGGCGGCCGTAAAGATGCGCTGCTGAAAGAGCTAGGAAAAGGGGTCCCGCTTCTAGAGATGTTGCTTCATCACGCGATTGATGACGATAGCCCAGAGAGACAGAAAGGAAAGCGCAGAGATGATAGTGATGACGACGTATGTCTATCGTTCAGATTTTCTTTTTTCTCTTTTCTTTCGCTGCTTCATTCACTTTTTAAGATTCAATTTATCATTGTTATTTCCTTTTATCCTGTTTGCGTCATTTTTCATTTTACTTTTTCTTCTCTCTCTCTCTCTCTCTCTCTCTCTCTCTCTCTCTCTCTCTCTCTCACACACACACACACACACATACACACACACACACACACACCTACGAAAAATAAGTCTGGAACACTTCTCTCTTGATTTTATTAAAGCAATAGTAATAATAGAAGTAGTGGTGTTTGTATATTAACACAGATTAACTGCATTTCATTAACCTGTATGTAAGAGACATGCTTTAATTTTCTTTATATTTTTCTTGGGATTGCTTGTATGTGTTGTAAACAAATTTCGCCTCTTGTGATGTTATATTTAATTTCTTCAATTCCAGTTTCCAGTAGGGAGCAAAGTTCGCGTCATGGACGTGGAAGTCTCCAGGGCCAAGGAGATGCAGCGAAACTATGGGGGGTGGGTGGATCTGATGAAACACGTAAGTAGAACTCGCCAAGAGATCGATCAAGAAGCCTGTTTTAGCAAGAAAATTGGCCTTTAGTTGAGACAGAAGTATTTGGTCCATAATTTTAAGTCTATATTTGAAGACAGAAGTTTCTCCTTTTGGAATCGGTGTCCCATTTATATCCTTTTTGGAAAGGTTCATGAGCCTCTTCCATTTTGTTTTGGAATTAATCATAGGGGCAACCTTCTGATTCAGGTCTTTAATCCCCTTTAATTTTAGATTCAACAGGCCGTTCAAAATTGAATCGTGGATACTCTTACATTTTACAACACACAAATTGCTCCATCATAGATTACAAAAATTCAGATTTAAAACTATTAAATATAAGCATTGCAAAACGTGGTGTTTATTTATGTTTAAGTTATAAATTATGTATTATTTTCCTGTAGTACCTTGGCAAAGAAGGCACTGTGGGGGAAAAATTGCTGCACACTATACAAGTGAGGTTTTCAGACGGCCTAAAGTAAGTTAAAAGAACATTATACGCCTTTTGTGTACCCTCTGCCAGGGTCGCAGATATTTTGGCACATTTTCCACATCACTGTTCGGAGATTGCCGATATGTAGCCGGAGACATTATCTGTGAATATCTAACGAAAAATCAATCTGTGGCTTTGGTAGAGGGTACCTTTTGTACCCTAATTTCCTTAGATAACGACTTTTAATAACTGTAGTAATCAATAATATAATCCAGATCATGTCTTTTTGTTTACATCAAAATTAGGTCATATCATAGACCATAAATTTGAAAAACAAAATATTAGAAAAGATGACATGATGAATCGAAACGCATTAGTCTGCATAATCTTTTATTACTCAGTGGTACAGTACATTTATTAAAATCTGAGTGAAATGGGCGATCCTATAATTTTTTAATTAAATTGTGTTTGGTAGTCTTTTTTTCTTTCTCAAAACTATACTTATTTCTGTTACAAACAACAATTACCCCTTATTAGGCCTATTTGGACTGTCTCAAAGAATGAGGATGTTACATGAATTGCACTAAATATATGACGTCATTTCATGCTCAGATGGGCCTGGAACCCCGCCCTGCTTCAGAAGATCAATTCAGACGGCACGGCAAGCGAACAGAGTAGACCACGAGATAAACGAGAGAGTAGACGGGACTTTATTGGCACCCTCTTTAAGCGGTATGATGTGGTGCAGATTGCATCGGAGGAGAGCGTGGTCAAACTTCTTCAGGAGGGACACGGGGGATGGATGGACGAGATGAAACAAGTACGTGACGTCACGTCAGTGACGTATCAACACGATTTGCATAATTTGCATATAATTTGTTTTATATGTTTTTTTATTCAAAAATACCTCTTTGACTGCTATATTTAATATTCTTTAAAGCGTTCAAATCATGTTTTGTCATATGATTCTTGCTCTAGATTGTGCTTTTTTCTTTCATATTCAGAATGTCGGCGTGAAGGGGATAGTTAATAACATAGACAGCAACGGGGACGTGTTTGTGGAGTGTATTAACGGTGGGAAGTACGTTACATATTTTACAGTTCTTTACTCTTGTATTTATCAATTTATCCTTTTTCTAAAGATGAGGCGTGTAAAAGACGAAAAAAATGCATTTGCTATCAAATTGCTTTGACCTGTTGGTTCATATTTTGGAATATTCCTGTAAAGAGTCAGTGTACACGAAAAAGCATATGGTGTGTGTGTGTGTGTGTGTGTGAGAGAGAGAGAGAGAGAGAGAGAGAGAGAGAGAACACTTAATGTAAAATCTACACACAATTCAAATTCGAGAGAGAGAGAGAGAGAGAGAGAGAGAGAGAGAGAGAGAGAGAAATAAGGGGACTGTTAAAAAGATTGAGAGACGCAGATATGTAGAATTTTACTTCCCTTTATCCTCGCCTCCGAACTTCAATCAGTGAAAGTATCGCAACTGAATCGAAGAACAAACACTAACTAAACTACTAACTAAAGTATATTCCAGTATATTGTATCAAAATTACGAGCTGCAGTTCTTCCCCGACAGGTGGTACTTCAATCCAGAAGTCCTGATCAAGGTGGACCCTAACCCCAACCAGGATTTCGACGCCGGGGACTTCGTCATAATCAAAGATGTCGAGGTATCGGAGGCCAAGGCTCTACAGGCTGGCCACGGAGAGTGGCACTCCAGTATGGAAAAGGTAACTTTGTATTCAACATTATCTTCCATGCAATTTTTGAGAAATGATTATATGTACTATTTTAAAAAGTCGTGGCAGGTATAGAACTCTACACGGATACAGAGAATACAATAGAGTCTTCTTTCTCAAGGCCTGATAATATTTTTTACTTGTGAAACGGGTTATTTCTTTAGTAACAGGAATAGATTTTCTGTTTCCATACTGTCCAAATTATGAAGTGGATCGAGTCTTCTGTAAACAAAACAGAGCTGAGCGACAAATTCACTGAGGTCTCGATTTTTTTTATCTTATAAGGCATGGTCTTCCTTGGGTTTGAAGTTCTTATGTAAAACCTCTATGATAGGAATGGTAGTCCTAGGAATGGAAGTCCGGGTTCCCATATGATTAGTACAGATAGGGTTTGTCGGAGTATTGGGGTGGGTATTGGGGACTAGTGTCACCAGTACAAAGTAATAGGGAACAGACTACAGCTCTTAGCAGACTATCATTCCTGTCGCACCAGTCATATTTAAGCTCATTTAGCAACAGGCACAAGGCAGACACAGTAAATTACGTACACGTGTAATTCATATTGCAGGCGCTGGGAAAGACGGGTATCGTGAAGTCAGTCCTGACAGGTGACAGGGTCAAGGTCGAAGTGGCAGGCCACACCTGGATCTTCAACAAAGCTCTGCTGCTACTGGTGGCTAATGCAGGTGAGGAGCCGTCCTAAAATGACGGGGATAACTAATCAGTTTTTCTTTTGAAGAATTAACGGGTTGTGAGAGTTGAGGTATTAGTTAATGTACAGGTGCAGTATGTGTAAGTTGTTATCCGTCATCCACTGTAGCTTTGGTATATTATTTTTCAACAAATCTGCGTGTGTTTAAACTATTTTAAATTTTGTTTTAAGTGATTATGGAATCGTTTGGTGGACTAATTTATCTACTTTTAGTTAATAGGGCCTACAAAGATCTCCTAGTACATATCGTACTCTCTCTCTCTCTCCCTCTCTCTCTCTCTCTCTCTCTCTCTCTCTCATATCCATACCTCTCTATTTCAGAGGAGATGATGCATGGTATCCTACTAAAGAAAATGAACCGATGAAAAGGATTAACACCGTCTGGTGATATACAAGACAAGATACAATAAAGTATTACTTAATCTATTCTTCAAAGGTTTACATAACATTCATTCACCAGGAGTCTAAAGTTTGGAAGAAGTTGTAAGTGAATAGCTTTTGTTGCCATCGGAATAAACAAAAAAAATGCAATAGTAGACATTTCACAACAAAACGCTTGCGACATTTATGTGTGTAATTATCTAAGATGGACTACCGTAAAGTCATCCTGAGTTTTAAAGGCCGCAGGGACTTGGTTTTAGCCTTAGTTATATATATAGTATAACTATCAATTAACGTATACTGGGTATTCTGAAACGTCGGTACTCTGAAACCCAGGATTTTGGTGTGTTACTAAAAGCAAAGCCCTTAAAATAGTCAATTGCTTTCTATGGTTTTTATAAAAACTTAAAAGTCACTATTGAGCTTAGATCGCAGGCTTTAAATGTACCACAACAAGTTTTTAAAGAGACAGAGAATTTGGAATAATATCATTCACAGATTAATTTTATGAATGATCTGTTCTTTTGTACATTTTGAAAATAAAAGATGTTGTATTTATCGTATTCTGTGACTCAAAATCGCAGAGGAGCATGACATGTACAAATACTTATATCAATGACCCCCTTCTTCCTCAACAAGGCATTGTGACAGATGTGACAGGTAACGACTCAACTAACGCATTCGCATTTATTAGCACAACAAGTGCGCTGCTTGAGGAAAGAGAGGATGTTTTACGCCGCAGCTACTTCGTGAAAACTTTCACTGACTGCACAGACTCTACCAAACACTACATGTACCTTCAGAAATTTTACATTTAGATTTGATTTTTTCGTAAATGCCACGTTTATTATTTTTTTTTATAATCGCTTAAACCACTGTATACTTAGGCTTCTAGTCTACCGACGATTATTAAGTAGGTCTATCCTCTCGTCTCTCTTTTATTTCTCCCTTCTTCATTATTTCCACGCTTGTCTCCAAGGCCATATTTTATATAACTGAGCAAAAGTGGCTAAAAAGTGACTTTAAAAAAAGAGAGGAAAGGTATAATTTGCGGAAGCTTTCTTTTTCACGCCTTGAATCCATTTTTTTCTTCTCGCTTATAAATAAATAAACGAAATTAAAAACATGCACTTCTTCATTTTTTTTTAAATTTTGCTATAACCAGGAAGACATGGTTTTATAACTGAGGTCCTTACGTCATGTTTTATGCCACGTGACCCCTAACAATCATATAAACACACGTATGCTGTAGTCGACACCAATATATATTTTGCGGGTGAATTCCCCAACATAACAGCCATATGAAAACTGTAAATATTATCCTACCCTTTCGCGCAATGTACAGATGTATAGGACGAATAAATTCGGACAATGACGTTCTTTATGATGATTTGATTACGGGCTAATGGAGACAAATGTGGACTATATTATGCTTGTATTGTACGATATATGAAACTTGTGTTGAGGTATCAGTGTCTAAAGCACAGGTGCAAAGATATATATATACCTCAGTTTTTGGGTGGACTTGAGCCGTAGCCAGCAATTTCAAAAGCGGGTTCTTCTTCGAAAATAAAATGGACCTTTTACCATGAAACCTTCATGCAGCCTACCTAGATCAAATTTTACCCGGGTGGGGGGGGGGGGGGACCTTTTCCCAGCAAAATGGGGGGGGGGGGGAGGGGGGTTTGGAACCCTCCGAACCCCTCCTGTCCACGGTCCTGAAATGAGACATTTCTCTCTGAGCAAATTCTATTCACCCGCTGTGTCAAAATGTCTAAGCTATTCCCTGCGGTGTTAACTACAGTAGTACTATCCTTCAAATAATTAGCTATGAAATTCAGGGTAACTTGGGAGGGGAGAGAGCGAATTCTTTCATACAGCGGCAGGGTAGGGGCGCACACCACGGGCAAGAAATTAAGGCTGTTCATAACATAAGTCAGCAAGTCAATTTAAAATCATGGATTGCTCAATGAAGCAGACCTTTCCACCCACACCCCCAATAAAAATTAAAAAAAAAAATGATAAGAATACGAGAGGAGTAACAATGACCAAAGAGTACAGGAGGCAGACAAGGTAAACTTTCTTATAGCCACAAAGCCTGTCATAAATGATTTATTCACGTTTACGTTTTGACGCCCACATACAGTAATGAGAGCACAGAAAACGACCCCAGCGCTGCGAAAACGACTATCCCCACCCCCCCAAAATACACACACACACACACACACACACACACACACACACACACATCTTTACCAATCTGACTGGCGGGAAATTGGTTGTGATAAAGCAAATCAATGCATTGGACAAACTACGGTGATTTAATATATTACAAAATGCTTCGTGTTAAGAAAATGGTTTTCTTGTGAGGGTCTGGAGTTTTTGTCAAAAGAATTGCAACTGTCAAGGACAGTAATATACGGAGTGACAAATGGGAGAGTTAAGAAAAGAAAACGCCAGCGGGTCATTAATACCTTCTGAGTCATCAAAACTCGGGGACGGAATGTTTTTGTTCTCTCGTCTCTCAAGGCGGTAATAACATTGTAGAATTCTTTCAAATGATGCAGATATTTTTATCTGGAAAACAGGTGGCTTTGTGGCTAAAATGAGACGACAGTGGAACGCTCTGTATAGTCCTAGATAATTCAGTTGCATCTGCACTGAGCAAAAATATATTAACACCGGTGCAATACTTTAAAAGTTTTATCAGCTTTGTGAGTTATATTAAATCATACAAGTTTATTTTTGTTGTGTTTCAGATTACTGTACAGTTATAAGACTAGAACATATCATTTATAGTCGCCCATTACGTATTACATAAATATTTTACGTTAATATTTTTACTTAGGTAAATTCGTTTATTTGGAAGATAGCCCTGAAGGGAAAACTTTGCCAAAACACATTAAGAATCGTGTAATCTTTGTGCAATCTGTCAAAGTCAAAATATGTTTCGTTTTTTTTTTTCTTTAACAAATTTGTTGTTAACTTTCCTTATTATCCAGTTTTGATAATTCAAACTGATGCCTGATGCTAAAAAAAAATTCATTTTCTCTTTTCGCACATTCTCATTAGTATTTTAGTAGCTGAGAAAACGAAAAATACCCTTCGATTAACAATTCACAACTGTAGCATCTGCTGCGCAATCAGCCAGCACAGTTTAGTAAAATATCACAGCACTCTCTTACTTCTCCGGGGATTAATGGTCGGTCGATTTGAACATTAGGGAAAGAAATCCCTGAATTTGTGAGGGCACTCGAGACCAAAAAAAAACTTATAAGTTTATTGTCCCAGATGTCCCGTGAACCTCGAGGTAAACGCCGAGGTAGGCACAGACAGGTGATTGTTTTTACGTTGGGCTCAATCACCACAAATCTGGACGCCCTTGAGCCGTTTATTACGTGGCCACTCATTCATGTATCGATATGATAGATAAGAGCTGTGCACAGGTGTCGGCAGCGAGGGCCTGTACTCTGCGCAAGGTGATCCAAGGGAAGTCACCCGAACTCTGCTGAAGATACATGTAATTTCACCTTGCTGTCCAATTTTCGATCACACAGTGGCGCAGGTACTGTATCTGCGCTTTGGCGTGTAACAAAACCGAAATCATTTCCATTACGCAATTGTTTTAAACAGATTAAAGCCCTGCGTAAGACAGCCAGCCATTTGGTATGATTTAAACACAGGTACAACGTTTTTTCTTTCTCTCCTTTGCTTTATCCGAGAGCACAGCGTAGAACAAGGCGCTCATGGCAGAGCCATGTGAGAAGGGGCTTACAATATTACATAAAAGCGCACTCAGGCACTGTTAAAGGAAACGAACAATTTGGGGGGGCCCTCTCCCTTCTTCGTCGACACCCTTGGTGTAGTTGTGTGAGAGAAACGAGTTAGGGAGTATTTTGACACTCTCACCCAGAGCTCTGTCGAAGGCGGTAAGATTGACGTGCAGCAGAGCTGCGCCGAGTTAGGATGGACATATATAGCCCTACGATCACATGGTATGCTTGCACGCAGAGGTCGGAAAAGGTCAAGCAGCCAACACGGAGTGCAGGCAGCGAAAACAAAGAAGGCTGTTGCCGTTCAACTGAACACAAAGTTTCCCGTGGAAAGAGGGAATTCGCACTGAAAGCTGCCGCATATCGGCCGATCCCGCCGGCAGCTTAATAACGTTACGTGAGAACTGCTGCGTACGGTGCGCATAGGTAAACGCTCGTTAATGGGCACTCGCTTTACTTAGACTTAAAAGTGTTGTTTAAGCCGGACAGTGAAAAGCTGTGGAATTACGAGAAATACCTCAATTCCGAGGACAGGTATTACGAGGTGAGGGAAGCCAGAATGGACGAGTTCACTAGACGATCGAGTTGAGACCACACTATATACACACCGAGAGCTCTGTTCGGTAAAATAGAGAGAGAGAGAGAGAGTGTGGTCGGGACGCTGCGTTTAACATTACGCTGGGAAAACTACAACTGCTTGCCTTCTCTTTGATAGGCCGCAAGTGAAACCTAAAGCGTTGGACATATTTCTGTAACGCAACACATCAGGGTCTATTTATATCGTCCCGTTGTTGCATATAAAACTGGAGGTGAGCGAGAGGAGAGAGTAAGCCGGAACGTCTATTTAAAATCAATTAATGAACAGCTGATAAACGGAGAGCGTCCCCTTGCGCGTTCACGCTGAGGTCAGAAGAGAAGTTTATTTCAATATCGCAGTTATTACAGTACGCTGGTTCATAGAAAAAGGAACAAACAGCCGGCTGATGCTAAAAATAGAATCGTCTGCTTCCACTGATCGGGGAAAAGGAAAGGAGAGCAACCGTCTGCACAAACAGTTTGGAAGACTTAACCTTAAGAAGCGAGGTTTATCATCATGTGTTAGACTAAGGGGTTATAATGCTGAAGAGAGTTTTGGATGTCGTGAGTTAACCTTCGTCTGTTTGGGTGACTACACTTCAACGAGAAATCGGAAACGTCATATTGAAGGGAAAACATCGTGATAGCAGTGCAGACGATATTTTGGTTGTCGTAAACAAAATCGTCTGCATCTATATATTTCTGCAGTGGAGGATTGATTGCCGTAAACACTCGTCGTCTGCTGTTACTACGCCAATCGAACGCTTCGCAGGGGGTGAGATCGGAACCAAGACCCTCTTCTCTATCAGTGTACGATGCATATAGCGCTTTCGCTATGGAGTCCGATGAGGAAGATCTCTCAGTCTACACCATCCAAAAACCTCCCAGTCGAACTTGGAGAAGATGCATGCACCCCCATGGTTTCTCGGATCGGGAGCTGGAGGAATTGTACCACAATTATGTATTTCGTTTGGAGCAGAGTTCCATCGCTTCTTTACTGGTTCTATTCATCCTTCTCACGGCAGTTTTGGCGATTGTTCACTTCATCTACATCCTTCAGCCCACTGTGGCTAACGTATACTACTGCGCCAACTGCGGGATATTTTTGGTCTTCTACATCTTTATTAGTACCAAATATTTCCAGGAACGCCATCTAAATTTAATGGCGTATGCGGTGTTGGTGCTTCTGGGGGCGTTCGCTGTGATCTCCCTCCCGGTGCATTTTCTCCCCGGGGACCGTCCCGTGTACAGCCCGGCCGACGGGGTGTGGGAGAGTGTGTTTGTAATATTAATGGGCTATGCAATGATGCCTCTGAGAATGTGGATTTTGGTCGTATATGGAATATTGCTGTCAGGGTGTCACATGGTGGTCGCAGCGTTCCTCGCCAACAGCTTGCCGTCGTTGCTATGGAGACAGGTAAGTAATCATAGTTTGCAACATTGAATCTGGATTTAGTGTGGGATTGCAAAATAAGTGTCACTGAGCCGCTGATTACTTTCCCCGATTATCTTCGGTTTATATGCGTCATAATCCAAACGATCATTCCAAACGTGTCTTTTTATGGTTATTACACTTTCTTCGATTTAATTTATAAGCACCTATTAACTTATTCTTGCACTCTCTTCCGAGCAACAGATGTTTCAGAACGAAAATTACAAATTAGGGCAAACTAGGAATTAAAACTAAGACGATAGCATATCCAGTTGTAATTATCTGCATGCAATTTTTCGTGATTGATAAGTGCATTTCGACCATGTATACACATTTGATGACCAAAGTGACAAATACACGTTTGTTGTCTGACAGACGAAAAGAGCAAAAAATTATTAGTATCAGTTCTATTAGGGGTAACTCAAAATACTGCAAAACAGTATAACACAAACGCGACACATTAGCATTAAAATAATCGTCGCTCGAGCCTTGATAGATTTTATCTAAGCTCGCCTCTTACGTTTACTGTATCAACGAGTGCCCCCGTCAATACATTTGGAAAAAACTACTAAATCATCGAGGTCGCCAGGTAAATTCCTTTATTGGATTTTTTGAGCGTCCTAATCCCGTAAGCGGTCCTCCTAGTATCGTCAAGATACTTAACGTTCGTACGTGGGAGTCTCCTAATTGACAGCGACACCCCAATCAATTTATATTCCACTGTCAAGATGCTTCATCTTAAAACTGGTATTCTGGCTTCGGGGAATGCAACTCCTGCCTGTATTTTACAGGTGTTGACATGTATTAAGCCTGGAAGAATATAGGCTCACAAATGATATGAACGGCGCATTAGTTTATCATCGGGTTCCGAAGTCGGTCACCCTGAGCTTCAGAGGGCGATGTAGACTGAATTCTACTCTCTAATATCAGTCACACTATGAAAAGCAGAAGGAGGTCCGTAGCCAGCAATCTCAAAGTGGGTCTATTTATGAAAAAAATTGACCGTTTACTATGAAACCTTCGTATACATGTATCAAATGTCAGCCAGAGTGGACATTTTCCCGACAAAAAAGGGCGGTTCGAACCCCCCCCCACCCTACCAATACCCCCTGGACCCCCCCCCCTCGAGAGGTTTTCTGATAAAAAATAGGTTGGAATCAGTGGGTGGGGGTCGAAGAGACCCTCATTAGCAAATCTATCAACTTGTGTAGGGCTACCTATCCTGAGATTTTATACACAGCACCCTGGTTTTCTTATACAAACTGGAAACTGATCTCCACATTATCCTGGGGTGAGCCCTGCACTTACATCAGAGAACAGACTTTTCTATTTTCGCCAGAATGTGTTATTTATTACTGTGAGATTCAGAGAATCTGATATCACACTGGCTGGCAGGCACTTGCTGGCAACATAGTTCTCATTTGACTGTGAATTAAACTCAGAGCAGCATTATCTGTCTCTGCTCTGTAATAGAGGGTTCTTCTCCTTACTGGCGTGCTTAAAATGGAGAGGTTGCTTTGATATTTGATTGCCCTCAGTTGATTAACCTTTAGCAGGGAGAGATTCCCAGTTTTCTAGAACGATCTCTCTCTCTTTCTCTCTCTCTCTCTCTCTCTCTTTCTCTCTCTTCAAATGAATTAATCGCTCTATCTCTCACTTCTCTCTCTCTCTTCAAACACACACGCACACACACACACACAATCTCTCTCTCTCTCTTCTTCTTCCTCTCTCTCTCCCATACGGTTGGATTGTATCCTAATTTTAAGTCAATGTTACGTCAGGTCAGAAAGATCCTGAAATTTATTTAACGTTCCATACCCAATAGGGCCAATACATCTTCGACTAATAGTGGATTGTATTACTTTGCCTGGTAACGGTAATTTTATTTTCTTAGACAGGAAACCGCGTAATCAAAAAATCGTTTCTGTTTGCTCTTGTTTATTTAGTTTCAATTAGTTACAAAATGTGAGCAGCTTTTGTATATCTGTCTATCTGTCTCTACCCTTTAAATACGTGAAAGATTACTTGTATTCATCCCCCGATGAATAAAAAATCCACTCCACGCCGAAACATCGAAAACAAAATTCGTTCATGAAAAAAGAGAAAGATAAAGAGTTAAACTGCTTGCGATAACTCCAATCTATCCACAGCTGCGTGATCTCTGTTGCTTTCCACCCATGGCTAGGTTAAGGAGGACGAGTTTCTTACCTCGCCTTGTGTCTGGCATTTCTCCGCATGTATTTAATGGTCGGAGAAGGCCGAGGACCCAGATGCCTCACCCCCACCCCCAACCCCCACCCATAGGAACTGGAGTAGTAAGTTTCACCACTTCTGAATATGAACGGGACGCTGAGAATGTCGGGGGCAGCTATAAACGTACCTGGTTCCTCTTTTTCTCTCTGCTAACGTGCTCCCTCTCTCTCTCTCTCTCTCTCAAACAAATGACTGAGCATAATTGTGCTTATCAATAGACGCTGGTTTAGGGCCTACTGGAAAAAAACTGACCATTTGAACACCGCCAGTGGCAACTTATAGCGTAATTGCTTCATTTCCATCTTTCATTTCAGTAATGAGGAAATTCATGTCCAAACTGAAGAGGGGCTAAATTTGCATGTTGTGATGTTTTTTCTGTATGATTTTTGATTCGATAGGACACTAAGTGATACATCATCATTTATTAACGTACAGAACACCCAGCCCTTCGGGCTTATAGGACATTTTATGAATATGTTGGTACAGGAACTAGCTATACCTGATACGTGATGCCAGTGTAATTACTTATAATTGCCCAGGAAGGCTGTATCAGTATCCCTGTTGTTGTCAAGTTTCCACGGTAACGTTGTTAGTAAAACGAAAGATGGCGTGCACCCAATACCAGTGATAATGACGCCCTTATATAACACAAAGTTTGCAGTTTGTGAAATAAGGGGGGGGGTCGTGATTTCGAATACATCATATTGAACCCCCACGGTCCCACCCCACCCCCTGCTGAGGTAATCCAAATTTTAGCGTTATTTTCTAATTTTCGTAAGGTTTTGGAGCTAGGTGGTATGGCTACTATATGGCGTCAGAGATGTATTTTCCGTAATAAAAGGAAATGAGCATTGTGTACGTCTTGACTTCTTCATCATTCCCCCTTATATCTTCATATTATTCCTGTACATATTGGGTCGCAGTGATTGTCAAATGTTCTACTGTGGAGAAATAGATTACTGTGTAAACAGATGAGTATATATTTGACCTGGATCTGCACACAAGGACAATCATGAATGCCGAATTGTACCGCAAAACTTTTAACGATAAACAACCAGTACTGTCTTTTCCCAGTTCCACTAAAAGGCAGGTCTATTTTTTCATAAAATATCCAGAGATGTTTCTGTTGATATTCGCTAGCTGTGTCTACTTCTGTTCTGCCCAACGAGGGTTTTACACAACTACTAAAGCTATGTGTCATCACACAGCAGGCCTCTTGTAAAGAGCAGAGAGAGAACGTTTGAAGCGCGTAGAAACTGTGAAAGTTAGATACCAAGGTTTGACAAAGGTAATTGGTAGGGAAAAAACGAGGGTTTTCACCCGAGGCAAACGACACAAAACTCATTACGTGAACGTCACCGCGTGGTAACGGGACTAAGGACGCACGTGACCAATTATTGTTGTAATTAAAGAGACGTCACCACGTTGTAAAGTGAGCATTTTAGCCTGGGGCAGCGTATGTAACGCCAACTCGCCTCGCACTTGAGCAATCCGTCAAGTTGTGTTTTGTAACTGGTGTCATAACTGAAAGCAACTCTTCTCCCATTTTCATCCTGTACGCTACAAAGCACAAGGGTGCGTTCGCAATTTATTTGAATATATCGTACTAGCTAGACTCTGGCTGAATGCAATCAGGTTGACACGCCTCCTTCTGGCTTTGGGTAGAATTAAGAAAAGTTGGTGATTATACGAGTGCGTTGGGAACAAGAGGATGTGTGTTAATCTGATTGCATTCAGCGTGAGTCCCCGTGGAGTGAGGGCGCACTTGCTAGTACGATAGATTAATTGTGAACGCACCCCAAGACATCATTAAGAGAGAGATTCGGGAATCCCCTACCCTCTACTACGGCCACAGATTGATTTTTCACAAGATATGCACAGATACGTGAAAAATTGGCAGTCATTTTGCTGTTTCTGGAAAATGTGCCCATATAGATATAATCTGCCACCATGGCAGAGGGTAGGAATCCCCAATCAGTGGCTATACGATCATTGTGACGTGAAATATTGAACACATATATGGTCGCTTTAAACCATCGCCTGCATACTTAATAAAAGTGCACATTATTGCTACAAGTGCATAGATGAAAATGAAAGTCCTTAGTACCCTGATGGTGAAGTTTTTGTATGATGAGGTGTAGTCAGTTTATTTTATTGACAACTGTCTTGGTGATAAGAGAAGGAGTATCAATTTTAAGACGCAGGAGAGCGAGCAAACGTTTCTTCTGACCTCCAGGGTGTGATTTAAAAGCGAGCAATCGAAACTGTTCTAGATTTTTACAGTTCTCCTAAATTACTTGTGAGTTGTGAAGGTTATATGTTTTCGTCTGAGGAGTATATGGGAGCGAGTTCTTATTGTCACGCAATATTGCTGAATAGGCAGGAAAGCTAATATTGGGCGGCGACTGATTAATGAGTAAAGGGAATTAAATAAGCACGAAATATGGGATTCCGCGGAAAGAGAGAGAGAGAGAGAGAGTGACGGAAAGATAGAGAGAAAGAGAGAGAGAAAGATAGATAGAGAGAGAGAGATGAAGAGAGAGAGAGAGAGAGAGAGAGAGAGAGAGAGGGAGGGAGAGAGGGACGGAGAGAGAAAAGGATGCGGAGAAAGAGTACTCTCTGGCCGCTGGGTCCAAGGCTGTTACAAAAATATTTTATCGGCCTATATTTAATTTTGTATACTATTTTAGAGGTCCCTTATATCAGAGAGAGAGAGGGGGGGAGACGTGGTGAGAGAGGATGAAACGGTTACGATCAGAAACTGATGTAGGAGTATGATAGATGGAAGGAGCGTGGAACAGAGCAATGATAGATGAGTTGTAATGATGCAGCGCGCACTGGCACGTGTTGGTAGCCACTATCTACCGGGGTCATTTTTCGCCTCTGTTATTATCGCTGGGATGGTGTGAAGTTTTGCTGTTAGGTAATAGTGGGCCTTCGCGATAGAAAGGGGAGGGCGGCGTTAGTGTTTTTAATCGGAAGATAACGGCAAATAGGCCCATATGATCCACTGACTACTGCTTGGGTGGCACTAAAAGAAATATATTCCGCCAAATTTCCCAAAAGGGATAATTATGAAATAAACCGTGTTGTAGTTAAATAGAAAATTAGGACTGGTCCAACCTTTTATTTGGTCGAATCTTTAAGTGTTGAGTTTAAGGGAATATATACTGAAGACGGACTCAGAGGTTAGACATGAAATTGCTATTAAATAGTTTTAGAACCAACAACTCCCCCTGAACCCCTCCCCCCCCCAGTGTTATATGTAATTGCACAAAGATGTCTGTGTCTTATACAGAGCGTCATCTTTGACGTCCTCAAATCCATGTCTTATTATTGGAATAAACTTTTATTTTCTCGGCAGGTACGGCTACGAAACCCACATTCCGTACATAAATGGCCAGTGGGCAGAAAAAAATGCCAGGTTTTATTACTGTTTGTTTGGTTAAGGATCAGACATATTGCTGTCGGCGAAACAGCTGTGTAGTTGTCGTGTCTTTGTACGTTTGAAAGACATCCAGGAAATATTACCGTCCCTCGTGGAAATAGAAAAGAAGGAGGCCATCAAATATCGTCAGAAAAGAAAGGCTGTGATTGTAATAATATTTCCCTCTATCTATGAAATTGACGCCTATCCTTTGGGTTTAATAAGGTACTGTCTGCGTTGGAAATGGGCAAGACGTTCCTCATGCTGGCAGGAAAAAAGTCGTCTTTGTGTTGCTCGTTTTTTGCTGAAATGCATCTAATAACCCTTGGAATGAATTCAATGAATGTTACTGTCAGCTTTGTAAGTGCAGAAAAAACACTTATGACCAATAAAATATGACAGTATATCGTATTTAAAACAATTAAAAATGAAAATACTCATGAAACAAATGGACTTGAAGCCTAAATACATCTTCGAGAAACACCTTTCCCATCGTATGCGAAATGACGCCATGGATTTTTTTGGTCTTAAAACTCTTTTCTGTAGACTAAGGAAAACTAAACCCCATTTCATAATGGTCTTAACATACATGGTTTATACTAATTCTAGTATCTCCTCTTTCTCGGCTGGCTGTGATTTGATAACATTCAGAAACTGACTATGGAGAAAACTGGTTTAAAAGTTTTTTTCCTGCAATAGAACCAATGAATTGAAACTAAGAAAAGAGAAGGGGATTGTAATTGCAGGATAAAGAACAGAAAACGTCTATTTCCCTTTTGTCATAATACATTGACAAATGAGGGAGAAATTCGAAATTCATGAAGTACATCGACAAATGACATAGGACAAAATGGCGATATTTTAAATGAATATAAATATAAAACGTAAATATATTTGATATTGTGTACCCATGCATTGATGTAAGCCACAGAATAATGAGAATTATTATTTGCCTGCTGTAGTCAAGATTGAAATAACACCTCTAAAAAGCCATGGAGAAAAAAAAGCAGAAAAAATATTTGGTTTATTGCTCCGGCTAACTGTTGAGGGATATCTTTGAGTCTTTGAAGTGGCATAAATGTCTGTGTCGAAGATGAAAAAAGTTGATTACACACACGAAAAACTATCAGGAATAGACAGTATTTTTATCCGTGCTACGTAATCGATCATCCACTAGACAACTTTTCTTTTTCCACCACGTCTGATAACTTTTACTCCGCAGCTTTTTTTCCTCTCTAGTGGATGCGTATGTACATGTTTCTTCTTCGCTAGTAAAGCGTGGAGGGCGGAACAATTACTTGAAAATGACAGTGTATTATTAATGTTTCGGATGTCGACACATTTTCTATAGATAATTTTGCACGTTTTCTATAGATAATTTTGTCTGCGTGCTTGGGGGACTGGCAGTGAGGGAGAAAGAAATGACAGGGCAAAATCCGACACTGCTCATAGACGGGGGAGATTATATTACGCGTTTTTCCCTGGGCAAGTCGTGATGGTGTGGTTGCGTGCGTGTGTAGTAGACAGAGACAGTGTTCAAAAGGGAAAAAGGGAAACCAAGCACAGGAATGAACAGTATTGTGCAATATGGTCAATACCAGGGTTGGGTTGGGGAGGGGGGCTAGGCTGGTGGGAGCACACCTGTAGTCTGAATGGGATTGAGTTCAAAACATCGAAAATGGTGACGATATCTGTACCACCCTCTTCAAATGGAGAGATTGTGAACCACTGGAGCCACTCTCTCTCTCTCTCTCTCTCTCTCTCTCTATGTGTGTGTGTGTGTGAGTGTGAGTGTGTGATAGGTGCTTTTTAAATGTATGCGTGCCTCCGGAATTGCTATGTGAGTATGTGAGAGTCTGCAAAATCTACATTTTTGAGCTATGAGCATTCGCTGCAATGTGATGTCAAATGATTACTCATGCATATGGTTCAGTTATCTATCAATTTAGAACCTCTTTGAAGGTGACTCTGAAAAAGAAAAAGACCATCAACAAAATGCTCAGCTTCTCGCAAGTGACTTAAAATCTAATAACACCGATAAGTCTGACTTGGAATCATAGCAATCGATAAGCTGCGTGAGACAAATCCTGTCTCAGTTAAAATTATATACCTAAAAAAATGAAAATGTCGATCTTTGAGGACTGGTTGATAACAGCAGCACCATGCTCTCAGGATAATATTACCGAGAGAGTATCTCCGTCTTCCGCGTTCATTCCTTTAACGATGTTATCTCGCGGAATTTCTCCGACAGCGACTCCGAGAAATCTGATTAAGGAGCCCCCTGATGCCTGGCGTGCTGGTGTCACGGCAGACTATCGCTATATGTAATTTTTCGAAGGTATAGATTGTGTGGATGCACCCTGAAGACGAAGGTGAAGACATCAATTCTTCCTGTCGGTGTCAGTAAACGGCTCCTGTTCCCTGAGTATCGAAGTTCTGAGTATCGAAGTTCTGGCGGTGACTTTTTCTTTGTATATCAAATTACATGTACGGCTGGCGTTACCCTGTGTCAGGAACATGGGAGTGATAATTTCTATGGATATTATATTAGGATTCCCGTTACCCTGTGTGTCAGGAAAATGGCGGTGACTTTTCTCTCGATATCAAATTACGGCTGTCGTTACCCTGTTTGACGGTGGATTTTCTCTCGATATCAAATTACGGCTGTCGTTATCCTGTTTGTTAGGGAAATGACAGAGACTCATTGTGTTACAGTACTAATACTTGTTCGTTAGCATTTGCAGTATCAGAAATGACAGGGTCCTTTCCTCGACGTTTTATCACACGGTTGTCGTTTCCCAGAGGTACAAAATGGCGACAGGTTCCACTGTCACGGTCGTCATTCATTTGTCGTTACCTTATTTTTCAGAGAACTGATGGACTCATTAAAAATTTTATACATGGACGGTCTCTAAATGAATTAGTGTCCATCTGTACCTGAAATTTGCATTAAAAATATCCGCGTTTACTTGCAGAGAATTAATTTTTGATCTTTTCCCAAATCTATCGCGATAGAAATAAAAGAATGCTAATTCTTTTTCAGTGCAAGTAATCTCACTTTCAAAATTTGAAAAAAAAAAAAAAAAACTGCTGTTTAATTAGTAGATCGATAACTTTCATTGAGGATGGAATGCGTGTTACATTCCCCCCAAGTTTTTGCATTTTCTCCAGCACTCTAATTACAGTTGGCCAAGCTAATATATCTTTAAACAAGGTCTATGTGGTACCTCTAACGGCCAGACAGAATCAGATTCAGTATCACAGGGTGGACTAAGCTCGAATTATTGCGGATTATTTGCATTCCTAGTATTTGAAATCGCTCGGTTTTCTCCGAGTATTTGCGTTCCTTAGAGTCCTTGGCCCGTAAATGAAATCTGGTGAAAATTCCTGGGAGGGCCTTTATCCACCTGGATTGGCGTATGCACGGTAAATAAGCACCTGTTTTTCGGCGCCCGGGGATACATTTTAATCTCCATTTAGCCACGTGGTTGCTCGTATAAATCGAATTGGAGAACGAGATATGAAAATTCCTGCCCTTGTGTGGAAACGGTAAATTGTGCTCATGCAGTTATTGCCTAAAAGCAAATGAAGCGCCCCCCCATCCCGAACCCACCTCTACAATTTCGTACCTATTTTCCTTTGTGTCTAGCAGTCTATACCGTGTGCCTTCATTAACGAGGATTTTTAAGCCGAACAAAACACGCCACTGTCGGCTGTAGAACGTGATTCCAAGTAATTAAAAAACCAACCTCTTCAAATCCCTGCCACCCTTTCCTTTGCAAAATTTACATCTAATTTCAGAAAATTGCCCTAAATGAATACTACAATGTTCGTTTAGCCTACGCCATTTCCCATAGGTTTCATGAAATTGCTCTGACAAACATAGATATGTATATAGATCAGCACGAGGGACTCACATTCATTATCGTGATTAGTGCTATACACTGGAAAATCGTATCAAGAAACCCAAGCCACGATCTATGTAATTCATTTCTATTTCATATGGCTACTTCTGTTTAAGTTATGGTAACATGTTTGAACTCAATGAATTTCTAATATGCAGTTTTCCCTCCAGCCTTTCGGTGCGTCACACATGCAAGACCGTGTTCACAGCTGTTTACACACCAAAACCGAGCACGATAGTGATGACGTCACCAAAATGACAAAAGGAACAATATTGTGCCTTGGAATTATAAGACCAAGCGTTAATATTTTCCAGATTAAGAAAATAGTATTTGCAAAATCATTGTTAACAATGGTAAATAATTAATGAAACGTGGCTTGAAAACGGCTGCTTGATGACTTTATTCGTCCTTTTCCGGTTTCACACTCAAGATCGTGTCAAAATTAGTCCAGTTGTAAACAGGCCTTGTTTACAATAAAATCTCTGACAAGCTTTCCAATATGCTCACGGCACATATTTGATAGGCAAATCATCGCTAAATATCCAACTTCCTTGTTGTAATGTGTGCCTGAACTGTGCAGTTTAACACCTTTTTTCCTGAACACTCATGCAAGAATTTGTTAATGCGATTTTTCAATCTGTTACTGAACTCAAAGTGTCTGTCACTACATCATCACTCATTATCTCAATCGGACGCCTGATAAATTTCAAACGTTTAAAAGTTAATATGACTCAATTAGCGGTAACCCCCCTGTCGACCCTTTCATTGACATTTTCCCTGCGGGGCCCTCACTTGCCCTTCTTGAGGTCAGTCGGTGCACTCTGCGCGAATATATATGTTTATAATTGGCTCTTCAAGGAAATCTGTGACGGCAAAAGTGGTGGTTGATTAAGTCAGGCATAATCCAATAACGTCAGTTCGGCACTGTCGTTGGTTTTAAGTAACGCTAACAAAGCTTGCATGGATCTTGGAAAATTGTCAGACATTTGGGTTGCCATTAATTATCAGCCGTAGGATTCCTTGTACTTCAACTGCTCTTTTCCGGTAGATTGATGATTTACGTGTCTGAGGAGTGCTTATTTGATGTTGTTTGTTAATGTTACACCTGTGATAGTTCAGCTGTATGCTTTTAACAATGTCGCTTCGATTGCCCAATCGGTTCTTTTGAGTGGTTTTTAACTTGCACATGTTCATCTGCCAGTCTGCAGGGTTTTCCCTCATCATAGAGTGAGACTTTTTTTAAAGAACAAAACACGGTTAAGTTTAAATCAATACATTTGATCTGCGTTCGTCTGGCAACTTTGTACGCTCGTGTTTGGCGGTTGTCCAACTTGAATGCTGTCAGTATGCAGACATGCTGTGTATGTAGCAGACGATATGATCACGTGGTACAAGATTCTATCAAGCAGCAGGGATAGCAAAATTAAAAAAAGAGTAAAACGCGCAACAAATTAAGATGCGCGTGCGTAACATTGCTGAATGTTTATACACGCTGTTGCGCTTGTATTTTCATAGTGGCATCCGATGAAGAGGAAAGATATCTCACTGAGTACTTTTTGCGTTGAAAAGCGTTCAACAACCTCCAGCGGATGTGACGTAGGCATACTCTGTACCAGAGGTTAGCTGGTTTTTTTTATTTGCATTTTTTTTTACTTTTTTAGTACAGAAATGTGCACAGAATTAGACAGAGAAATATCTGTGTATATAAAGTGAAAAGATATTTCTTTAAATGTATTGCTGGTAGAGGGTAATGTAGGCCCAGGTTTTAAAAAGCACGTCTACGTTCTGCGGTTCACCTGGACGGTACCTTGCCATCTTTTTCAAACCTTAGTTTTTTTAAGATTTTAAAGATGCATTTGAAGTCAAAATTTTGCCACAAAAGCTGAACAAATGCAACCCTATAATTTTAAACAGTATGACTTATGTTGGCTTCGAGTCGGATAAAAAAGTAGGAGATATGGTTTATATGCGTTCATCCATGCTCGGTTCAAATGTATCTTTAAAATCTCTCCTCCTCTCCCTCATACTCACCACGCATGCTCTCTGGCACTAAGGTGAAATCATATATTGGGTATCTTAATGTAATCTTGAACTTTTTCTCTTTTTCTTTGGGGGGGGGGGGATGCATATGGATTTAACCCTCCTCCCCCCAAAAAAAAACATTATGTGGCCTTGTTTAACATGTAGGATACTGCTTCTGGACAATACCTTTAACACATAAAGATGTCTTGCCCAATTGCATAACCAAATGCAAACAAAATGTAAACTAAGCTTCACGGAAAGGTTGGTAAAATGTGAGATATTCATTGGAAGAAACCGTTGGATCTGAAGATGAGAATCCATACACTAGCCTCTCCAGAATTACCCTACAAGCACATCCAAGGAATCATTTGACAGGTTCGTTAGTCTTCAAACATGTGGTTAGAATGCTTTTTCCTGTCTTTCTTGCCATTTTCATTCAATCACGTATCCTTGATATGAATAAAGCCTTAGTCTGTTTACACAGTAGTATTTTTAGCGTATCTAACTGTCCGGGATCGCTTCGGACACATTTACGTGATGACAATACAGTAAACCCCACCAGGGTCACACATAGATGGTACAGTAGAAGCAGATGTCTCGGGCTAATTAGGAGCAATTTTCTGAGCTGTGGGCATTAATGCCATTACTCAGTTCAGCCCTCATCTTGTACTGAGGACCGATCACAGTTGGTCTGAATCTTTGCTCGGGGTTATAATTGAAATGTTTTCATTTTGTGATGAAAAATGCGTGTGCAAACACGTTCATGCAGCAGTAATATGTAACAATGATATTTACGTGTCACGTGTGTACATACACTTAATCTGATATTTAGAAATGCATCAACGCGGAATCATATAGGCCAAAAAATGCAGTGTACATGTATGTGTGCAGGCCCGTAACCAGGGGGGGTTCGGGGGGTTTTAAAGAACCACCCCTTTTGCTGGGAAAAGGTCCACTCTGGGTAAAATTTGATCTAGGTACATGAAGTTTTTATGGAAAAAAGTCCACTTTTTCAGAAAAAGAATCCCCCTTTTGAAATTGCTGGCTACGGGTCTGGTGTGTTGTAGGTATTCGTGTAAACAAGACGCAATTCTGAATCAGTTGTAAAACGTTTTATCAATGCATGTAGTGCTTTGCCAGACGGTTGTATCGCACAATATATTGAGCATAAAGTATAAGCGATGCTATCTGCATGACAGTAAAACAGCGGAGTGAGTCATTACAGGGTTTTTTTATTTGATCCCACCGCAAAATGCACGTAATCCCAAATATTTGCAAATGAAGAAATTGGTCGAAAGTATATCTGAATGTTTATTGCTTGTAAAGAAATGCGGGTTTTCAATCAGTCGATATGCACGGAGATGACTCTGTGATAGGGTGATAGTTTTTTATTCTGTCTCGCTCTTATTTCTCTTTTCATATATAGAAAAAGAAAAAGGTCTAATCGAAGTTTTGCGTTTTATTGGTCCATATTTCGATAACAAGACCAATTACTAGCGCGTGGTTCTCTTCAGCATAAAAAGGATTGCTGTCTTTATGCGTGTATAAATTCTTCGTCCGGGTCTCATTTATATGTGATTAAAATAACAATCCACCCCCACCCCCCCACCCCCAAGGAAAAAAAGCTTAAAATAAGGCCTCCAATTCCAGTATAACTTGTCATTAACGAAGAATGTCGTCAGCCAGTTGCTATTTTCTTAATCCTCGAAAAGAAAAAGAACGAGTAGATTTCGTTAAAGACAGACACACACTGTGGCGTGTAGTATTTTCCCTGCTGATGGATGTTATTTTGACTGGGATAATGAAATTTCGTTCTACAACTCTCCGCAATGATTACTGCTGGCGTTTTGACTTGACAAATGCGGGCTTATTGGCAGCTGAAGGCATGGGTTCTGAATCCCAAAAGATAAATGAATAGCGCTGAATCGGTCTTTTTCGTGATATCTGACCCCAGTTTGCGTGATTTGATGTGATCGTGTTAAGCCGTTCATCTCTGTACGGTATTTTGACACCGGTTAACAACCGCTGTTAGAATGTCATCTATTCACAACATTACTTCTACATGTTGAGTTGCATAACGAGACTTTTTGATGTATGGCATGATTTTATGTTTGTGTCTTTTTTTGTGATCGAATCTCACGGGAATATCCTTCTGAAACGTTTTTTTTTTCTTTCTTTCGCGTGTAGTATATAAGTATGGTGGAAGCAATGTTTTCTCTCTCTCTCTCTCTCTCTCTCTCAAGGACGGTTGGGCAGACAGACAGACAGACAGACATATGCACACCAATTTCAATGAGTGATACTGGCTTATGTTTATTGTATCATGTCCTACATTGTTAAAACATCACATCACCTGATTCAGAATATATAATTTGCGTCGTGAAATAAAGGAAAAAGAAAAACTGAAAAGTTAAAAGCTCGGCCCAAAAGCTCGAAAAATATTTCGTTGGATTTGGTAAAATTGACTTTAGACCTTTGTGTAACCCCCTCTGAAACTAAAACCGTTTTGATATTACTACAGTCTGGTTCATACTAGTCGTATATCAGCACATGTCCGTGTTTAGAGCTGATTGTTTTTCAAAATAAACTTTGAAAAGGGTTTCTGATTTTGTAATTATAGGTTTCAGTTTCGTTTTAAAGAAATTAGACTGGTACGTTTTGTAATCAACCGTCTAATTTTATTGAAGTAGACGAAGGATATCTTGAGGTTAGACTCTCTCTCTCTCTCTCTCTCTCTCTCTCTCTCTGTGTGTGTGTGTGTGTGTGTGTGTGTGTGTGTATATGTGAACGACAGAGAGAGAAAGAGACTGCTCGCGTGCGTTACCGCGTGGGAGAAAGAGAAATAGAGAGAGAGGGAACAGCACAACTTATTATACACCCTGTAAAAAAAACCCAAGCCCTTCTCAACATTCTCAGCAAATCACAGATTCCTGTTGACTTTGCAATCCGGTAACTATGCGGTCAGCAGTCCGAGAATCCGGTGTAAAATAAACAGGCTCTCTTCTCTAGCCACATGTCCAGGTGGAAAATTTGCTACTCAGAAATCTCGGGAACGCAGATGGGTAATGATATATAGTGCATTGCACTTTAAAATCTTAGGTGCTGGGTATTTAAGATGGTAGGAATCCCGTGTGTATTTGATACATTAAGGCAATGGTGTAGTAATGATGAAGGAGGCATTGGATATGGCGTTCATGTTACCTGCGAAAACAGATTTCGGAATGCGTTTTACAGGGTGCTGAAAAAGGCGAAAATATTTGTAACTGACTTTTATGCGAATTCACAAGGATTATTCAAACGAAATGCTTGGTTATGATAAAACCGTTTGTTTTACAGTGAGCATGTCATACGCAAAACCGATGCTATAACATTTTAAGTTGGGCAACCCAGGAATTTTAGTCTATCTGTCGTTCTGTGCATGTGTGTGTGCCTGCGTGCGTGCGTGCGTGTGTGTGTGTGTGTGTGTGTGTGTGTGTAATGTTTCTACCTCAAATTTTGTTATATGAAGGTTAAAGATCCATATGGAATCAATTTTGCCACAAAAGCTAACCAAATACCAGCATATAGTTTAAAATAGTATAACTAAGAGAATTACCAAAATACATTATTATTAAATATTGCCCTAAAAATGATATTTAAACTTTTTTCTGTTAGCTTTCTATGCTGTATATAAGTAGGTCAGATAAGAAGGTTTTTCTGACCAAAAATTTAAAGAAAGGATCCTTGTAAATCTATTTTATGGTTGATCGAGTGATTTAATTAGTTTATCCCTTGGCAGTCGACTTCATTTGATTCGTATAAGAAACTAATAAAAGTGGTTTATATGTTTTTCTGGGAATCCACGCTCCACCGACGCACGGTTCGTTGCATACCTTTAATGTTGACGATGGTTGTTTTCTTCGGCTAGATATGCCTAGGGTACTAGAAATGCTGAATAATTATTTTTGACTGAAACGTGTCTTCATCTTTTAAAAGTAAATGAGAAGCGAAAATGCCTACTTTTATCAAATTCAATGTGGGGTTTTCTATGGGCATTTTTACAGCTGGGCTATTTTTCTATCAGGAAAAGTCTTAGTGACGTCACGATACGATCAGATTACATAAGGATCCGTTTCGGTGATTGTAAATCCCGTGTGAACAAGTCTTATCGTCGTCTTCTGACGTCACAAAGTCTATTACCGGTTGAAGTTGATCATCGTGTAGACAAGCTTTTTAAAACGTGAAAGGTCACTTTTAAAAGTTGCTTCTGATATGCACAATCTAATAACTTGCACTGAATGAGGGGTAGTGTTTCATCGATTTTGAATATAACAGAGCACAAACGTGCTCTTAAAATGGTTGCTGTATCGGGCTTTCAATATCTATCGAGATGAAGTGGTGATTTAGTGGCGCGACAGCCTCCATTAAAACGGATTTGGATCGCCTTTTCGATACTTTTCCATTAACGGCTAATGTCAGCTATACCTTTGCCATTTATTGAATACTGTATCATGGTCAAAATGGTCGGCATTTTATTTCTCTTACCATTAATATACTCCGTGCTTTAAGTCTGGTGTGCGTGTGTGTGTGCGCACGCGCGCGTGTATGTGTAGGCGCCTGTTTGTGTATCAGATATGATAAATTCTGTATATATATTGACAGGAGCCATTCCCTCCTTCTCCTTAAAGTTTTAGTTCGGTTGGTTTATTTTTGTGGAGAGTCATATCATGTAATTTGTAAACATGTAAACTATGACGCAAGAATATTGGACTTGAAGATTGACAAAGATATAGTTAACGAACGATTTTTCTTTCTTTTTGAATCACTTACAAAGCCGATTAATTTACACGAAAACGCAATTATCGACCCCTAAATAAAATTGGAATCAGTTATTTTATTGTATCATTTTACTTTTCCCTCTCTCTTTCGCCCTAACAGAATAACGAAGTAGATAATGTACAGACATAAGGCACCCACACAGCCAACAATTACTGCTCTATGCAGTAATAATTACTATATTTTCCAGGGCTATATGTTTGATAGATCACAATTATAACAAGAAATTTATGAAAAATAAAAATACTTTACATCCTTAGAAGATTACAAAATTAAAATACATGTAGTTTTGTAGAAATGGTCTTTAATTCTGTCTATAGCGTGTGGTCCGGTTTTTAAAATTTGAAAATGCGAATTGAAGCCACTGACTCTTTGAAACGTTTTTTCGTCGGCACAACTTTTAACTTGACGTAGATATTGAAATAGATAGATATTATCTTCTACGGGGAATACCAGGCCTTCCAGACTCAACTACCAGAGTCGTCACCAAATGATCCTGAATTCACCNTGGGGAGTACCTATTTGATGTTGTTTGTTAATGTTACACCTGTGATATTTCAGCTGCATGCTTTTAACAATGTCGCTTCGATTGCCCAATCGGTTCTTTTGAGTGTTTTTTAACTTGCACATGTTCATCTGCCAGTCTGCAGGGTTTTCCCTCATCATAGAGTGAGACTTTTTTAAAGAACAAAACACGGTTAAGTTTAAATCAATACATTTGATCTGCGTTCGTCTGGCAACTTTGTACGCTTGTGTTTGGCGGTTGTCCAACTTGAATGCTGTCAGTATGCAGACTTTCTGTGTATGTAGCAGACGATATGATCACGTGGTACAGGATTCTCTCTAGCGGCAGGGATAGCATAAATAAAAAAGGAGTAAAACGCGCAACAAATTAAGATGCGCGTGCGTAACATTGCTGAATGTTTATACACGCTGTTGCGCTTGTATTTTCATAGTGGCATCCGATGAAGAGGAAAGATATCGCACTGAGTACTTTTTGTGTTGAAAAGCGTTCAACAACCTCCAGCGGATTGATGTAGGTATACTCTGTACCAGAGGTTAGCTGTTATTTTTTATTTGCATTTTTTTTTACTTTTCTAGTACAGAAATGTGCACAGAATTAGACAGAGAAATATCTGTGAATATTGAGTGAAAAGATATTTCTTTAAATGTATTGCTGGTAGAGGGAAATGTAGGCCCAGGTTTTAAAAAGCACGTCTACGTTCTGCGGTTCACCTGGACGGCACCTTGCCATCTTTTTCAAACCTTGGTTTTCAAATATTTTAAAGATGCATTTGAAGTCAAAATTTTGCCACAAAAGCTGAACAAATGCAACCCTATAGTTTTAAACATTATAACTTATGTTGGCTTCGAGTCGGATAAAAAAGTAGTAGATATGGTTCATATGCGTTCATCCATGCTCGGTTCAAATGTATCTTTAAAATCTCTCCTCCTCTCCCTCATACTCACCATGCATGCTCTCTGGCACTAAGGTGAAATCATATATTGGGTATCTTAATGTGATCTTGAATTTTTTTTTTTATTTGGGGGGGGGGGGGATGCATATTCATGGATTTAATCCTCCTCCCCGCCCCCCCCCCAAAAAAAAAAAAAAAAAAAAAAAA
>NW_019774569.1:362311-429361 GCF_001039355.2 Lingula anatina
TTTTAATTTTTTTTTTTTTTTGGGGGGGGGGGGGATGCATATTCATGGATTTAATCCTCCTCCCCGCCCCCCCCCCAAAAAAAAAAAAAAAAAATATTATGTGGCCTTGTTTTACATGTAGGATACTTTAACACATTAAGATGTCTTGCACAATTGCATAACCAAATGCAAACAAAATGTAAACTAAGCTTCACGGAAAGGTTGGTAAAATGTGAGATATTCAGTGGAAGAAACCGTTGGATCTGAAGTTGAGAATCCATACACTTGCCTCTCCAGAATTACCCTACAATCACATTCAAGGAATCATTTGACAGGTTCGTTAGTCTTCAAACACTTGGTTAGAATGCTTTTTCCTGTCTTTCTTGCCATTTTCATTCAGTCACGTATCTTTGGTATGGTGAAGCCTGATTCGGGCTTAGTCTGTTTACACAGTAGTTTTTTGAGCGTATCTAACGGTCCGGGATCGCTTCGGATACATTCACATGACGACAACACAGTAACCCTACAGGGTCACATATTGATGTTTCAGTAGATACAGATGTCTCGGGCTAATTAGGAGCAATTTTCTGTGCTGTAGGCATTAATGTCATTACTCAGTTCAGCCCTCATCTTGTACTGAGGACCGATCACAGTTGGTCTGAATCTTTGCACGGGGTTATAATTGAAATGTTTTCATTTTGTGATGAAAAATGCGTGTACAAACACGTTCATGCAGCAGTAATATATAACAATGATATTTACGTGTCACGTGTGTACATACCCTTAATGATCTCTGATATTTAGAAATCCATCAACGCGGAATCATATAGGCCAAAAAATGCAGTGTACATTTGTGTGTGTTGTAGGTATTCGTGTAAACAAGACGCAATTCTGAATCAGTTGTAAAACGTTTTATCAAAGCATGTAGTGCTTTGCCAGACGGTTGTATCGCACAATATATTGAGCATAAAGTATAAACGATGCTATCTGCATGACAGTAAAACAGCGGAGTGAGTCATTACAGATTTTTTTCTTTTGATCCCACCGCAAAATGCACGTAATCCCAAATATTTGCAAATGAAGAAATTGGTCGAAAGTATATCTGAATGTTTATTGATTGTAAAGAAATGCGGGTTTTCAATCAGTCGATATGCACGGAGATGACTCTGTGATAGGGTGATAGTTTTTTATTCTGTCTCGCTCTTATTTCTCTTTTCATATATAGAAAAAGAAAAAGGTCTAATCGAAGTTTTGCGTTTTATTGGTCCATATTTCGATAACAAGACCAATTACTAGCGCATGGTTCTCTTCAGCATAAAAAGGATTGCTGTCTTTATGCGTGTATAAATTCTTCGTCCGGGTCTCATTTATATGTGATTAAAATAACAATCCGTCCCCCCCCCCCCAAAAAAAAAAAAAAAAAGAAAGAAAGAAAGCTTAAAAATAAAGCCTCCAGTTTCAGTATAACTTGTCATTACCGAAGAATGTCGTCAGCCAGTTGCTATTTTCCTAATTCTCGAAAAGAAAAAAGAACGAGTAGATTTCGTTAAAGACAGACACAAACTGTGGCGTGTAGTATTTTCCCTGCTGATGGATGTTATTTTGACTGGGATAATGAAATTTCGTTCTACAACTCTCCGCAATGATTACTGCTGGCGTTTTGACTTGACAAATGCGGGCTTATTGGCAGCTGAAGGCATGGGTTCTGAATCCCAAAAGATAAATGAATAGCGCTGAATCGGTCTTTTTCGTGATATCTGACCCCAGTTTGCGTGATTTGATGTGATCGTGTTAAGCCGTTCATCTCTGTACGGTATTTTGACACCGGTTAACAACCGCTGTTAGAATGTCATCTATTCACAACATTACTTCTACATGTTGAGTTGCATAACGAGACTTTTTGATGTATGGCATGATTTTATGTTTGTGTCTTTTTTTGTGATCGAATCTCACGGGAATATCCTTCTGAAACGTGTGGAAGCAATGTTTTCTCTTTCTCTCTCTCTCTCTCTCTCTCTCAAGGACGGTTGGGCAGACAGACAGACAGACAGACAGACAAATAGACAGACATATGCACACCAGTTTCAATGAGTGATACTGGCTTAAAATGTGTATATTGTATCATGTCCTACATTGTTAAAACATCACATCACCAGATTCAGAATACATGTATGTATTTGAGTCGTGAAATGAAGAAAAAAGAAGAACTGAAAAGTTAAAAGCTCGGCCCAAAAGCTCGAAAAATATTTCGTTGGATTTGGTAAAATTGACTTTAGACCTTTGTGTAACCCCCTCTGAAACTAAAACCGTTTTGATGTTACTACAGTCTGGTTCATACTAGTCGTATATCAGCACATGTCCGTGTTTAGAGCTGATTGTTTTTCAAAATAAACTTTGAAAAGGGTTTCTGATTTTGTGATTATAGGTTTCAGTTTCGTTTTAAAGAAATTAGACTGGTACGTTTTGTAATCAACCGTCTAATTTTATTGAAGTAGAGGAAGGATATCTTAAGGTTAGACTCTCTCACTCTCACTCTCTCTCTCTCTGTGTGTGTGTGTGTGTGTGTGTGTTTGTGAACGACTGAGAGAGAGAAAGAGACTGCTCGCGTACGTTACCACGTGGGAAAAAGAGAAATAGAGAGGGACCAGCACAGCTTATTATACACCCTGTAAAAAAACCCAAGCCAATCTCAGCTGCCCCCGACATTCTCAGCACCTCGCAGATTCCTGTTGACTTCGCAATCCGGTAACTATGCGGTCAGCAGTCCGAGAATCCGGTGTAAAATAAACAGGCTCTCTTCCCTAGCCACTTGTCCAGGTGGAAAAATCGCTACTCAGAAATCTCGGGAACGCAGATGGGTAATGATATATGGTGCATTGCACTTTAAAATCTTAGGTGCTGGGTATTTAAGATTGTCGGAATCCCGTGTGTATTTGATACATTAAGGCAATGGTGTAGTAATGATGAAGGAGGTATTGGATATGGCGCTCATGTTACCTGCTAAAACAGATTTTGGAATGCGTTTTACAGGGTGCTGAAAAAGGCGAAAATATTTGTAACTGATTTTTATGCGAATTCACAAGGAATATTCAAACGAAATGCTTGGTTATGATAAAACCGTTTTACAGTGAACATGACATACATGTACGCAGAACCGATGCAATGCAGATAAGTTGGGTGACCTAGGAATTTTTGTCTGGCTGGCGTTCTGTGCATGTGTGTGTGCGTACATGTGTGTGTGTGTGTGTGTGTGTGTGTGTGTGCGTGTGTTGTTTCTACGTCGAATTTTGTTATGTGAGGGTTAAAGATACATATGAAATCAATTTTGCCACAAAAGCTAACCAAATACCAGCATATAGTTTAAAATAGTATAACCAAGAGAATTACCAAAATACATTATTATTAAATATTGCCCTAAAATGATATTTAAACTTTTTTCTGTTAGCTTTCTATGCTGTATATAAGTAGGTCAGATAAGTAGGTTTTTCTGACCAAAAATTTAAAGAAAGGAGCCGTGTAAATCTATTTTATGGTTGATCGAGTGATTTAATTAGTTTATCCCTTGGCAGTCGACTTTATTTGATTCGCATAAGAAACTAATAAAAGTGGTTAATATGTTTTTCTGGGAATCCACGCTCCACCGACGCACGGTTCGTTGCATACCAATGTTGACGATGGTTGTTTTCTTCGGCTAGATATGCCTAGAGTACTAGAAATGCTGAATAATTATTTTTGACTGAAACGTGTCTTCGTCTTTTAAAAGTAAACGAGAAGAGAAAACGCCTACTTTTATGAAATTCAATGTGTGATTTTCTATAGGCATTTTCACGGCTGGGCTATTTTCTATCGGGAAAAGCCTTAGTGACGTCACGAGACGATCAGATTACATAGGGATCCGTTTCGGTGATTGTGAATCCCGTGTGAAGAAGTCTTATCGTCGTCTTCTGACGTCATAAAGTCTATAACCGGTTGAAGTTGATCATCGTGTAGACAAGCTTTTCAAAACGCGAAAGGTCACTTTTTAAAAGTTGCTTCTGATATGTAGGCCTACAATCTAATTACTTGCACTGAATGAGGGGTAGTGTTTCATCGATTTTGAATATGACAGAGCACAAACGTGCTCTTAAAATGGTTGCTGTATCGGGCTTTCAATATCTATCGAGATGAAGTGGTGATTTAGTGGCGCGCCAGCCTCCATTAAAACGGATTTGGATCGCCTTTTCGATACTTTTCCATTAACGGCTAATGTCAGCTATACCTTTGCCATTTATTGAATACTGTATCATGGTCAAAATGGTCGGCATTTTATTTCTCTTACCATTAATATACTCCGTGCTTTAAGTCTGGTGTGCGTGTGTGTGTGTGCGCACGCGCGCGTGCATGTGTAGGCGCCTGTTTGTGTATTAGATATGATAAACTCTGTATATATATTGACAGGAGCCATTCCCTCCTTCTCCTTAAAGTTTTAGTTCGGTTGGTTTATTTTTGTGGAGAGTCATATCATGTAAACTATGACGCAAGAATATTGGACTTGAAGATTGACAAAGATATAGTTAATGAACGATTTTTCTTTCTTTTTGAATCACTTACAAAGCCAATTAATTTACACGAAAACGCAATTATCGACCCCTAAATAAAATTGGAATCAGTTATTTTATTGCATCATTTTACTTATCCACTTTCTATCGCCCTAACAGAATAACGAAGTAGATAATGTACAGACATAAGTCACCCACACAGCCAACAATTACTGCTCTATGCAGTAATAATTGCTATATTTTCCAGGGCTATATGTTTGATAGATCACAATTATAACAAGAAATTTATAAAAAATAAAAATACTTTACATCCTTAGAAGATTACAAAATTAAATACATGTAGTTTTGTAGAAATGGTCTTTAATTCTGTCTATAGCGTGTGGTCCGGTTTTTAAAATTTGAAAATGCGAATTGAAGCCACTGACTCTTTGAAACGTTTTTTCGTCGGCACAACTTTTAACTTGACGTAGATATTGAAATAGATAGATATTATCTTCAACGGGGAATACCAGGCCTTCCAGACTCAACTACCAGAGTCGTCACCAAATGATCCTGAATTATCGGTAGATCGGATCACGCTACCCGTTTTGAAGCTGTGTATCAGTTTGCGATTCGAAGTATCAGTTGCGGAACCCTCCTGCTTGATACGCGTGCCGCGTCTGATACTTCCAAGCGCGAACTGACACACACCTTGAAAACAGAGAGCGTGATCCGATCTACCGGTGAATTCTGGATTCTTCCTCTGGTACTTGGGTAGGCCTGAATGCAGAATAGAGAAAGTAAGAACGCTTCGTGCAGTTAAGGCAATCACGTGAAAAAAAAAGTAGTTTGCTGTTGCGTGTGATACCGCAATCAAAACTATCGCTAAGCCAACAGTTAAGTCGACTGATTCACCCGCAGATCAATACATACAGCGTCTGCACCTTATCTCTGCGGTAGACTGATTATATAGAGGCGTTCTCAACCCTGCTCTGATACTACTTAAGACGGTAGACCTGTTGTGATATGTTATGAAGTTAAGGTGACGCGGGTTTTTTATCATTGCGCATGAATGCACTGTGTGGCTAGAAAACGTGTTTTAAACACATACCTTTTGATGGTGTTTTAACTTTTCACTAAAACCTTCTCTCTCTCTCGCGCTCGCGCGCGCGGGCGCTCGCGCTCATTTTGTCGGCTAAGAATACACTGCCAAACTCAAATAGCCAACTACTGCATATGAAAGTCGACTATGCCATAAGAGCACTGTACTAGGGATGTGCCCACAATAAACCTAGCCGACATAACCGTATCTACATCTGGAGATGGGCTATAGCCACTTATATGAGAGTGAACACCCTTGCCAATAATGTGATCTCAGTGAAAAAAAAACGAAGTAAGCGACTAACATCTACCCTCAGATACCACAGGGCGGGCAGGGGTCTCCAGTATGTTGGATTCACTATTTTTAAGAGACTGACAGCGACTCTTGTGGTCAGAGAGTACCTTAGAGTATCTAGGGTGGCAAACAACTTTTGCGTTGAACTGAATTAGGTTGTGTTCAGAATAAAACTTATAGGCTTAATGTCTGGTACTTGAAGTACTTGGATAAAGCCGAGAAAACTTTGTGGTCCATGGTGTTGTTCATGTTGCTTTCCGCGGGGGCGTGCCAGACAATTAAGCTGATTGCACTGACTGCTCCTCAGCGAAAGTCCCTGCTGAGATAGATCGATCCTCCTAGTACGATAACTTCTGTTCTGAACACTGCCATACGGTATTCTTCAAGGTCGAAGTTTGGCTTCAGCCGTCTTGTGAAGTATATCCCAGTGGTCTGAAAATATGCTCCTCGTGATATCACTTAATGAACTGTGACGGGGGCTTCTACGTGTGATAAAAGCGCGTCACTGTAAAGTTATGAACAACTCTCTTTTCCCTCTAAAAGAAATTTTATTGTGCGCACACGGACTACATCAAGTTAAAGATGTGACCACAATGTCTCTCCCTCAATGTCTCCTTCCAACGGCTTGGGTACGCTGTTATTTTCCCTACTCGCCGAACACCTCGAATGCGGCAGAATGCTGCATTTTTATAGCAAAAGTTCTTACTAAAATTTGTAACACTACCGTGTTATAGTATGTAGGAAGTGCTAATGACTCACTGAATATAAGCAGGGGATTTTTGTGTCAGAACAGAGATTTGTTTGTATCCGTGAGGCATTATATGTCTTAAATATGATACTTGAAATCATTTATACTGTCTTAAGCGGTTGTAGTAAATGAGATAGAAATACGACATGCACCTTGGATGAATAATACGATTTTTGTCCAAGATGCACGTAGATCGTGCGCGTTAGTTTTTTTACGGCGGAAGGTGATAAAATTAAGATAATGGATCGAGGAGCACGGCTCTTAATGGATGTGAAAGTGAGATTGACATAGGTCTATTGGGGAAGGTATCAAAAATGCTATATCCAACCCCGTAATAAACCACTACGTGTTTACCGGAGTCGGAGATTTGCCACAGAAGTCAAAATGTAAGCTGTTGCTATATTTCTGCATTGATATCGTAGTTTCGTGCTTGTGGTGAATTCAGAGATTATCGACAATTTTGCATTTATTTCCTTCAATTGATGTTTAAAAATAATAAATCTATGGACATATTATTATTATTATTATTTTTATTATTATTATTATTATTTTCGTGTAAGTGGATTGAACGTGTGAAGTTAAAAGTAATAAATGAGAACGGAAATAATGCAATAAAATGCATAAAATCAGGTTGCCTATATGGCTGATGTATGTATGTGGAAACATGATACTCGCGATAAGACCACTGAAACCGCCATACTTCTACTTTGTAAAGGAATAAATAAGAAAAAAAACGACCATGTTAAATAATTACAGGTTTGCCCAGATAAACTCGCGGTTTAAATTGCATTATAATTTCAGCGGAATAGTAAGATTATATTTTTGAAAGACGAGAACTACAGCTACTCCAAAAATAAGATCTTTGTGAGGCACGAACCGATGAATGACCATATGACCCTAGGTCATTTTTCAGTGGAAGCGTGACCAGGTGTTTTGTTGTGGTCATGGCCGGAGTTATAAATGACCAACTGGGACGCTGCGTCTTTTTGATGTGGACACTGATTGCCACTCACAGGGTGGATCAAAGATCATGCAATACCCATCATTGCGTTAAGACGAATTTGCAGACCTCCGATGCCTCTAGTTAATCGAAAACTGACATTCTCAAATCGTTTGTCGTGTTAATTTGGTAAAGATAAGTCTGAGAAAATGATTTATCCTTAATTCGTTTCTTTATCCGAAGGATGAGTCGAATACCCAATCCTTTGCCACTGTCAATATATCCAGCACGTTGAAAATTGGGGCGAATTTCAAGAAATTGCCCGAACTCACCGGAGCATATAAAAATATAAATATACCAGCATATTGCAACAGGCGCTCTAAGGTTTCAGGTGTGACAGGAATGGTAGCCCGCTAGAAAACGTATTATTTTGTACAGATGCCACTGTAAAGCTAGCTTGCTAACTATTCAAACCTTTTCATGGGATAGCTTTACCAGTTTTGCTGATATGGGTTATGTATGAAATTAAGATCGAGCTGGCAAAACTGAACTCTAGAACCTAGGGTATGTACAGGTGACATTCGTCCCAAATACTATAACCCATATACTCCGACTAACACTAACCTGTACTAATCATTTAGGACCCCGGACTTCCATTTCTACCATTCCTATCACAACGGCATAAAAATAGTACTTTTCTTCAAGGGTTTGCTCTCATTGCTTTGCACCCAATAATGGATCAGGGAAAGGTGAGATACAACCCGAGAAGATAGGGAAGAAGCTAATAAACAAACAAGGATACTTAGTGTGTTATTTAACCTTGTATACCTTAACACGAGATCAATCGTATGTAAACAGTTTACATGGTTCTCAGCACTTCTCCCGCTTCCTGTTGAAAGACATACTTTTTCCTGCGTGTGGCGTCATCACTTCGGCAACGTTCACACGTGCGAACATTTTGGGCCTCATTGCCGTCTCGAAACCGAGTCTCGGGTGAATTGATTGGGCCATCCAAATACAGGCCCGTATAGCGAAGGCGGGGTTTGGGGGTTCGAACGAACCGCCCTTTTAGCCAGGGAAAAAGTCCGCTCTGGTTAAAGTTTTCTCTAGGCACATGAAGGTTTCATGGTAAAAAGACATCATTTTTGAAAAAGCCCCCCTCCCCCATTTGAAATTGCTGGCTACGGACCTGAGACAGCACTGTAGAAATATGTTATTCGGTTCGCACAGATTTGGTTGCTGATTGCTGATTGCAGTTTACCCACTTAGCTGTGCATCCTCTTGGTTGTGAAGTAAAGAGACCGGCACACGGCATTTTATTTTGTCTGCCAGAGCGAGATGGGAGAGTTCTTGAATGACCGTTGCACGATTAATGTAACGACAGATGCAACCGGTTGATCGTTGATTAATTGACATTTGGTGTGAACGTTACAAGAGATAATGCAATTTGACATTTTTTATGTTATGTTGATCTGATAAGCTCTAGTAATGCAGTGATAATATACACGTGTGTAAAAACACATAAACTCCATTCACGGGCAGTCAGGCTTAAGTTACTGAAGTTAAGAATTATCCGTTCAACAGCCAGAGAGAGGCGCACGCGCTTCAAGCGATGGGTACCCTCGTGGTGATTCAACTGTGATGAGTTAGAACTATCTTGATCCCACAGCTGGGCTATCTGAACCACTTCCGCTTTCTATGAGCCGTGTAGTTGTTGTGTCCTGCTGATATACAGTGTTTTGATGGGGAGAGAATGTGGGTTATAAGTGGCAAACGTGAAAAGATGAGATATTTGATCTCGCTTAACGATATGCAATACTTGGGATGCAAAAACAACCGTATAGCTCTCTCTCTCTCTCTCTTTCTCTCTCTCTCTCTCTCTCTCACACACACGCACACACCCGCGCGCGCGCGCCCGCACGCACACACGAATAAGCACACGACCGCGCAGTCATTCACTTACACGCAAATACTTCTGAAACTGAATAAGACATAATGCAACTCTTCTTACAGCTTTCAAGAAGATAAAAACCCTGAAATTTTCACTGAAACACCGATAGCTTTATTTCATTCAAACGCCTAACTTAAACGCGTGCTGTGCAGTTAAACAATGGTCCTAATGGTTTATCCCTGCTCGGGACAAGTTAAGGCTATGAACTCTGGCCACAAATAGAGACGCCGCCCATGAGCCATGAATAATGACTTTCCTGGTCGAAATCGCCGCTTTTTAACAGTTTCTCAACGCGTCTGCCAGAAGCAGGAATTTGTATCGCGGTGATTTTAGGTGCGTTTTCATGACCTTCTGGCAGGGTAGAGTACTCTTTTACTCAGTAAAACACGCTCTAGACATACCAAGCACTTAGGCCCCTCTTGCCGTCACGTTATCACAAAATAATGTTATTTCAGCCGACTGGAAAGACATGGATGTTTTATTAGTAATACAGTATTATATGATAAATGGCTGTTGCCAGTGCGTCCCGACGTTTCTGTAGATGTTCGTCGAGCCGAAGCGTTTGCACAGTACACTATCTGATCTACTGGTATACCAGGTCCGCGTCACCTCACACGAAGTGCTAATGAGGCGCAATGTTGTTTATTTTTATCACTGTTGACTACAGTTACCCTGAATATCGACGTACAGCTGGTGTGGCAGGAATGGTAGTGTCCTAGGAATGGAAGTCTGGGGACCCATGTGATTAGTACAGTTTAGGGTTAGTCGGTGTATAAGCGTTAGTACATAAGACGAGCATCACCTGCATGTACAAAGTAGTGAGGAACGGTCTACGGTTCCCAGCGGACTACCATTCCTGTCACACCGGTGGCTCTCCTTTACAAACATACATGTAGCTGTTGTCTCTGTCGGCGAAGCAGTGCTGAAGGTCGTCCGCGCTCACACCGACAGATTCAGGTCTGTAATAGTGATGTCATATTTAATGTGACGTCATGCTTACAGAAAACCTCATATCTTGACGTCATCTTTGACGTCATCTTTAACAGTGTCATAAATCAAAAACCTGTATTGGTGACATCGTACTTTTAAAACATAATACATTAAAAAATGAAACGTGCGACAAAGACAATTCTCCATGCGGAGAGCGTCTGTTACTAAGGGTGTCTGAAGTCCACAGATGTATAAACGATGACAAATTGCCACTGAATGTCATGCTTCCAAAAATCTGTTGATAAAAAACGGCTCAAATTATAAAGATTGGCCTAAAAATAGAAGAGAGAAGAGCGAAAAGCTCGTAGATTAGACGGCGATTTATGTGTTTGTCGGGGCAAGGGTTTCGGTGTCGGGCAATGTGCTGACAAGGACAAACGACCACACAGTTTGAGTATTTTGTGTGGATTTTCTGCTTACTTTTATATGTATATTTTTCGATATATTCTATCAAAGGTGTGAATGCTTTTATGATTGCAAAATGTTTTCTTGTTGCACATTGGTTTAGACTTTAGGCTAAATTTTCTTTTAGCCAAAAGGAAGAATTAGTTTAGTGGAATCAAATAGCAACTGTGAGATCAATGATCAATTTCCTTAATGTAGTAAGATTGTTATGACAAAGAAATTGATGCTTAGGTTTCACCAAGAACGTTAAGTTGAACGTCCTTGGTTTCACTCACAATCTTCGAATTTTAGCTTTACAGATACACGTAGATTTGAAAATACTGATGTAAACCATTATTATTATTATTATTATTATTATTATTATTATTATTATTTCTAGCTCCTGTGTAACGGCATTATATTTACGTGTGCAAATGTCACTGGAGCGTTCATCCACAACCTCACGGAGCGTGGTCAGCGGAAAGCGTTCCTGGACACTCGGAACTGCGTGGCCGCCAGGCTTAACATAGAGGACGAGAACGAGAAACTGGTCAGTAAATCTTTGTGTTTGCCCCTTATTTGTAGGAATTTCTGTTGTTCAAAGTGTATACTCTGTACATGTCTTTTCTTTACTCTTTACCAGAAACCCTAGCTGTAACAAAATTGGCTGAAGGACTAAATTTTTAGGTAGAAGGGCTTTTGGTAGAGAGTACCTGATCGTGTTAGATTTTAACATTTCTGAAACTGATTCTGGCATCCGAATGGGATTTATGGAGAAAACGAGAAAGCAATAAAAAAGAGCAATGAATACAATACTCTCTCCACCAACGCATCTTTTCATATGAATTATTTACACGCCAATATTTTTGTGCCGTGTCTGAATTACTGATGCATTTATTCATAGCACCTTGTTGAATCAGCTGTGATTCACTCCAACCTGATATGGCTCTTCTCTCAATATCACAACAATTGAACCCGATACGCACAAAATGTACCTTCAGTGTTAACAGTCATTGGCCTGTTAAAGAGATAACACCTCTTGGAATGAGAGTCATATTTCGCAATAAATACATTGTTGACAACTCTTAGAAATATAATAAATTCCATGTAACCACCTACACAGCGGTTAGCGCAATTATTCTACAATTTATGCTTGTCATCAGACCACGTGGACCTTAATAGATGATTATACCTCCGTAATAATCTCTTAAAAGGTCATCACAATAAAGCATTGAAAAAACATGGACTGACTTTGACTATTGAAGTGGATGTTTGCGTAAACGAGCAGTTGTTATCTCTTTAACTGCCGTAAAATGCCAGCAGCTGGTTGTGGAGTTTATGGAGTAATGCGTACGTCATTAATTATATTTTACAACGTTGTAAAAGCTGGGAGTAAAGGTGTGTACGATGCAACGCAGGATGCTGAACTCTTCGCATGTTGAAGCCTACGCGTTTTTTTCCCCACATACATAAAGATCACTAGCATTTGGAAAACCCGAAAGCGGAGTGGGTGGGCTTTTGGGGTTGGAAAGGAGGCCGTAGCGATAGTCCGAAGGTTCACTATAGAACCTTTGGACCAATGAACCCCTGATTAAAAAATCGATGAAAACGTTACCACTTTTCGGACCAATGAACCTTCGGACCAATGAACCTTCGGACTATCGAGATGCCCCCTTGAAAAGAACCGCCCTTTTGACAAGAGAAGGTTCGTTCTGAATCTTGTTTCGAAGTCATTTCTCAACATGGGTCAGTTAGGGCTAACAAGATCAACTTTGCGTGTTATTGACATTGCATCCATTGTAGACCCACGCTGTATTAGATGAAGGTCTGCTCTGGCAACTGTACTTGTATCTCCTCAACATTGTAGAACATCTTGT
The DNA here is from genome assembly GCF_001039355.2 of Lingula anatina. Next base: position 375,094 of record NW_019774569.1, read on the forward strand.
TCTTCACTATTTGCGATGTTCCAAGACACTATATAATTCCTCTCCCCCAATAAAGTTATACAGCACAATCTTTTATCTATATGGGAAGGTGAACGAAAATACACTACCAGAGGGACACAAGGTTATTTTTTTATACTCAAAACGCATCTGCAAATTGTGCACTTTTGCTTGCTTCAAGTAAACGCCATCACGTACACCACTTATATGTGCGTATATATATTTTTATCCCAGGAGCGGTTACTGTTAAGTGTTCTACCGGAGCACGTGGCCACCGAGATGAAGCATGATATGAGCCAGCCTCACGAGGGTCTCTTCCATAAGATATATATACAGCGGTATGACAACGTAAGGTAAGGTGTGGCCATTTTGACGGGGGTGGGGGTGGGGGTGGGAGTGGGGGATAATGGGAAATGTAACCCGCTACATAAGGTGGAGTTTTGGGAAAATGCTGTTATTAACGCGTTGAAGAATATAACTTTTAAGACTTTTACTGTACCCTACCCACTCTATGTACAATATCTCTTTCTAAGACAAGCTATACCCCAGTGTTTGTAATTCACGACAAATTTTGTCCACTGAGAAAAATTCATTTGAGGTCGAATGAATGAACATTGCATGTTGGTTACTTTACTTTTTATCTGGGCTCAACTTGAAAATACGTGCGCAGTTTACGCCTATCATTTTTGAAAAACGCGCCCCGCTTTCTTTAATTTTGGGGCATGCGCGCTTTGACTCTTTACTATTTCCTTTGCATTTGCGTCGCATCTGTAAGGTCAGATTACTAACAGTACCTATTTTCATGTCTTTATTTCAGCATTCTATTCGCAGACATTGTAGGATTCACAATATTATCATCACAATGCACAGCACAGGAACTTGTACGAATTCTCAACGAACTTTTTTCACGATTCGACAAACTTGCAAACGTAAGTTGATGATAGCTATAAGTACAGTGTATAGACCCATATGTAATTAATGTTAATTATTTGAATTTAATTTAAATAACAATAATGATGATATTAATGATGAACGATGTTTATGGCGCATTCCACTAAAGTCTCGATGTGCATCACAATAGACACTAAGATTATGCCCAAATAAATAATAAAATCCATTGTAAAGATTATTAAATTTATATTTAATTAAATAATTAACATTTATTCTTTTAGGTATAACTACAATTTAAATAGATTCGGTGTCATATTAGACAAATAAATGTAGTTTCAAAAAGTATTTAAAAAAAAAACAACAGTTAAAAAAAGTTCATCCCACACTTCAGTCAATGGGCTAACATTTTATACATATTTCTGTTGATGTTTTTGTCACTGTAGGAGAACTGCTGTCTCCGTATCAAGATTCTAGGAGACTGTTACTACTGCGTCAGTGGTTTGCCAGAGGCCATAGAAGACCACGCCAAGTGCTGCGTCAACATGGGCCTCGATATGATAGATGCCATAGCGTGAGTTTTAGTGTTTTAAATTTCAATTTTGTCTGCTGATTTTATTCATGTTTTTATTTATTTAAAATTACTTTTCATTTACTTGCTTGTTTTTGTTTATTCTTTATTTATGTGAAAATATATTTTTGTTTCTCAATTTATTTATTTATTTATTAAAATTTGTTTGTTTATATACCGTGTATTTAGTTACAACTTGGAAGCTGTAACGCATGTCATTCACATTTGGAGAAATCAACATCATTTATAAAGACACTGTATAACAACAACCATTAGGTGTGTTCTTCTTCACCTTTTAAAATTAAGTAAAATCAGGTTAGCATTGAATATGTCTGGTCATTGAACCCAGAGCCCCACTGGGAGGATTTCCCAGGTTTAAAATTCAATATGTCTGGACGTTGATTGATCTTCATTGAGGTAGGCTCAGCAGGGAGCTAACAGGTGAAGTCGGTACATGTTATTTATTTATCTTTTTGAGTATCTTTCTGGGGAATTCATATTTGGTCTCTGTTTTGTATTAGGGTATTTAACTAAAACAATTATGTAAATTAAATTATATTTTGAGACCAGGCCAAAAATGATAAGTTGAAAATCAGTTGGGGATTTTTTTTTTATTTTGTAAATATCACATGACAAAGTTCATACATTTCTGTCCTAACAGATCACAGATTATGTAATGATTATAAATGCCTTTGCTCCCATTTTGGAAAGGAAGCTAGGAGAGGTTGGAGATCCAAATTGCTCAGTAGCGCAGTGGGAATAGACAGGACCAAAAAGGGTTATTAATTGGTTCTTTACCAACCAAAAAGGTTTAACAATTGGTTCTTTTAAGATAAGTTGCAGCTTATCAGTGTCTGAAATCAGCAGGCTGCACCCGTCTTGCCAAAATAGGTATGTTGCCAAAGTAGGTACATGTATGTCTCAGATTCTTCTAACAACTGCAAAAAAAGAAAGAAAAAAAAAGTGACTGAATGCTCAGCTGGAACTTAAAGCAATAATAACTCTTCCTTTGAGATTAAAAAATCCGCATGAAATACATTGTAAACAACGCATGGAAATATATTCTATTGTATTTTACCACTAAAACGGCCGTTATTGTAGGAAAACTAAAATCTGTGCTTGTCAATAGGACTTTCGATCCCTTTTTTCCGGTCGACAAGTGCATTCGTTGCTAATGACGTAATGGTGTCACGCGGATTCTCGCGTTCATTCGAGACCAAACTAACATAACGGGAAACCCTCAGACGTAAGTTGCGAGTTTTTGTACAGTGCGTCGGATAACGAAAAGCCCAGAATGGCACACATTGTGGATATAAATGCATTTTTAACAAAAAGACGAATATATCTCATGAATCTTATATAGTGTTGTTGTTGTCTGCTTTTCCCGCGGTTTTAAGTAGGTCACCAGTGACTTTGCAATGTCAGAGAGAGCTCCGTCAGTTAAAATCTCTTAAGAGATTTTAACAAAAAACCGTACGTTTAGGAAAAAAACCCTGGATTAACTTTGAATGCAGGAATGGGGTCGTTGGCCATTGGTAAGTACGGGAAAATTGCCGTTTTTTCCAGGAAAATCCAATTTTTGGCCAAAACGAAGAGTTATTATGACTTTAAAGGTGAATTCGAAGAGATTGATTGCTATAAAAAGAATAATTTAAAAGCTTATTTTATCAAATAAGTGGTCACCTGGGATCACATATATTAATGAAAATCCAAGTTCTTATTATAGATTTCATCCATTATGCTAAGAAATAAAAAACAAAAAAAAAAAAACATTAAAAAAGGAAGAAAAATACCTTGTGCACTTCAAGGGCATTTATCCAATTTCTGAGGGACCAAAATAGTAAGATAGTAATTCAAGTTGACTGCATTACCCTGGGCAGATAAGTCTTCCGATAAAAGGAAAACTGCTTTATCATGTCTTACATGGTTCCAGAATAGGAACTTTTTATATCACAAATCAATCTAATTTACCCCATAGGGGGAAATCAGCAAAAGTGCAAGACAAGCCAAGAGAATTAAAAATTGTACTCTGTTTCTGTGAGAAAAGTTGGATTTGTTCCCAAGTGATGTAAGCTGCAAAGTTGATGTCTCTTAATCAAATATAATATCTATTAAGGTTATCATAGCCAGACAATTTATTCCCATGTTCTATAACTGGATGATCAATACTGGAACTGGTGGTAACTAGTTACAGGCAGTTTCAATTGGCAAATTTGCTACATGCCATTGTATTACTATATGCTGTTGTAGTACTTAGTATAATAATAGGAATTGGCAGTTCATCAACATTCCTGTTAAAACCTTTTTAATAAACAGCCATGGGGCACATGTATTGTACAGTTCATGGCTGCAGTAAACTGTGTTACATTACCATCCTCTGTATCCATCCACCTTGTCAGAGCGAGAGCACTGCGAGTTCCTTGGTATTAAAATACCTGGAAAGTAGTGATGGTGTTTTGCTTTAAAGCAATTAGTACAGTGATTACTCATAGTCCTAAAATGCAGGTCAGGTTTGGAACTGTTGGTATTATTATTATTGTTGTAATCATTTGTTTGTTCATTTGTTTCTTTCTTTTTGTATAAAATTACTTACAGCTGCTGAGCATTTGATTCTTGTCCAAGATTTTCAATCCTTATTTTGCAATCACCATTTCTAGGAATAAGGTCATGGAGATTTGGTTTTCAGATTTTCTTGGAATACAGGATATGAAAGTCCAATTTCATTGTTTACTTAATGTTAACCCAGTTGTTCAGATATACACACTGACAAAATTTGAATCACTGTATCTCAAACAATACTAATTAAAAGGTTTTAGAGTACATAAACAGACTTGTAGCATTTATGAAGAATACAGTGTACTAGTAGATATCAACAGGTTGGTTTATAAATAGTGTGAGGAGAAAGTGGTAAAAGTTACTCTACATGTTCTAGCTAACACATACCAGATGAAACATTGGAAACACTTTCACTTTGCCAATACTGCAAGACAACAAAGAAAGTAAAAAACATTCCTTGAGAAAAAAAGACAATTCATTTTAACTTATAAAAGAAGTGCAACAAAATCGAGTTAGATTCATTTGAAACTGCATCTTTAGTGTCTGCTTTTACATTGCGTCCCAAAAAGAAAGTCAATAAAAGGTGAGAAGTCTGGAAATCCGAAGCTTAAGTGGTTGTTTGTGTTTGCAAATTGAGTCCTTATTAAGCTGACAGTTTGCCCTTTTTCTTCTCCCGCAGGTGTATTGTGTTTAATTCTCCAGAGGTGTGATATTTGTAGCCCTGTTTACACTTTGAAAAAAATATGCCTTGTTAGTGATCTTGGTTTGCTTTTGGTATCGTGTTCCAAAGAATACTTGGCACTGTCTGCATTTCTGAACTAGATTTGTCAGATATATCTACTTATTTCAATTCTTTAATTTTCTTCGTTATGCTCTAAATTTTTTTCTGTTGGGTTTTCATATCGACTTTTTGTGAAAAATCTTAGTGTGTGAAGGTTGCATCTAATATACATGGGCCTTGCTGTGTGTACCGACATGTAGAACTTCATAGGGCCACTGTTCTTGTCTAAACTTGCCAATACAGAGAGGTTTTCCCAGGACAAGCAAGTGCGTTTTAATATCACCAGAATTTCATCAGCTTAGGCTAAGCCGATTGCACTTAGCAAGAGTCCCCTCCCCCCAGAGTTGGGCCAACCTAACTATAACCATATATGTTTATCTGAATGCTACCCGAGACCAACATTTATAGTCCAAATGTTCTTTGAACCAAGCTAAGGTAAGCCATCCCTGGGTTAAGGCTCCGTTCACATGCAATGTCTATTTTCTAAATTCTGTTTTCTATTCGCGCTATCTTATGATCATGGTCTGTGCCCTGAATATCCCGCCGCGTAATTACTGGCAGCGCGAGCCAGTTACTTATAGTAACTTATAGTAACTGGCTTGCGCTGCCATTAATTACGCGGCGGGATATTTAGGGCACAGACCGTGATCATAAGACATACCGCGAATAGAAAATAGAATTTAGAAAATAGACATTGCATGTGAATGAAGCCTAAGCCTTCCCATGAACTGAAACATGTTAACTGTTACATGTACAGGTACTCCTAGCTAGTGAAAACTATACTCAGTATATGTATATGTACTGGCCAGATGTTGGGTAGAGCCACATAATCTTGCCTAATAAACCCATAATATAGACCAGGCTTTATGCGTGAAAAAGTTCAGGATATAGCATCTGGAGTTACATGTAGTAAACATGCAGTGTTTGGGAGAGATGCAGAAGTGGACAGAAAGAAGAAAAAAAAGAAAGTAAAAAAAAAAAGAAAAAAAATCATGAGGTTATACCAGGTACTAATTACAAGGGCTTTCTAGAAGGCGTGGGCCAAGTTTTCTGTCTGTAATTAAATTGTTTCATTGTTTTGTATATATAGTACCTTCATGTAACTTTAAGCTGAGCTGGCTTATGTTTTACAATTAATGAAGCATGCTTGATAAATGCCTTATTTAATTAGAGGTGAATGTATAAGCACCATGTTTACAACTTCTTGCACACGGATTTTCTGAGAAGTAAGTTTTCCAGGAAAATTTTTGAGTGTCATTTAAGGACATTGACATTTAACTTCAATATAAAAGTTTTTTTGGTGCAAGAACTACACATGTATGATATGTGTACCTTATTATAATTTAATAAAAATTATATTTTAAATGCCAAATTCTTATCCAGAAGATAAACTATTCACATTATATTATGAATACTCTTATGATTAATGATATAAACTTTAACTGATTAAAAGGCTTTTTGAAAGAAATTTATTGACACAGAGTTCAACAGGTTTGCGTGAACTGACAGTTACTGGAAACATCTCATTAGTCAGGTTCAGGCTCGGTGGACCATAGAGTTATTGGTCCAAAAGTTAATTGTGAAAGACATTCTGCTTTTTTAATTGAAGTGATATTGGGTGCATACCAATTAAAGTCACCTGTGATTTTAGGTGCAAACAAGCAATTACCAAGTTTTTAATAGGAGAGATACTTCTACCACTGCACACAGCACCACCATGTACCCCCCACCCCCCCATTCCCATATGGACCCCTAAGAAAATGTAAATTTGGGAGTATAGGGTCAGGCCTTGTAAACAGATTAGGTGTTTACTAACACTACCCATGGCTCTTTTAGCACTAACACCCATATTAACTACATAACCCACAAATTAACCAGCACTACCAGAGTGGATAAATGTTAGTGCTAGATATCACTTTGTTAGTGCTAAATAATTGTACAGTATGTTGATTAATTCATGGGTTTTTGGTTAATATGGTTGTTAGTGCAAAAGGATATGCGGGTAGTACGAGTGAACGCCTAATCCATTTATAAGGCCTGAGGGTTTACTAGTACAGTGCGTAGTACTCGATCACTGAATCTTCCGTTTGATGCCATTACAGTATTCAAGTACAACTGGCAGATGAGTTCACTTTTAAGCTGTTAAGGTAGCAGTGCAAGACCCTCACATCCTCCACAAATGTTTTAAATCAGCAACCCGATCTTAGTTTTATCAGCAACCCAATCCTTATTTTATTAGCAACAGGATCTCCCTTGATTCAACATGCTGCAATGAGCAGTTAGAATAACCCAATCTCGTTTTTTTCTAAGCAACATAATGTCTGTTTTTATCAGCAACAGGGCTGCCCATTGATTCAGCATGCTTTGAATAGCAGCTAAAACAACAGCCTGGAGACTTGGGGCTGATAACCAGGCTTAAACTTCCTCCTCCAAACAAGACCAGAGCATGATGAATTGTTCTAGTCCTGCTGATATTGAATGGAATGTAGGGTTTGGTCCGATAATGGGCCCTATGATCGAAATATGATTTAAAATGATCTGCACTAGTAGTTATTGTGTATATCATATGTAATTAATGATTCTGTGAAAAAATGGACATTTTAAAGTTATTTTCATAGAATTTTGCTGATTTTACTGTTTGGAATTAGGTGCATGTCTGTTTATGAAATTAAACTTGTTGAAATAATTAATTTTTTTTCAATTTATCAATAGGAAAAAGATTCTTGACGAAGAAGAGTTCATGGAAAATATGGCCTACATCTCAAACACTTCTATAAAAATTAGAAGAAAAAAAAAGCTCTGAATTATGGTTATAAATAAATACATACAGGTATAGACTACAAGAAATTATATTATTGTTATCCTTTTGCTCATATGAATAAAAGCAAAAGAATATAAAAAAGAATAACAAATTATATGGAAATTAATTCACTTTTCAGAGCTGTGCGTGAGGCCACGAGTGTCAGTCTGAACATGCGGGTTGGTCTCCACACGGGGCGTGTGCTGTGCGGGGTGCTGGGGATGAAACGTTGGCAGTACGATGTGTGGAGTAATGACGTCACATTAGCGAATCACATGGAGTCAGGGGGCAAACCAGGGTGAGTATGATGTCACATTGGCTAATCACATGGAGTCAGGGGGAAAACCAGGGTGAGTATGATGTCACATTGGCTAATCACATGGAGTCAGGGGGAAAACCAGGGTGAGTATGATGTCACATTGGCTAATCACATGGAGTCAGGGGGCAAACCATGGTGAGTATGATGTCACATTGGCTAATCACATGGAGTCAGGGGGCAAACCAGGGTGAGTATGATGTCATAGTTTTTTGCCTAACCAAATAAAATGGTGTAAATGTATGTTTTTACATGCCCTTTACAGTTTAATTTTGTACAAAACATATATAAGATATTAACACAATGGAAATTAATGCACAACACACTGTCAGGGTACTGCAATATCACAGCAAACACAATTTCAGCTTACATGCTGGCACAGCTAATACATTATCTCACCTAACACACTGTCAAACAGGACATCCCAATTGTACACTCTCATTCTCTCTCTCTCTCTCTGTTTAGTGTGTGTGTTTGTCCTGTTTTTTTTTTTTTTTGCAGCTATGCATCTTGATTTTTCTCTTTCTTAATCATTTCTGATCAATTTCTTGGGTGTTAACTCCTATCCATTGGCTGAAGCTTATTGCGATTGTTAATCTTAGTTTTGTATTGTATTAAATACTTTCCTTATTTTAGCCGTGTTCATATTACAAAGGCCACGTTGGAGTGTCTTCAAGACCAGTTTGAGGTCGAGCCAGGCAATGGCATGGAGAGAGACAGCTATCTCAAAGAGCACAATATAGAAACTTTCTTCATAGTGGCCAAACATCCAAGAAGGGTAAGTCTAACGTGGATGTATCGATTAAATCATAAGATTCTTGAAAATGTATACAGAAAAGGATATATATGTATGGGAAAAAATAAAGGGTTACCTTTAATTATTTTTCAGTACTGTTCAATGAATTATTGTGTTTCACATTTAAATCACATATTTCTCCATGTACAGATACATATTTAGGAATATGTATATTGTCGTAATGGAGAAAAATATTAAAAAAATAGGACTACCTGTGATTTTGTGGCAATTTATTGACAGGTTGAATAACATATATTTCAGTTTCATTAATACTTATATGAAAAGTACTACTATGAATAGTTCATTTGCAATGAGCAATTTTTTTTTTTTGGAAAGTTTAATATATGCTACAGAATGTGTCTGACAGAATCACAAAGGGAGTTGTAAATTCAGATTCTACTGTTGGTCTAAAATTGGCCCATACCAGGTATTTGTTTGTCTTGACTTTGTGCTTTTTGGTTGTTATGTACAAACAGGATAAGTTAATCCAAGTTTTGAAAACAAGAACATCTTTATTCTATTATCAGGCAGAATCTCAGTTGATTTGGTGTTCTATAGATTGCAAGTTTCAGGGGCGGATCCAGGGATATTTTCTGACAGTCTTCCAAATTATCTTTTTTTATCCATCCTCCATTTTTTGACCATCTTCCGATATAAAAAATTAGATACCCCTCAATGTAAATTTGAAAATCTGACCGTCTTCCGGAAGACCCAGAAGATGGCCTCAATCTGCCCCTGAGTTTCATAGGACAAAATTTTAGTAGAAGCAGCTAGTAAACACTTAAATCATTCATATTAAACATTTTCAAAATTGAATGATTTCAAAAAAGATTCTGTCAGGGTTTTTTCCCTATATACCAGGTGGTCACCATAAATCATGTCCATTACCCAAAGTGGTCACATGTGGGAGGATAAAACCAGTGGAGAAAAACTTGGCAGAGCTGATTTACACCTCCTAAAATCAGGATCTCCCCTTGAACGCTCCTGGATTGCCTGAATGTTAAAAAACATTTAATTGAGAAATTTCAAAAAGTAAATATTGGATTGTTTCATTGAATTATACTCTTAACAGAAGTTCACGTTGTAAAATTGGTTCACACAGTAAAAGCACTGCTTGGGTGAGAAGTTTTTGGTTGGTGGTTCGGTGTTGTTCAATGATTGAACCAGTTAACCAGTGTAAACATACCTACTAATCCTGCCTAGTGGTCACTCTGTTGGTCAGGTCATAGGTCCAACTGGTTAGACAGGTCAGACAGGAAGAAACTATAAAATACAACATTTATGAAACAGTCAATCCTTGTCGAGGAACAGAGAAGTACTATGTTCTTGGTCACTTCAAGACATTTGGTCCTAGTTTTGAAAAAAAATTAATTAATGAGCTTTGTCCAGTGACAGGGGTGGTATATGCACACACAGTGTGATAATAGAGAATGGTGCAAACACCCTGAGTTTCAGAAAAAAATTGAAAATTCATACCTCTACTGTCAGCTTGCCTCTGACATTGCTGCTGAGACTGCAGTGCCCTTTGAATCCCAGGGTGGATGCAAATTTACTTCTCATAAGAAACATAATTAGAAAGAATGCATGTTGAGCTCAAAGAGGCAGTATTTTATACCCTTAAAGCCCCTCCCCATGTTCTTAAGTGTAATTGATCTGAACACCAGGGTTGTGTACTTATGATAATAATAATAATAATAATAATAATAATAATAATAATAATAATAATAATAACTAATTATTGATATTTTCTAAATGTGAAATTTGAATAAACAAAAATTATTTTAAAAAAGAGTAAGATGGATAGGAATTATAATATAGAATATTAAGGCTACTGCTATGTTAACGAGACTTCTGATTAAAACAGACTGAACAACAGACCCCATGGGAACACTGCAACCAGACAGCTTCTCTGGCTGGGGTGACCAGTTCAGAATAATGCAGTCAAAACTTAATGTATAACTTCTTAATGAAGTCAAGTTGCCCTTCCCTGCCCATGTTAATGGGATTTAGAATCTGTCTGGAGTGAGAATGAATCCAATAAGCTCTGTTTTAGAGGTCAGAGTAAATTTTCTCCATAATTGGGCTTCCAATTTCTTTCATTTTAGGTATTGATTCTTGAACTATTACATCAAGTTGCTTGCAGTGACTAATTATCTCAGATGGACCATAACTAGGAATATGTATGCTTCATATAACAATAACCCGAACTACATTCAGATCAGTTTTCATGTGTATTGTATTTTTTGAAGTATTACAGGTATTGATTCTTGAACTATTACATCAAGTTACTTGCAGTGACTAATTATCTCAGATGGACCATAACTAGAAGTTAGTGTGCTCCATGTCACAATAACTCTAGCTTCATTTAGATCAGTTTCATGTATTTTATGAAGTAAAATAGGTATTGATTCTTGAACTATATTATATCAAGTTGCTTGCAATGACTAATTACCTGGGATGGATCATGTAACAATAACCCAAGCTTCATCTGGATCAGTGCCATGTATTCTATAAAGTATTTTATTACTACACTATACTTTCAACAGAAAGTAGACATGTTGATTGCAAGTGCCTCAGTGGGGTCTTATAGATCCCATTCTCATACCTAGATCCATCTGGCAGATTCGACCCATCTCTGAAGGGATTATCGATAAATTGTATTCAATTTAAGCGGCTTAGATGTCTGGCACGCCTACTGAAGCTGCTAAAAGATAGTGAACTATCCCCAGACAGCTTCAGTAGGCATGCCAGATATCAGAGCCACTGAAGCTGAATGTAATGCAGAGAGAACTCCTTGGGGATGGGTAAATCTAATTATGGGAATGGGGTCATAGCAAAATTACTCTCTTTATTGCCAGTCAAGAATAGTTTCAGTGTAATAAGGTTTTGGTGGTGGTGGTGTTGTGTTTGGGGGGGGGGGGGGGGGGGTAGTCNACGATAGTGAACTACCCCCAAACTGCTTCAGTAGGCATGCCAGACATCACAGCCACTTAAGCTGCATATAATTTAGAGAGAAACTCCTCGGAGATGGATCGATTCTGCTAGATCGATCTAGGTATGGGAATTGGGTCATAGCAAAATTACTCACTTTATTGCCAGTCAAGAATAGTTTCAGTGTAATAAGGCAAATTCAAGGTTTTGGTGTGGGTGGGGGTGGGGGAGTCATGCCCTTCCCTTAACTTCAGAAGCAATCACTTTGCCCTGCTCCCCCTCCCCCCCCCCCTCCCAGAAAAATAAAAAATAAATAAAAACTGCAAAGAGAAAAATGAGATTAATCAAACATTTTTCCTCTAGCCATATAAATTACAGCAGAAATGTGCTCATTTACTATTTAATAATTGTTGTAAGATTCTCTCATTTTTATTACATAATAAATATGTATAATACTCCCCTTCTTTAGCAAAAAACGGGAACCCCAAATGAAGTTAGTCATGAAGTGAACACTACCAGACATATTTCTGGCAGGGGTTTTAACCAGGTTCATGAAATGAACACGACCAGCCATATTTCTGGCAGGGGTTTTAGCCAGGTTTATGAAATGAACACGCCCAGACATATTTCTGGCTGGGGTTTTAACAAGTTCATGAAGTGAACATGACCAGACATATTTCTGGCAGGGGTTTTAATCAGGTTCATGAAGTGAACACGACCAGACATATTTCTGGCAGGGGTTTTAACCAGCCTCCAATTATTTCAGGCAGTAGTATTGATGTATTTCATCAAATTACAGGGCATGATCGCATTATCATTATCATGGAGAAATGTGGCTGATTGCCCTGGTCCAAGAGATACAGTATTTCTGCAAGCAGGCATGAATGATTTAATTTCTTAGCAATGGTGTATCATGTTATCATGGTAGGCAGTGGTGGATTTATGGAGGACCCCCAGGACCCCCCCCTCCCTGACCCCTCCTCTGAATTCTGAAAAAAATCACACCAATGGTCCCCTCTTGAAATTAGAATTTTGACTAGCTAAACTATAGTTATAAACAGTACCAAATTGCATTTTGTCCCCTAAAAAATACCAAAAAAATTCAGTGAGTTCCAAACTCCATGCCAAGGGGAACGGGGGGGCTTTGCATCAGCAGCCTGTCATTCCTAAAAAACGCCCCCTCCCCCCCCCAAACAACCCTGGATTTACTCCTGCTAGGGTTCTGAACATGGAATGGGGAGTGGGGGGCAAAATGTAATTATCTACTAGCTAGATTTCTTAATGTGTAACAGCAAAACATTTTATGCCTGATGTGATGAATGATAAATTGATCCCAAAAAGTGAAATTGTAAAAATTTTAAGCCAGAACAGGTTCCCTTTCTCCATTGCTAATAATTACTAAGGTTGTTTGGACAGCTCTTAGTTCCAACATAAGAAAAAGTCATAAAAAATTGTCAAACCTCTTTTTTAAAGAAAATGCAAGACTTGAATGAAAATTCTAGAAATCATGTCTTCTTTCTGGACATCATAGAAGTATTCAGAGAGCTCCCAGATTTTGATTTCAAACTTGAGTAGCTATATATCCGTCATTCTAGGAAATGCTGTGGGCAGGCATATATACTACAAACCAAATGTAGAATACAATGTCTGATTAGTAAGCAGCAATAGATCAGGAATGATTCAACACTAAAATGCAATACCAGACTAGTTGGATATTTTTGTGTGCTTTATATCTGAGGTAATCTTTTATGGGATTTCAGTGTGAAAAATGTAAGGTGCAAAAAAAAAGAAAAAAAAAATGAGGGTGCCAGTATACTGCAGGGCTTTAAATCTTGGATCTGCCCCTATGACAGGTTTACACAGGAGTGAAATTTAGACCATAATCAGTCCAACTTTACTTGTCTGAACACACCTGAATATTTCCTACATTCAGATGGAAAAAAAAATGTGTAGGTTCAGCACTTCAGACAATCCTTCAATTGGTATCACTTTAGGCAGCACTAACAAGTGTTTTACAATGAAAAGGTTCTCACCAAAGATTAGTTCTGAATGAGGCAGTGCTGCATAGAGTGCCATTTTGTGTGATCGATAGCCTGACTCATTTCTGGAAGACAGACCAAAAATAAAAAACAAAACCATCCATATGGTTTAACATTCAAGGCAATACACATATTGTAGAAGAGCTGGCAATAAAATGCTATGAAAGCCTTTAAAATGATAGCAACATTTGTAATTCACAGGAAAATTGCTCAGAGGGGAGAAGAATTGCAAAAATTGCGTATTTGATTAAGTATTTTTATGAATGCTGTTCATTTAAGAGAGCTAATGTATCCCTACTGGTACATCCACTGAGGCCAGATGGAGCGGAATGTGGTATATACACCATAGTATGTACTTGTTCAGTGGCAGAATTAAGGGGGGGACATGTCAGGGTGGTCCTGACTCCCCCCCCCCTTCGGTTTCTGAAAAAAAAAAAATCACAGCAATATTCCCCTCTTGATATTAGAATTTTGAAGATTTGAATCATAGCTCTAAACTGCACCAAATGGCACTGTTTGCCCTCCAAAAGACCAAACCCCACACCAAGGGGGCAAGGGTCAGCTTCACATCCGATGTCTGTCATTCTTTAAAAACTGGACCCTTCACTTCAAACAATCTTGGATATGCCCCTGCTAGTTGGGCTGTGGTTGGTCCTCAAAAGCTTTTGGCAGTATTCGTTAGATGCATTTCTACGAGAAAATGTGCAATATTCCAACAAACCTTCCCCTTCCGCCCATTAAGCTAGGAGAAGAGGGGACAGAGAATGTTATTGATCTGCTAAATAAATGTATAGTTTTTCTCTATAGATATATGGTAATTGCTTGATAAATTTAAAAAAATTAATAAACATTGTTTTGAAATGATGGTAAAAAGAAATTGTAATAATAAAAACCAAAGTTATTGAAGTTCTGACAGACATTTCAGTTTTTTTTTTTTTTTTTTTTTTTTTTTTTTTTTTTTTTTTTTGCAAATATAAATTGCAAGCCTTGGAAAAAAAAGTATTATAATTGTAACAATTAAAAGTTCGAAACGTTTGAAATTTTTGAGAAATTATCATAGTCAGTGCAAAACCTGTTTACCTCAGTGAGTGATATAAACTTATGGAACCCAGGCAGCAGAGGATGAATTTCTTTATGGATGCAGTCCATCTATCAGTAATTGGTGTTATATTAGGTTTCTGACTCATTCAAAATCAGCTGGAATTCTTATTGGATAGAAAGGCACTCTCCACACTTTTTACCCTGAGTTTTGTACTTAAGTTCCTTGAAACTCTCCCCTCTACTTTCAACATATACTTCTTTTTTGCTGGAAATGGCAAAGATTTGCTGACATAAGAGTAAGTTTCCAGTTACCTTTGAAACCCTGGACCCCGTAACTCAAAAGCATCACACATTGCAACAAAGCACAAGCGTCTCGATTCCATAACTCGCCCAATATAATGTATTGTAGCCTCTATGGGATATCGCTATTCACAGTACGCGATGCATTTGGGCTACACTAAGGGAGCATTCAGATAGACACTTATACAAGTTTGTCCGGCCCAACTCTGACTGGGCTCTCATTTAGTGCAATCATCTTAACTGAAAGACACCTCCTTGAGCACCTTAATTGTTGAAAGTTAATAACCCCCTTGCTGCTTCAGGAGGCATGGCAGACAGTTTAGCTGATTCCACCAATTGCATTTGACGAGACCCCCCCCCCACACACACACACAGAGGTAGACTGACCCAACTAGTAAGATGTGTCTATCTGTATGGGATGCAAATTTCAGAAGTTTCTAAAAACTCCCCTCTCTACAATCAGCATATGCCTCTGTTTTACTGGAAATGCCAGAGGTTTGGTGACATCCGAGGTGAGTTTCCAGTAACCTTTGAAACCCAGGGTGCGCCAGGCTGATGAAGGTAGGGTTTCTGTTCAATACACAAACAGCCAGACTTTCCTGTCAAGTCTACTTCAATACACCCTGGAGCTCAGAGATTATTGAAAACTCCAGCGATTTCAAAGGGGGTGGAATATTTTCCTGAAAAAGTGGTTCTGTTATAGTGAAACCTTCATGTACATAGATAAAAAAATTTGCCCAAAGGGGACTTTTTACTGTTTCCTGGCAAAAAGCTCCCCTCCTTCCCTCCAAGCTACAGGCCTGATCCCAGTAACAACTGAGACAAGCTGATAATTGACTTCAGTTTCCAGCAATTTCTGAAATTTGGGACATGTTCAAATCAGATCATTGCCGGTTTTGTGGAGAGTTGATCATTTTTCAGTTTTTAACAAAATGTATTGATTTATCTTAATGCAAGCTAGTGTTTCCAAGTGTTATGAACACATAAAAGCTGGATTTCTTTTCTTTTCATTATCAGCCCAGGTGAATGGCTAATGGATCTGTATTAACCAATTATCTTTGGTCTATTAAAGGACAACTCAGTGGGTTAGATTAATGTATAGAAGCAGGTTCTATGTAAAACTTTGATCAGATTTGTGTTTTGGGAGATTGTTTATTATTATATGAATAAGTCTGGGTCACAAAAGTCCTGTTAAGACAACTAGAATAAAGAATTAGAAAACGAAAACTATTTATCATGATTTCGGAGCACAGCCAGAAGTACTTCCGGCTGAAGGTCACGACCTCGATTTTCCCACGCTTACGACCAATCACAGCAGGCTTCAGTCAGAATTAGATAGACGTCACGACTACACAGCGAAACTTGTCAAACATGTAAGTGCCGCCTGTCCATCTTTTCGGTACATGTACCGATCAAAAACAGAAAACGTAAAGCCCAAAACGCTCTTATACACGTAACCAACTTTGTATGAGCACAAATATTGTCATTTATTGTGAACAGGATAATATGATAATCAGACACACTTGAGACCTGTGAAGCGCATACTCACGTTTCGGAGTAGTTTCGCCATTGCCTCGTATGTGAGTCCTAACTCAGCTTTAAGTGTCCTCCACCGCCCCACCTCCCTCCCAACATACACAGTCTGAGTGCTTCTTCGTCTGTCTCTAATTTTCTTTCGTATCTTTCGAACTTGAGTGGCTATTTTCTTTAGCCCCCTTTTGTCGCTCTCCTCTTCAGACTTGACGCGCGTCTGAGCCATGTTTGCTGTTTTGGCGCCAAATAGTAACATCCGGGTCTCAGCCGTAGTACTTCATTTATAGTAAACCGCGAGACTTAGCGAGGAATTGCGCGTTCTGAAGCCGTACTGTGAGGTGGTAGCTGAGTATTTAAGACGAGTCGTCTTTTATTATTTAATGGAACTTAAAAACGGTATAAGGTAGCTTCATTTTCTGAACGGTTTTGGATAGGATATACCTTGGTCATTATGGGGAAATTAGTAAGTTTTCCAGGAAAATTCATTTTCGTGCTATTTTAAGGGTTTAACGTGCTGAGACTGTCTTTAAGTTCTGGAATTGCTGTGAATCAGGGCGAATTCCTGTAGACACTTCAATAAACTCCTGCACCAGGTGAAGTCCAGATTTAATGAAATTTCCAGTTAATTGTGCTTCAGCTGTGGATAACCAGCTTTTCCAAGTACTGGAGTTTTTCTATTTTTAGATTTGAGATTATTTTAAATCGGCTTAAATGTCACAGGATACCTCACTGAAATGTAAGTTCCCTGTGATTTTGAGGTAACCAAGATATATAATTGTCTATTTAATTGAACAGGTGCACAGGAGGTGGTGTCTTAAGGAGAGAGGATGTACCATAAACATAATAGAGAATAATTGCTACAGAGGAAAAACTTGCTAACATTATATAAATAGAAAAATAAATAAAAGGAGCTGTGATATAAAATATGGAAAACAGTTTTATCTGAGAGAATGTTACCTAAGGCCGCAGACAGAAGAGAGAAGTATTCAGTTTGGAAAACATGAAATTAAGATTATTTCAAGATATACAGCACCTGTTATCCCTTGTAGTCACCTAAACTTTGTAATTCAGAAATTCCATAGTCACTTAATACAATTTTAGACTTCCAGGGAAATATTGGCGCTGAGTTAAATCTTTTGACTGATGGATCAGAAATTTTTGCATATTTTTTTAAACCACATTATCGTAAATTTATTGAAATACTTATCTGTCAGAGGATTTAAAAGGAAACACCTGATGTCACCTATTAATCTACTTTTTTTGTAATGAATAACTGTAATTTTATAAAATCAGGGATGACTTATCGAAAAAGATATTATCATTTGATATTGAAGGTTAAATTTCTATACCAGTGGAGCAGGGATAGCTGTCATGTTCCTAGATATTCATGAAAAAAAAAACATTTAAACTTAGATTGATGATAAAAAGAAGTACTTTCCAAGCATCTATATCAAATTTAGTAAACCCCAGCGATTGCGGCAATCCTTTCATTTCCTACTTCATGGAAAATTGCAATGTTGCCAAGATTTCTATTTCCCTTTTTACAAGCCCGAGGGAAGGAAGAATGAAGGGGAAATTGATGATAATTTCACTTTCAATCATAAAATAAAATATATGTGATCCCCTCCAGTGTATTGGCTGGTAGTCAAAATGGCGCAGCTTCAAGTTTTATCGGGTCTTAAGATTGACCTGGTTCACAATTTGAAAACAACTTAAGGCAAAAATGGGTCTCATCAAAGACTTTTATGAATTTTAGCTGATAATTTAGTTACATTGTGCACAGAATACAAAAAGCTGGTTTTCTCTTTGTGTTTTTTCCCTTAACTTGCTCAAATTGTGTTTGTCGAATGACAGTGTTTTTCACTCTCACTGGTGAAAGCCCAATTGGATCCAATTAGGTTTGTCAACTACATTTATTCTTAGGATTTCACTAGTAAAATGTTTCTAGATTCAGTAAGCTTCATGCAATCTTTAACAATCTAAAGTTTTGCAGTCTAAAGCAAGCTGAAAAAACCTTAGGTTGACTTTATCTAAGACTTGGTTCCCATGCCTAGATCAATGTATCTGGATCGGTCTAACTCCCAGTAGAGTGTCACTGAATTGCTATTAGCTTAACCGGCCTAAATGTCTGTCACACCTACCGAATCAGCTAGGGTAAAGATTATTACCCCCTAACAGCTTTACTAGGTGTGACAGACATTTAAGCCAGTTAGGTTGATAGCAATTTAGTGAGACTCCCCAGGGAGATAGATCGATCCGAATATCTGTGGAAATGGTCCCTAAAACAAACCCTAGTTGTCACACATGACAGTTTTTTCAAGAAACAAGAGTCTCAGCTAACACATCATTAGGCTATATGGGTATATTGCATGATTTAAATGTATAATGCATGTTATAGATTGTTTGATCATGAAGTTAAAAGAAGTAAAGCCGAAAAGTTTCTGCTATCAATGTCTTCTCCCTACACACACAAATTTGTGTGAACTCTCTCTCTCTCTCTCTCTCTCTCTCTCTCTCTCTCTCATACACACACACACACACACACACACACACACACACACCTTCCACTGCTATAAAATGTAGAACAAGTCACTGGTATATATTATGTAAGATGCTTTCACATGAAACCTGTATAGGCTGAAAACAGTCATTTTCAGTTTGGCATCTTCAGCAACAGGGTATAGCCAAGGTCACGAGAAGAAAGACGCAATTTAAAGACAATGAGATGGTTCAGCGATACAAACTAATTGCTGTGCTCTGTCATGTTTTATCAGATCTTGCGTGAGATAAGCATAACACAGATCTTCTTAACAGCTTTTGTGCTATACTTAACACATTGCGGCCTGCCACAGATGTGATTTATATCAGTAATTAGTGTGCTAGCTGTAATAACCCTTCCAAACCCTGATTCTTAGAGGTCACCAGAAACTCACCTCTCAACTGGCAGCTTGTCTCTGTGACATAGAACTAAGAACAAAGAGTTTCTGGTGACTTCTGATCTTGCCACTGCCGCTGCTTCTAAAGCACTTGTTAAGAAATAAATGTATATTGACTGAAGAGAACATTTTATTTATTATTGATATTTTGATAAAGTGTGAAATCGCAGATCTGAACGGTGATATTTATGTATCATTCAATGGAAACCTACTCTGTAATAATTTGCAATTGTGTAAAGTTGCATTTAGATACATTCAGTGCAAAATCTCAGGAATAAATATAATTATCAATATCATTATTATTATTATTATTATTATTATTATTATAGTGGAAAATTAGGAAGGCTAATTTAGAGATCATAAGTTATCGTGCATCAAGTAATATTTTTGGTCATAGTCTCATCACACCTTTAGTTTATTAAAGAAGGACTTATTTGTTAGGTGTGTAAGAATAAGTTGTCATGTATGTACACAAAGTGTATAAAACATTTTCGTGATTATACACAGTCATGTAAACATTTTTCTTTGAAGATGATATTTTGCTTATTTACAGTGTAGCTCATCTTTCCACTTGACTTTAATCTTTAACTAACACATTTTAATTTACTATTTTCCAGCAACACAGTATAGTCCACAGGAAGGGACAACTTGGTGACATCAAGCCCCGAAAACTGTCCTTCAAGAGCGTCTCCAACTGCGTGTTGAGACTCATGCGCTACATCAAGTTTCGTGCGGAGATCCCGTTCTCCAATGTCCTGTCTGCCCAACATGATGACCATAAGATTAGTATGGTAAGTAAAAATTGGGGATGTAATTCCTCGTTTTGTTGTCTGAGGTTGAAACTGCAGTTCGTAAATGTTGCTAATAACTTCTTAAATAGAATATAATACTGAAAAAGTGATTATGTGTGATCAGCATTAATTTAAATGGTGTAGGTTTTGTCTAAGGATATAATTGTAAGCTAGTTATGTCACGATTTAAACATTATTTTGGCCAATTTCAACATTGTTGCAAAAATTAAGATTATGCAGGAGATTTATTTACTAGGCAGTAGATGTGGATAAGATTAATAATGAAAAATAAGATTAGATAAAAAAAAGGAAATTTGGTCTAAGAGCTTATTAGGGATCACTGTGAAAAAGATTATGAAATTGGAAATAATTTGGTTATGCCGACTTATTTTGCAATTATTGACATTAAGAGCTGTGAGATAATGGAATGAAGTTTTCTCTTGTCTAACGATCAGTGCATTGAGTTTCTTTTGAAAATATAATAAAAGGGAATTTTCAGTGAAGATTTTTTTTTCAAAAATGGGTTGTTTTATTGACTCATGTATATCCTATGTACTGTCTTACATACCAGTAGATCATGTATTTCAGGCCCGTAGCCAGGGGGGGTTCGGGGGGTTCGAAAGAACCGCCCCTTTTGCTGGGAAAAGGTCCACTCTGGGTAAACTTTGATCTAGGTACATGAAGTTTTTATGGAAAAAGGTCCACTTCTTCAGAAAAAGAACCCCCCTTTTGAAATTGCTGGCTACGGGCCTGTATTTTTAGAGCAGCAAATCTAAAAAAGAACGCCAGAGGTGGAATTGGGGCTGTGTATTATCTTCTAGCAGTGTTGGGCATCAGACTTTTCTCAAATGGACACTTTCTTTAATTGAGTAAAATGGTTGATTTGATCACAGATGATTAACCTGCACATATTTCCAGCTGAAATAGTGGGGACTCACTGGACTGCATCTAACTTTTTGGAAATTTTTGAATGTATTACACTGTATTATGTTGCACATACCCATTTTCCATTCCAAAGTTTTGGACCAAATTAATTTAAGATTATTTTATTGTTATTGCCATACAAACACACACATGCGATAATAATAATTAAAAATAAAAGTGCACAACAGTCCTGATTTTTCATCCATTTCTCCCAAATAGACAGAAATAGACTTAATGCCTCAGACAACCTTTCTCTTCTTCCTTCGTAAACCCTGGCCAAGGTAAAACAATACATCTGTGCTGGTTCTGACTACATCTATCTGGTGCTTGACATTTCATCCTGCAGTAATTGCCACCTAACTAGCTCCACAGGGGAGGAACAGATTGGTCTGCTGGTATATGGGGCTTGACCTTACAGCTGGACCTCACAGGTTGCTTTGAGGGGGGGAGGGGGGTTGGAGGGGGGTCTAGCTAGATAACTCCATGTCCCCCCCCCCCCTCCCTTTTTTTTTTTTTTTGTTCTTAAGATCGTTATGGGTCATGTCATTGGTAGATTTTCATACATGAAACTTTTTGTTGTAAAGAAAGAAGACCACACATGGCAAAAAAGGATATGGGGTGGGGGGGAGGAGAGATTAATTGAGTCAATTGATATAGGCTGGCTGATAGTAAGGCTAGGGGAAGTATTCATACTATTCATATATGTGAAAAGAACTGGTGTAAGTTTACCTCAAAGGAGGGTGGTGGATAGGTCAGAGAGGATATTGCAATTTTTCCAGAGGGATCCATACTTTAATTGAAGGCAACCTTTGTCTTTACAAAACGTATACGCATAGCTTCTTCACTTTTAAACTTTTTGCAGTGGTCCTGATAACAATCAGACTACAGTGATTTACCTCTCATTTCTCTCTCTTGTGCTAAGACACATTCATTTAGTTCCATGTAATGGCATTTCTGTCCTTACCTGTTAAGTGAGAATTCACAACCTTTTACACAAATCCACAGTCACGTTATTTTGCAATTTTCTGACAAATTAAGTACTTAGAAAATTAGTTTTTGAATGTCACAATTGCTTTTTAAGTTGCATAATCTAATAACTCATTCAGACATCCATACAACATGCACTTGTCATGTTGAAGATTTCTGATATTGGTGATGTCTGGGAACCTCATACCATCTGCAGATTTATAGATTTCTTGCTGATTTTTATCTCTCATGGCTCAGGCAGGATATTGAATGGATTTCCAATTTCAACATTTTGATCTAAGTTTCCCATCCATTTTAATTTGTCATTCATATCTGAGTTTCATCAGCTATAAATCCCTGTGTAATTTTGATTTTGTCACTTCTCGTTCAGCTTAATTAACATACAGTATGTGTTGGGAAATAGCAAAGACAAATAGATGTCTTGATAATTTTTTTAGTTCTGATACTATACATTAGCACTGGTACAAACTATTAATAAATTATAGTAAAACCAAGATGTGTAACAAGCCTGTAGCCAGCAATTTCATTTAAATTAAAAGGAGTCTTTTTCTGAAAAGTCAGTTTTTTTACCATGAATCCTTCATGTACCTAGATTAAATTTTGCCCTGCATGGAGCTTTTCCCAGCAAAAAGGGTGGTTGGTTCAAATCCCCTGAAGACATCCTTTGATACATGTTGCTATTTATGATATTGAAAGCATACTTAATATATCTGTTAAAAATTCTTATTCATTTGATTGTATGTTTACGTATTCCAGGGCAGCATTGCTGACAAGTTAAGAAGGCCCATCATGAACAAGAGGTAAGAGACAGTGGCTTGCTTGGTGTTGCCCCCCCCCCCCACCCCCCACACACTTCTTCCCTCACCGCCACCATCTCTTTCACTCCCTTTCACAAATTTATCTTGTCATGTCACAAGATTTGAATTGATTTAAATGGAAAATTATAAGAAATGAAATATAATATTATGTTTTGTACGCTGATTAAACAACAAATGGAATTGTAAAATTTTGCCAAATTTGCTAGGAAGAAGCTCTATTGAAAGATGGTTAACTGGGAGAGAGGCAGAGAACTGAGAATTTTCACTAAAAACAACTGAAAGTCGGATCTAATTTTGATACTGACATTTTAGTCTTCTTTCAACCAAAATAAATATATGGTACTTTCATCTAGTCTTCCGAGTTGAAACCTTGAACCTGTTTTATAAAAAGAAGGAAATGGAAAGAAATGGCAAAATTAATATGTTTTAGACCAATAATTACTTTACTTTTCTGTACAAAAAATTTAAGTTTGTTTGTGAAGCTGGGGAATTATATTGTACACGATATAATTCCTTGGTGAAACCAACCCCTATAACACAAATCTCACGCATACGTCTTAGAAGTATTAACTGGCAAGATAACTGGTGGCAAATTTGCACTCCATTTCTTCCTGATTTACAAAATCAACCGGAAAATAGCTTAGCTTAGATTAAGGATCCTTGTTTACCCTCTCGGGGACGTTTCCCAGTATAACAGCTATAGATATGAATACCTTGAAAAAGGATTTTGACCTCAGTGGAAAAACACACATCGTCTCAAATAACCTGTTTAATCTTTGAGGCATGTGGTATTTTTCATGATTTAGAGGCAGCTTTACCTTAATCTTGTGCTATTATACCTGGGGTTTATCTGAAACCAGGTGGGTGTTTACCTGGAAAGTGATGGTGCCATGCCAGATATTAAAAGCATAGGGGCTAAATATTGTCTTGATATATCTGAGTAAATGTACGTGTACAGGATGACTTGACAAAAGGATTATGATCATTGCATCTTTAATAGTTTTCAGTTGGTGCTCAGTCATGATCAACTGTGCATGACTCATACCTTGAAAGTGTAATGTGCAAATTGATTTAGTGTATTTGTAAGAAATGTCCTCAGTCAGTTTTACATTTACAGTATATATATATATAGTTGCAACTGAGACTATCCACGTTTGAAAATTATTTATGTATGTTGTGTAGCATTATTTAATTATATATATCTGTATAGGTGTTTGTATACACATGAATGCCTATATGTACAGTACATGTATGTGTAAACAGATTACTTATGTACAAACAGGCTTTCAGGCTTTAATTTATAAGGATGGACTCCCATAAGGCAATTGTCTCACAAAGTGTAACAAAAATTCTTCATTTTGTGTAGCATTTTACTGGCACCCATAGACACTACATGTAGATTCTTGTATAATGGTTGACAAATCCTTGCTCGGTGAGCAATTTTATATCATGTTATTTACTATTTTCATTTCTTTAACAACAGTCAGTACATGCATATATGTGTATATATTTCCAGACACTCACCGGAGTCCAGTCACAACAGAGTGAACAGGTACTTGAAACAGGCCATCTTTGCCAGAAGTATGGAGAGGGAGAAGTCTGAACATGTCAACTTTTTCACACTCAGGTTCCGTAAACCAGAAAAAGAGAGACAGGTAACGAGTTCTGTTTGTGCCTAAGGGCCCATTGCCAATGAAACTATGTTCTACATAGAGCAATCCAGGATTCTTGTTGAATGCAATTGGATCTACAGATTAACATACCTCCTGGTGTTGAGTAGAATACAAAAAAGCTGGTGATTATAGGAGTATGTTGGATAGAAGAGGAGGTGTGTTAATCTGTTTATCTGATTGCATTCAGCTAGAGTCCTCCATAGTTGGATTGATCTATGTAGGACATTAGTTTCATTGGGAATGAGCCCTAGGAACTATCTTTTGTAGCTAAGATCGCATTCACAACGAGTTGAGCCATGGNGAATTAAGGGGGGGTGTCTAGGGGGGGCCCCGCCCCCCCCCCCCCCCCCCCCCTTTGGTTTCTGGAAAAAAAATCACACCAGTATTCCCCTCTCTATGATATTAGAATTTTGAAGATCTGAATCATAGCTCTAAACTGCACCAAATGGCACTGTTTGCCCTCCAAAACACCAAACCCCACACGAAGGGGGCAAGGGTTGGCTTTGTCTGTCATTCTTTAAAAACTGGACCCTTCAGTTCAAACAATCCTGGATCTGCCCCTGCTAGTTGGGCTGTGATTGGCCCTCAAGTAGCTTTAGGCAGCATTCGTTAGACGCATTTCTACCCATTCCCCTCATCCAAAGGCAGAAATTCTGGATTGATCAGATGAAATATTTTTCAAAAAAAAAAAAAGAAGGCGAGGTAGGAGAAGAGGGGACAGAGAATGCTATTGATCTGCTGAATAAATGTGTAATTTTTCTTTTATAAGATAAAGTGAGATATATGGTAATTGCTTGATAAGTTTTTAAAAAAATTAATATACATTGTTTTGAATTGATGGTAAAAAGAATAATAAAAACAAAGTTATTGAAGTTCTTACAGACATTTCATTTTTTTGGCAAATAAAAATTTTGAATCTTGGAGAAAAAGGTATGATAATTGTAACAATTAAGTTCGAAACGTTCGAAATTTTTGAGAAATTACCATAGTCAGTGCAAAACGTGTTTACCTCAGTGAGTGCAGAGGATACATTTCTTTATGGATGCAGTCCATCTATCAGTAATTGGTGTTATATTAGGTTTCTGACTCATTCAAAATCAGCTGGAATTCTTATTAGATAGAAAGACTCTCTCCACATGTTTACCCTGATTTTCACAAGCATAGCCAGGGATTTCAAAGGGGGTGGGATATTTTCCTGAAAAAGTGGGTCTGTTATAGTGAAACCTGCATGTACATAGATAAAAACATTTGCCCAGAGGGGACTTTTTACTGTTTCCTGGCAAAAAGACCCCCTCCCTCCAAGCTACAGGCCTGATCCCAGTAACAACTGAGACAAGCTGATAATTGACTTCAGTTTCCAGTAATTTCTGAAATTTGGGACATGTTCAAATGACATCAGTGCCGGTTTTGTGGAGAGTTGATCATTTTTCAGTTTTTAACAAAATGTATTGATTTATCTTAATGCAAGCTAGTGTTCCCAAGTGTTACGAAGACATAAAAGCTGGATTCCTTTTCTTTTCAACATCAGCCCAGGTGAATGGCTAATGGATCTGTATTAACCAATTATTTTTGGTCTATTAAATTCTGGAATTGCTGTGAATCAGGGCGAATTCCTGTAGACACTTCAATAAACTCCTGCACCAGGTGAAGTCCAGATTTAATGAAATTTCCAGTTTATTGTGCTTCAGCTGTGGATAACCAGCTTTTCCAAGTACTGGAGTCTTTCTATTATTAGATTTGAGATTATTTTAATGGGCTTAAATGTCACAAGGTACGTCACTGAAATGCAAATTCCCTATGAATTTGAGTTAACTAATATATTTAATTGTCTATTTAATTGAACAGGTGAACAGGAGGTGGTGTCATAGGGTCTGAGAGAGGATGCGCCATTTAACATAATAGAGGATATTGGCTACAGAGGAAAAACTTAAATAAATTAATGGAATCTTGCTAACATTATATAAATAGAAATATAAATAAAAGGAGCTGTGATATGAAATATGGAAAACGGTTTTATCTGAGAGAATATTACTTTAGGCTGTAGGCAGGGGAGGGGAGTATTCAGTTAGGAAAACATGAAATTAAGATTATTTCAAGATATACAGCACCTGTTATCCCTTGTAGTCACCTAAACTTTGTAATTCAGAAATTCCATAGTCACTTATACAATTTTTAGACTTCCAGGGAAATATTGGCACTGAGATAAATCTTTTGACTGATGGATCAGAAATTTTTGCATATTTTTATGTACAGACACAGATGTGTCTGTACATATTGCCATCACCTGCGTCTGTCGTCGCCGATGGCGATGGCGATGGCGATGCCGATGCCGATGCAGGCGCCGTGCACTTTCCTTGTAAACACGATAAGTGGAGGGCAGTTNACCGCCTAATCTTTTAATAGTCTCTCTGCCTCTCACACGCCTCCCCATGCGTCGTCCCTGCGGGGGTACAGTCATTAAATTTCAGCTCCATTGGGATGACACATGGGGAGGCCTGAGAGAGGCGGAGAGACTATTAAAAGATTAGGAGGTTTTTCTTTCATGTACGTCCGCCATATTTAGTTCCAGAATTTGTAAAGCCTGGCTCAACTCGTTGTGAATGCGATCTAAGGAAAATATATTGCTGTGCCAAGCCAGACAAAAATAAGTTGATTAATTAGTGGTGATCAGCTCTTTGTAAACAGCTCTTGTAGATGATTTTTTTAAAGATAATATGGCTAGCAAGATATGTGCACCATGTTTATTTGCATTTCACTGCATGGCATCAATAGATACTACCAGTAGATTTTTGTCTAATGGTTCTCAAAATATTGCTCTTTTATATTAATTAATGATTTAATTTTTTTAATTTCTTGAACAACAGTATCAGCTGATGAAGGATGTCTCCTTTGGCACCAGTCTCCTCTGTGCTCTGATAGTGTTGGTGTGTGTATCTGCTGTACAACTTATCCTTCTGCCAAGGTGAGTGCTGTACATAGTGGATTGCGGTTGTGGTGAAATTGTGGCACAATTGTGACACCAGTCTCAATTGTGGTAGTTGAGATCACGAGAGAATGTTGGAGAGTGGCAAAATAAAAGATGGCTTTTTGGTGACTTGGACTTGTTATTGTTGTACTTCAGTGTAAGGCCATCTTGGCTTAAATATAACAAGTACCTCTGTCTTCTTGTCTTCGAACAACCACATGCTATTGTAAATGTAAACTTCAAAAATTAATTTATATAGTCCTTAAAATATTTTAGTCCAAATTCTCTAGAAGTTTGTGACAAGGTGACTAATATGTATATATTGTAATACTATAAAGATTTGACTAATACTTTTTATACATGTTCATCCACTCATTTATATTCACTCATTTATTCATTCATCCATTTATTTATTTATTTATTTATTTATTTATTTATTTATTTCAGAACCCTAATGCTGCTGCTGTTGTTTCTGTTAACATTCATGTGGCTGTCCATACTGCTCATACTCATCCTGGGTGCCAAACTTAAGGTGAGAATCAGATATAAAAAATTGAAATGAATAAATAAACTTCCTGCATACTTTTGCAACATCTGGGAGCCTTCATATTACATAGACAATCAGCAGATCAATTTGTAAAATTTGCAATTTCATCAACATGGTTCTCATGTCAGAATACTCATGGATAATGTGCAAAATTCTTTATATTCTATGTACATGTATATTCCAGTGTATTCCATTTGATCTCCGTCAAAAGCCACGTGCTCGCCTTGCAGTTATTATAGTCAGTATTATACTCATTTACGCAGCTGCTCAAGTCAATATAGTAAGTACAGCATAAAAACTATGTCTGCTGAAGTGAGGTACATTTTAAAAGTAACAATTGTAGTTGTCTTCATTCGATCACTGTCATGATGTGTAATGCACATGAACTAGTTAAATAATTTGTAAACACATATATGTATGTGCAGCATGCACTGGTCAAGTGTGACATTGATAGAATACATATTTGATTTACTGAAATTGTCTTCCAGTTTTTCTGTGAAGGAGGTATTCACACAGGGGAGCTCCAGCGCTCCATCATCAGTGCGGCAGACGACCATCTCCACTGTGAGTTGCCACCATATTTCTACCTGGCGGCCATGATGTGTTTCCTGACGGTGGCATTATTTCTGAACCTCTCCGCCCTGGTGAAGTTCGCCATGCTGCTTATAATGGTGGCCACATTTAGTATTGTGATGCATTTTACACACGTATCGATATTTCATCAGTATGACGATGACACAGGGTGAGATATCACATATTATATTCTTATTATACAATGTACGTCATCTTTATACAGGTTTGTAGTTGCTTATTAACCACAAACCACACAAAAAATTTGCCTTACAACTCTTGGATAACAACATAAAAGGAATGTAAAAATAAAAGTGTAATAATCAAAATATATGTTACATGAAGTTGCAGTGCTTGATTAGCAAAAATGTAAGAAGTGGCCCTTACTCAAATAATTACAATTTAGGAATGTACAGTGCAGTACATATTATGTTACTTTGGCCTTTTAAAGCAAATTTAATTTAATTTCACTAAACTTGTTAACAGGTCTTTATGCAGATAACATACTGCTAGCAACCTAAAATGTGTACATGATATATAAAATTTGTTTACAAACAAGAAAAAAATGCTAAGTGTTCACCATTGCTGTTAACTTTATGGACACATAGCACCAATCATCAAATGAAAAATGAAATGTAGATCACAAAATTTTATCCCCTGTTTTTCTATTCCAGGCAATATATTCCCACCAATGTAGTTGGGGTCATTGTCCTCATTCACTTTGCTCTAGCCCTGTTTGTACATGGACGTCAAGATGAGTGGACACACAGGATGGACTACCTGTGGAAAACCCAGGTAAACAACCACCTGCTTGTCTCGCATATAGCAGAAGATGGTTTACCGCAGAGATTGAAAATGAAATTTGGTCTAAAATGCTTCAATTAATGATAAATCTTCAGTAGCCAGCAAAGATAAACTGCATGAAGATTTGTTTAAATATTAGCAGTTTCTTTTAGTTTATAGAAAAAGTGAAATATTTGGTGCCTTATTATATTTCGTTTTATTGTTTTTTTAACCAACAGTGGATATATGAAAATTGAGGGAAATGTAATGAAAAAACACACAGTTGACATAAAAAGCCCAGATATTGCACAATGAATTCAGACTACCAGTTGAAATTTTAAAATTAATTAAATACATTTGTGTGCACCATTCTGGAATGTTAAACACTGTTTTTCTTCTGAAATATTATGTCTTCAATTCAATTTCCAGGCAACTGAGGAAAAGATAGAAATGACGGAGCTGCAGAATAACAACCGTAGAATCCTGTGTAATCTGCTCCCGGCTCATGTGGCAGCACACTTCCTGGACAAGAAATACACCAGTAATATGGTACGAAAAATAAGATGAAAAAGGAGCAAAATTTAAGCATTTTTTTCTTTTAACAAATTTAGTTGAAATGTTTGTCCAGCATTGAAATACAGAGTGAACCTGTCACAAAAATGCACAAACTGCTAAGATATTTCAGACAGTCACATAAGTTGTCGTGTAAAGTTACGATCTATTCATTCATAATGCTTAACATGTCACTTGGTTTTTTTTTTTTTTTTTTTTTTTTTTTTTTTTTTTTTTTTTTTTTTTTTTTCTCAGGTAATAATTCAGGCAGCAGCCAGTTGCCTCCTATTTTATTACCTTCAGATAAATATCTAAGTTTATTCAGTTTCCACAGAAAAAATTAATAACAATTACAGTACAATGTTAATATAATTCTGTGTTTTAGGAGCTATACAGTCAACAGTATGCCAAAGTGGGGGTGATGTTTGCCTCTATTCCAAACTTTGCTGGGTTTTACATGGAACTGGATGCAAATAACCAGGGAATAGAGTGTCTACGTGTCCTGAATGAGATTATATTTGATTTTGATGAGGTGAGCTGCCTTGGATCAGATTGTTTATGGTGACTTTATCAGGTTTTAGAATATAATAATGATAACTTTTTAAGAAAGTTATGGCTTTAATAGTATTGTGTTACCACAACGAGCTTTATGTTGGAATTTTTGTGGTATTAAAGTACATGAAACCTTCAAAGCCCTTATTCATATTCTCGTATTTGGAATTTGATAAAAATCTACATGTACATGCATCTATTATGTCTACATTCCAGCACCTTCATCAAATCCCTCAAGATTTATTAATTTATTGTGATATAAGAAATAAAATAAAAAAAAACATATCTATATATCTTCCAGTGCCTTCACAACCCTCAGTTCTATGCTGTGGACAAGATCAAGACTATTGGCTCCACCTACATGGCAGCAGTGGGTCTTATGCCAGATTCTATCATTCAGGTACAGTGTTGCTTACAATAGCTAGTCTCTGCTTTGGAAGACAGATATTTAAACCAAGACACATTCTCTCTCATACATATTTATTAGGTCATATGTTCATAATGATGGAGTTTCAACAAGGTGGGAGGAGGGGATTTTCTTGAAATAATAGAAATTTGGGCTGTTTTTAACATGACAAAATGTTTGAAAAAATGTTACAATTTGGATTGGGTTTCTCACCTGATGGGGATGTACATGTATGGGGTGACGTCTGACATTTTTAATTTTGAAAAGGGGGTGCATGTAGGGGATGGCAGCTAGGCGCCTTAATCCCCCTCCACACACAAACACACGTACACACACACACACACACACACACACTGGATACATTACATGGATGTAAATGATAAAATTTTTTCAGACATTTGTCTATATATTTTTCAGGACACAGAAGAGTCAGTGACAGCCAACCTGACCATCTTGGTCGAGTTCATCTTTGATCTGAAGCATAAGCTTAAAGTGATCAATGAAAACTCCTACAATAATTTTATGCTAAAAGTTGGTAAGTTTAGGGATGAGATCCTGGCTGATTCTGACTGTTTGGGAGCCAAAAGTATCATTAGTCTAGGCGGCCCCCTGGACCCCACGCCGTATTTTCTGACTTTTTCACTAAATGACAGTCTCACCCCTGTAAGTTTGAACTGAAGTTACAATAACAACACATTTATTTAAGTATATATATATATATATATATATATATATATATATATATATTATACATATATATTATAACATTTACATAATATATATGTATATATAAACAGTACTGACATTACCACTTTAACTTTCAGGTGTGAATGTTGGTCCTGTAGTAGCTGGGGTTATAGGTGCCAAGAAACCCCAGTTTGATATCTGGGGAAATACAGTCAATGTTGCCAGTAGAATGGAAAGTACTGGGGAAATGGACCACATACAAGTGGGTTGGCAATGAATGCTTTTATTTTTTGTAAAACTAGGCAATAAAATAACTTCAGCTTTGGTGAACTTTCTACTATATCAATCAAAGGATTGCCTTAAACTGATGTCGAGTTGATGTACAGCCTATGTTTTGCATCAGCGTGTGGCTTTTACATGAATCTGGATTTTTCTTGGCAATCCTCACCAATGATATTGTATTAAAATTTAATAATTGGACCCATGTAGTCTTATTAATTATTGAGAAATCAAGTACAGTTCATACAATATGATATTTTTAACATTGATGTTTACATCCTTGGAATTGTAGAAAAAATATTTTTATTAATTCAGGTTACTGAGGATATTTTCCAAGCTCTGAAAAACCATTATGACTTCAAAACCCGTGGTGCCATTAATGTAAAAGGCAAGGGGATCATGACGACCTACTTTCTTCTTGGTCGTAAAGATGACGGCATATTGAACACCTCCCCACCAGGGGGCAGCACACCAGTCATGCCTGTAGGACTGCCCACTCCACCGGTGACACCTACAGGAAATCCACTGCTCAGTCGCTTTCGTAATCGGGATGGGAAGAAGCAAGATAGACCACCTTCAGTTGAATCAAAGCAAAGTTTGCAGAGTTTGTTGAGATCCAAAGCTCATGCTTTGCAAAGTCATTCTCGGCCCAGTAGCTTTCATGAAGTGGCCAATTATCAGTCAAGCACTCCTCTCCTTTCTGAGGTAATTAAAGAATCTCCATCAGTATCAGCAAAGTTGCCCAATCATGGTGCTACACCAGCAACATCCCCACCTGTGGAATTAGTATCTGGTAATCCACCTTCATCCCCTCCCTCCACGGGAAGTTTGAGCAAGAGGCGGCTGCAGGCAGGCGTTGGATCAGATTCCAAGGAAAACATCAACAAGTTTCGGAAGTCAAGTGGCTCCTCTTTGCCTGCACCAAAACCTGACACCTCGCGAACAACCTCTCCTGAACTGCCTGCCTACCACTTCAGGAATGTGAAAGGCAATAATATGCCACAGAAGGAACAATTCACTCCTCTAACACAGTCCTTCATTTTAGGCCGTAGTGGGAGGAATGATTATGAGTTAGCCCCACAGGAAGAGGTCCCCACTGACAAAGTGGAGACCAACCCTGAAGAGACCTCCTTGCTCAACACTGTGGATGTCTCCTCGGGAGAGTCGGACACTGAAGCACAGGAAGCACCTGTCATGGCTGAAAGCGTCACTAGACTTCATGCTGTCCCCTTAAAGGCATCCTCCTCTGAAAGACTGAGCAGCTCTGGGATCATTAACACCCATCATCCTTCCGAAAAAATCCCAACTCGTGATCGCAGCTATCCACAACTTTCCTTAGAGGCTGTTAAGCAGCATGAACGTCACAGCAGTCAAAGTAATTCCCCAACCACACCTATACTGGCATTCATAGATGGACGAAACATGTCACTGCAGGCATCTTCGCCAAGTCCTAAGTTGTTTCAGCCCATCCCCCAAGAGGGCCGAGGAGGGCAACAGATGGACAGTCCCAGGTTTGAGGGGGGCAGGGGAAGCAGGAACGGGGGGCCATGCAGAGACAGCCCCAGGGGTGACTGGGGTGGAAGAGGAAGTCGAAATGATGGTGGGAGAGGAAGTCGTAATGAGGGAGGAAGAGGAAGCAGGAGTAGTGCCCCATATAGGGATAGTCCCAGAGGAGCAGATGGAGGCAGTGGACGTGCCAGTCGTGCAACACCTTACAGCAGGGCAAGCCCCCACATTGATACCCCAGGGGCTGGGAGATTAAGCATGATGAACAATGGGCAGAGGACATCCCAAGAGAGTTTAGACGTTGTGGAGTTGCCCCAAGTATGGCAGTACCCAGCCGAGCGAGATAGCCCTGGGATACCCTTGCCACGCACATTACAACCACATAGACCAAAGCCTACCAAGCCTCAGCTGCAGAAGCAGAGATCCTGCCCTGAAACAGCAGCAGGGAAGTTAGTGCCAGTGGTTTCTTCAACAGAAGGAACAAATGCAACAAGCAAAACCCCGGTTATTTTCCCTTCCAATGGTGCACAGAGAGGAGGTGCACCACTCATTCAAGGTTCTTCATCTCAAAAGAGGGAGCCAAAGTTGAGAGCATCCCCAACGGACCCACTTCAGTCCAGTTCATCTTCATCTCCTCCTACTCTCCCATCACCACCAAAGGACTTACTCTATGATTATCCATCAGATGGAGAAAAAAGTGACAGTGATGTACAACCCTTTGTCACGCCCAACACAGTATCACACCTAACACATCATTCATCTGATGCCGATAAAAGTGATAGTGATGGAGAGAGCAGTAGCCATGACTATGCAAACTTGCCGCCAGTGCGTCCACCTCGCCCAGGTGCGCCACTGGAGCCAATATATCAGGGATTACCCCATGGTGCTGCTGCAACAGGATCCAACTTTCCTCAAGGTGCTGTCGGTGGGGCACTGGCCACGGAAAATGCCCCACGAGATAAAAAGTGTAGAGCTCAAAAGGGTGCGTCAGGGAGAGAAGCTCACAAAAATAGGGTTGGTAGTCCTGAACGTCCCAAACCATTTTTCCCAGCAGGTGTAGCTGCTGCATCATCATCGTCCTCATCAGGAGCTACAGCAGCGCCCCCTCCTCTTCATGCACCGCCATCTTTTCAAGTCAAGCGACGAGGTCGTGTCGGGCTACCACCCCGTCACTGTCGAAGTCTTGACTACATCCCAAGTGATCACGAAAGCTCAGCTCCGTCGAGTCCTGGATTGAGTCCCAAACTCCACCACAAATTACCCTCTCCGTCTCAGGTACGCGCCATCTTTGGTGACAATGCCATTAATTTGAGTTTATCATCCTTAAACAGTAGCGAAATGTCGCGAAGTGATCCTGCAATTAACTATGACTCCAGTTCGGATGCCTATATATCGGAGTATGATAACTACCGCCCGGGAATGGCAAGTGATGAGGATTACTTTGTGCCAGAACCGATTAGCGATATGGATATTGACTTCTTTGATGATATCGATATAGATAGTGTGACTGTAAGTGACACGTATAGTTTAGACATGCCGCGTCCGAGAAATTCGAACACGGGGACAAGTGGAAGTAGTGGTGGAAATGCCATAAGTACAAATAGTAAAAAACAAACAGATCTATAGCAAAAGTTGAAAATTATAGCTTAGTTTTTATACATGATGTTTATGAAGCAGGCCACAAGGAGAAATAAGTGAACCAAAAGTGAAGGGCCTTTTAACAGTTCAGCAGATAAGATCCAAAAAAGTGTTTTATCCATGCCAAAGTTGCACCAGTGGAAGTGTGTGTGAAGATCATGACTTTTTTACATGCTTGATTTGCACAACAAAAGAAAGAAAAAACAATGGGTCAAGTAGTATTTTTGCTAGGTTTGGGCTAGTATCTTGCAAAGAGCTTTTTGACATGGTGGTGTATATTATGCAAGTTGCTGCATAAACTTGGTTTTGTGTTAATGTTATTGTTAATAATATACAGAATTTGCACACAGCAGTGAGTGTTTCATTAAATTAATGACATTTTTCTACGTTACTCCCATGCCAAGATTGTCAGACTTGGTACTGCATAGATTTGTATTTATTTGGGAGGGGGGAGGGGGGGGGGGGAAATTTAGGGGTGCAGGTTAAGGAGGTTCATTCACAGCCTTTTTTTCAGAGCTCTCAAAAAGAATCCTTAATTAGTTTTAATAATTTAATTATTTTCACCTATTTATTTATTTGATAAGTATGGACCAGCTGGATCAAATGCATTACACCTCTTTTTGACATCTTGGTTCTGCCCTGTTTTAGAGTTCAAGTACGAATAGCTAATTGCCAATCAATTGTAAAGTAGTGTTATTTCTCTCAATCTTACAAAATCAATCAATTGAAGATTTTTTTCAAGGGTAATCATATGATATCAAGTAGTGAAAATTTGGTTTGCACTGACAGACATTTTTGCATCACTTGCATATTCTGTATGTGTATATAAGGTAATTTTGCATTCAACCCTTTCCCTCCCCCCCCCTCCCCCATCAGACTAAGAAAACATTCTCTAAGAAACTGTGAAAACACTTGAAGGTCACATAATTTCTCGTACTGGATATTGATCCCTCATTTTGAAGTCTATTTACGTCTAGTTACACAAGATGCACAACCAAAGTCGTTTTTACACAAGTCTAAACACTGTAACCTTCAGATGTACCTAGCATAATTTTAGATTATAAGAGAATATCCATATGTATCAAAGTGTTTATCAAGATTTGTGAGATAACTTTCGAAGGTTGTACTTGCTGGCAATAAAAGTCATAAAAATGAGTTCAATTTTTGAGGTCCTGAATGATGCAATGAACCTGACATTAACAATGTGAAATTGTGCACTTCCAAATTCCAACAACTGCAAGAAATTAACCTCATTCTTGTTATTAAAGCTTTCTATCGTCATTTCCCACTGTTCTTGTGATTATTTCAAGGTTGTATTGGGATCATTAGAAATAATGACCAGGTGAGGGAATATTTCTCCACATTATTTTCCACTAATGAAACCAATTTTCTAAAAATTATTTTGTATATCATATCAGTTGTTAGATACGAACTGCTGGCAAACACTTGTTTGCATTTAAATGCCATGCAATTCTTCCTAGCGCATAAACTCCTAACACTAACCACAGTGATGTAATTTATTTTCCGACTTTCTCTCCTTGTTAAATATAGTGAAGCCTTAGGGGATGTCCATTTTTACACTGGAAGGTGTTCTTGGTACAGGTTGTAAAAGTCTACCCCTCCTAAAATAAGAGGGGGGGGGGGGCATGACAATAAGGTCCCAATTTTTTTTTTTTTTTTTTTTTTGGGGGGGGGGGGGGGGGGGNTCAAAAATAATATGTCTAGCAAGATATGTGCACCATGTTTATTGGCATTTCACTGCATGGCATCAATAGATGCTACCAGTAGATTTTTGTCTAATGGTTCACAAAATATTGCTCTTTTATATTAATTTTTTTAATATATTTTTTTAATATCTTGAACAACAGTATCAGCTGATGAAGGATGTATCCTTCGGCACCAGTCTCCTGTGTGCTCTGATAGTGTTGGTGTGTGTATCTGCTGTACAACTTATCCTTCTGCCAAGGTGAGTGCTGTAGTGGATTGCAGTTGTGGTGAAATTGTGGCACAATTGTGACACCAGTCTCAATTGTGGTAGTGGAGATCACGAGAGAATGTTGTAGAGTGGCAAAATAAAAGATGGCTTTTTGGTGACTTGGACTTGTTACTGTTGTACTTCAGTGTAAGGCCATCTTGGCTTAAAATATAACAAGTACCTCTATCTTCTTGTCTTCAAACAACCACATGATATTATAAATTAAACTTCAAAAAGATAATTTATATAGTCCTTAAAATATTTTAGTCCAGATTCTCTAGAAGTTTGTGACAAGGTGATTGATATATATTGTAATACTATAAAGATCTGACTAATACTATTTATACGTGTTCATCCACTCATTTATATTCACTCATTTATTCATTTAATCATTTATTTATTTATTTATTTATTTATTTATTTATTTATTTATTTATTTATTTCAGGACCCTGATGCTGCTGCTATTATTCCTGTTGACATTCATGTGGCTGTCCATACTGCTCATACTCATCCTGGGTGCCAAACTTAAGGTAAAGATCAGATATAAAAAATTGAAATGAATGAAAAAACTTCCCGTACTTTTGCAACATGTGGGAGCTTTCATATTATACAGTCAATTAGCAGATCATTTTGTAAAATTTGCAACTTCAACAACATCGTTCTCCTGTCACAAGTCAGAGTACTCATGGATAATGTGCAAGTTTCTTTATATTTTATGTACATGTATATTCCAGTGTATTCCATTTGATCTCCGTCAAAAGCCACGTGCTCGCCTTGCAGTTATTATAGTCAGTATTATACTCATTTACGCAGCTGCTCAAGTCAATATAGTAAGTACAGCATAAAAACATTGCTGAAATGAGGTACAT
Source organism: Lingula anatina (assembly GCF_001039355.2). The sequence continues at coordinate 413,102 of NW_019774569.1, forward strand.
TTTATCAGTAACAGTAGTAGTCTTCAGTTGTTGCACTGTCATGATTTGTTAAGTGCATGTGCATAAATACACAAGTACAGCATGCACAGGGGGGTACAATATTTACATGTATAACTTAAAGTGGTATGTATATTCTAGTTTCTAAATACAGATACCTGTACAAATGTTGCCTGAAATTATAAAACACTATAAATTGACTATTTATCCATTTTGTTTGCAAATGAAACTGCAATAAAATTTTCATATGGTGATATCAATGTATCTTTTAAACATGTTTGTTTCTAACATTTAGAAGGATATCATCCAAACATGTGAAAATTGACACCCTGAAACTTAAAAAAAGTGTGCAATTGATATTCTATACTTAATACTTAATTTAAACGAAATTGTCTTCCAGTTTTTCTGTGAAGGAGGCATTCACACAGGTGAGCTCCAGCGCTCCATCATCAGTGCGGCAGACGATCATCTCCACTGTGAGTTGCCACCATATTTCTACCTGGCGGCCATGATGTGTTTCCTGACGGTGGCATTATTTCTGAATCTCTCCGCCCTGGTGAAGTTCGCCATGCTGCTTATAATGGTGGCCACATTTAGTATTGTGATGCATTTTACACACGTATCGATATTTCATCAGTATGACGATGACACAGGGTGAGATATCACATATTATATTCTTATTATACAATGTAAGTCATCTTTATACAGGTTTGTAGTTGCTTATTAACCACAAACCACACAAACAATTTCCCTTTACTCTAGCATAACACGTACTGTAAAAGGAAATTCAGTGTAAAATGAGAGTGTACAAATACCATAATGTATGTTGCATGAAATTGCAGTACTTGATTAGCAAGAAGTAAGAAACCCTCAAGTAATATATTTTATAATTACATGTAATGTTGCAGTATTTGTTTTATCACTGTGGGATTACAGAGCAAATTGAATCTAATTCCACTTATATTGTTAACCGTTCTTTGTGCATAAAAAATAGATTTACAAAAAAAAAGTAAATAAAAAAAAAAGATTAATAGTCACCATTGTTAATAACTATACAGCATTCATCATCAAATGAAAAACAAAATGTTGGTCACAAAATTTTATCCCCCAAGTTTCTCTATTCCAGGCAATATATTCCCACCAATGTAGTTGGGGTCATTGTCCTCATTCACTTTGCTCTAGCACTGTTTGTACATGGACGTCAAGATGAGTGGACACACAGGATGGACTACCTGTGGAAAACCCAGGTAAACAACCACCTGCTTGTCTTGCATACAACAAGGATGGTTTCACTGTAGAAATTGAAATTTAGTCTAAAATACTTCAATTGATGATATTAATCTTTAGTAACCCGCAAAGATTAGTTCAAATATTAGCAGTTTCTTTTAGTTTATAGAAGTAAAATATTTGGTCTCTTGGGTCATTATATTTATTTATTTATTTATTTATTTATTTATTTATTTTATTGTTTTTTTTTACCAACAGTGAATATATGAGAATCAAGGGAAATGTAATGAAAAAACACACTGTTATCATTACAAGCCCAGACACTACACAATAAATTCGGACTACCAGTTGAAATTTTTTAACAAATTAAATGCATGTATGTATGTGCACCACTCTGGGATGTTAAACACTGTTTTTCTGCTGAAATACAATGTCTTTAATTCAATTTCCAGGCCACTGAAGAAAAGATAGAAATGACGGAGCTGCAGAATAACAATCGTAGAATCCTGTGTAACCTGCTTCCAGCCCATGTGGCCGCACACTTTCTGGACAAGAAATACACCAGTAATATGGTACGTAAAATAAGGTGAAAAGGGAGCAAAAATTTAGCCTTTTTTTAAAAAACAAATTTTGTAGTAATATTTGTCCAGCACTGAAATACAGAGTAGGCCTGTCAAAAGAGACATTGCTAAAAATATTTTAGACACATAAGTAATGGTTTAAACTCATTTGAATTCATTCATAATGCTAAATATATAGTAACTGTTAGTTATTTTTTGCATCAGGTAGCAGCCAGTTGCCTTCTTGTACAGTTTAGATACCTTAAGACAAATATCTATGTTTATTTAGATATATAAACAATTATAATGCAATGTTAATATAATTCTATGTTTTAGGAGCTCTACAGTCAACAGTATGCCAAAGTTGGGGTGATGTTTGCCTCTATTCCAAACTTTGCCGGGTTTTACATGGAACTGGATGCAAACAATCAGGGAATAGAGTGTCTACGTGTTCTGAATGAGATTATATTTGATTTTGATGAGGTGAGCTGCCTTGGATCAGATTGTTTATGGGGACTTTATCAGGGTTTAGAATACAATATTGATAACTTTTTAAGAAAGTTATGTTTATAGTATTGTGTTACCACAGCAAACCTTATGTTAGAATGTTTGTGATATTGCAGTACATGAAATCTTCAAAATCCTTATTTGTATTCTCATATTAGGAATTTGGTAAATATCTACATGTACATCTATTATAAATACATTTCAGCACTTTCATCAAGTCTCTTATTTAATAAGGTTTAATTTATTGTGATATTAGAAATGAAATAAGAAATAACATATCTATATATCTTCCAGTGCCTTCACAACCCTCAGTTCTATGCTGTGGACAAAATCAAGACTATTGGCTCCACCTACATGGCAGCAGTGGGTCTTATGCCAGATTCTATCATTCAGGTAGAATGCTTCCTAGGATAGCTAACCTCCACTTTTGCAGACAGATAATTGAATAACTGTTCACTCTCATACCTGTACATCTTCATAAGGTCCTATGTACAACTTCGTAATGAGGGATTCAGATTTTCAGCAAGATATGAGGAGGGGATTTTCTTTTAAAAATTTGATTTTGGGTGTTTTTAACATGGAGACAGTGTTTGAAAAAATGTTACAATTTGGGTTGGGACATTTTGCAGTTTCCAGAAAATATGAAAAATGCTCCTGTATATGATAAAATTTTCAGACATTTGTCTATATGTTTTTCAGGACACAGAAGAGTCAGTGACAGCCAACCTGACCATCTTGGTCGAGTTCATCTTTGATCTGAAGCATAAGCTCAAAGTGATCAATGAAAACTCCTACAATAACTTTATGCTGAAAGTTGGTAAGTTCAGGGATGAGATTTTTCCAACTAATGGCTGATTTCTGACTTTTTCAGAGCCAAAAGTATCATTAGCCTAGGTGGCCCCCTGGATCCCACACCGTATTTTCGGACTTTTTCACTAAATTACAGTCTCATGTACCCCCGTAAGTTTGAACTGAAGTTACTGTAACAACACATTTATCTAAATATTATAATATATATGTATATATAAACAGTACTGAAATTACCACTTTAACTTTCAGGTGTGAATGTTGGTCCTGTAGTAGCTGGGGTTATAGGTGCCAAGAAACCCCAGTTTGATATCTGGGGAAATACAGTCAATGTTGCCAGTAGAATGGAAAGTACTGGAGAAATGGACCACATACAAGTGGGTTGGCAATGAATGCTTTTATTTTTTTGTAAAAATAGGCAATAATATAACTTCAGCTTTGGTTAACTTTCTACTATATCGATCAAAGTATTGCCTTAAACTGATGTCGAGTTGATGTACAGCCTATGTTTTGTCTTAGCATGTGGCTTTTACGTGAATTTGGATTTTTGTTGGCAATCCTCACCAATGATATTGTATTAAAATTTAATAATTGGATCCATGTAGTCTTATTAATTATTGAGAAATCAAGTACAGTTCATACAATATGATATTTTTAACATTGATGTTTACATCCTTGGAATTGTAGAAAAAAATATTTTGATCAATTCAGGTTACTGAGGATATTTTCCAAGCTCTGAAAAACCATTATGACTTCAAAACCCGTGGTGCCATTAATGTAAAAGGCAAAGGGATCATGACGACCTACTTCCTTCTTGGTCGGAAAGATGATGGCATTTTGAACACCTCCCCACCAGGGGGCAGCACGCCAGTCATGCCTGTAGGACTGCCCACTCCACCGGTGACACCTACAGGAAATCCACTGCTCAGTCGCTTTCGTAATCGGGATGGGAAGAAGCAAGATAGACCACCTTCAGTTGAATCAAAGCAAAGTTTGCAGAGTTTGTTGAGATCCAAAGCTCATGCTTTGCAAAGTCATTCTCGGCCCAGTAGCTTTCATGAAGTGGCCAATTATCAGTCAAGCACTCCTCTCCTTTCTGAGGTAATTAAAGAATCTCCATCAGTATCAGCAAAGTTGCCCAATCATGGTGCTACACCAGCAACATCCCCACCTGTGGAATCAGTATCTGGTAATCCACCTTCATCCCCTCCCTCCACAGGAAGTTTGAGCAAGAGGCGGCTGCAGGCAGGTGTTGGATCAGATTCCAAGGAAAACATCAACAAGTTTCGGAAGTCAAGTGGCTCCTCTCTGCCTGCACCAAAACCCGACACCTCACGAACAACCTCTCCTGAACTGCCTGCCTACCACTTCAGGAATGTGAAAGGCAATAATATGCCACAGAAGGAACAATTCACTCCTCTAACACAGTCCTTCATTTTAGGCCGTAGTGGGAGGAATGATTATGAGTTAGCCCCACAGGAAGAGGTCCCCACTGACAAAGTTGAGACCAACCCTGAAGAGACCTCCTTGCTCAACACTGTGGATGTCTCCTCGGGAGAGTCGGACACTGAAGCACAGGAAGCACCTGTCATGGCTGAAAGCGTCACCAGACTTCATGCTGTCCCCTTAAAGGCATCCTCCTCTGAAAGACTGAGCAGCTCTGGGATCATTAACACCCATCATCCTTCAGAAAAAATCCCTACCCGCGACCGCAGCTATCCACAACTTTCCTTGGAGGCAGTTAAGCAACACGAACGTCACAGCAGTCAAAGTAATTCTCCAACCACACCTATACTGGCATTCATAGATGGACGAAACATGTCACTGCAGGCATCTTCGCCAAGTCCTAAGTTGTTTCAGCCCATCCCCCAAGAGGGCCGAGGAGGGCAACAGATGGACAGTCCCAGGTTTGAGGGCGGTAGGGGAAGCAGGAATGGGGGGCCGTGCAGAGACAGCCCCAGGGGTGACTGGGGTGGAAGAGGAAGTCGAAATGATGGTGGGAGAGGAAGTCGTAATGAGGGAGGAAGAGGGAGCAGGAGTAGTGCCCCATATAGGGATAGTCCCAGAGGAGGAGATGGAGCAAGTGGACGCGCCAGTCGTGCAACACCTTACAGCAGGGCAAGCCCCCACATTGATACCCCAGGGGCTGGGAGATTAAGCATGATGAACAATGGGCAGAGGACATCCCAGGAGAGTTTAGACGTTGTGGAGTTGCCCCAAGTATGGCAGTACCCAGCAGAGAGAGATAGCCCTGGGATACCCTTGCCACGCACATTACAACCACATAGACCAAAGCCTACCAAGCCTCAGCTGCAGAAGCAGAGATCCTGCCCTGAAACAGCAGCAGGAAAGTTAGTGCCAGTGGTTTCTTCAACAGAAGGAACAAATGCAACAAGCAAAACCCCAGTCATTTTCCCTTCCAATGGTGCACAGAGAGGAGGTGCACCACTCGTTCAAGGTTCTTCATCTCAAAAGAGGGAGCCAAAGTTGAGAGCGTCCCCAACGGACCCACTTCAGTCCAGTTCATCTTCATCTCCTCCTACTCTCCCATCACCACCAAAGGACTTACTCTATGATTATCCATCAGATGGAGAAAAAAGTGACAGTGATGTACAACCCTTTGTCACGCCCAACACAGTATCGCACCTAACACATCATTCATCTGATGCAGATAAAAGTGATAGTGATGGAGAGAGCAGTAGCCATGACTATGCAAACTTGCCGCCAGTGCGTCCACCTCGCCCAGGTGCGCCACTGGAGCCAATATATCAGGGATTACCCCATGGTGCTGCTGCAACAGGATCCAACTTTCCTCAAGGTGCTGTCAGTGGGGCACCGGCCACGGAAAATGCCCCACGAGATAAAAAGTGTAGAGCTCAAAAGGGTGCGTCAGGGAGAGAAGCTCACAAAAATAGGGTTGGCAGTCCTGAACGTCCCAAACCATTTTTCCCAGCAGGTGTAGCTGCTGCATCATCATCGTCATCATCAGGAGCTACAGCAGCGCCCCCTCCTCTTCATGCACCGCCATCTTTTCAAGTCAAGCGACGAGGTCGTGTTGGGCTACCACCACGTCACTGTCGAAGTCTTGACTACATCCCAAGCGATCACGAAAGCTCAGCTCCGTCGAGTCCTGGATTGAGTCCCAAACTCCACCACAAATTACCCTCTCCGTCTCAGGTACGCGCCATCTTTGGTGACAATGCCATTAATTTGAGTTTATCATCCTTAAACAGTAGCGAAATGTCGCGAAGTGATCCTGCAATTAACTATGACTCCAGTTCGGATGCCTATATATCGGAGTATGATAACTACCGCCCGGGAATGGCAAGTGATGAGGATTACTTTGTGCCAGAACCGATTAGCGATATGGATATTGACTTCTTTGATGATATCGATATAGATAGTGTGACTGTAAGTGACACGTATAGTTTAGACATGCCGCGTCCGAGAAATTCGAACACGGGGACAAGTGGAAGTAGTGGTGGAAATGCCATAAGTACAAATAGTAAAAAACAAACAGATCTATAGCAAAAGTTGAAAATTATAGCCGACTTAGTTTTTATACGTGATGTTTATGAAGCAGGCCACAAGGAAGAAATAAGTGAACCAAAAGTGAAGGGACTTTTAACAGTTCAGCAGATAAGATCCAAAAAAGTGTTTTATCCATGCCAAAGTTGCATCAGTGCAAGTGTGTGTGAAGATCTTGACTTTTTTACATGCTTGATTTGCACAACAAATGAAAGAAAAAACAATGGGTCAAGTAGTATTTTTGCTAGGTTTGGGCTAGTATCTTGCAAAGAGCTTTTTGACATGGTGGTGTACATTATGCAAGTTGCTGCATAAATTTGGTTTTATGTTAATGTTATTGTTAATAATATACAGAATTTGTACACAGCAGTGAGTGTTTCATTAAATTAATGACATTTTTCTACGTTACTCCCATGCCAAGATTGTCAGACTTTGTACTGCGTAGATTTGTATTTATTTGGGAGGGGGGATTTAGGGGTGCAGGTTAAGGAGGTTCATTCACAGCCTTTTTTTTTTTCAGAGCTCTCAAAAAGAATCCTTAATTAGTTTTATTAATTTAATTATTTTCACCTATTTATTTATTTGATAAGTATGGACCAGCTGGATCAAATGCATCACACCTCTTTTTGACATCTAGGTTCTGCCCCGTTTTAGAGTTCAAGTACGAATACCTAATTGCCAATCAATTGTAAAAGTAGTGTTATTTCTCTCAATCTTACAAAATCAATAACTTGAAGATTTTTTTCAAGGGCATACATATGATATCAAGTAGTGAAACTTTGGTTTGCACTGACAGACATTTTTGTATCACTTGCATATTCTGTATGTGTATATAAGCTAATTTTGCATTCGACCCCCCCCCCCCCCCTCCCCTTCAACAGACTAAGAAAACATTCTCTAAGAAACTGTGAAAACACTTGAAGGTCACATAATTTCTCGTACTGGATATTGATCCCTCATTTTGAAGTCTATTTACGTCTAGTTACACAAGATGCACTACCAAAGTCGTTTTTACACAAGTCTAAACACTGTAACCTTCAGATGTACCTAGCATAATTTTAGATTATAAGAGAATATCCATCTGTATCAAAGTGTTTATCAAGAATTGTGAGATAACTTTTAAAGGTTGTACTTGCTGGCAATAAAAGTCATAAAAACGAGTGCAAGTTTTGAGATCCTGAATGATGCAATGTAGATATTCGCATCCTAGTTCTATTTAAAGAAGCCCTTTTCAGACAACCACTTGAAGGGAAATTGCACATCAGGGCCTCTAATGCCAACTGTCCAATTGACAGATATGAGACTGCCATTTAGCAAAAAAAAAAAAAAAATAAATAAATAATAATAAATAAATAAACGTGAAAATATGGCTTGGAGTCCAGGGGACCACCTGCATTGTTCTCAAAAATTATACTTTTGGCTCCCAAAAGGTCCAAAATCCACTGATAGTCGGAATAATCACAGTACAGAATAAAACCATTTTTAAATTTTTGAATAATTCTCAGTTGTCCCTTCTGACATTTTGTACTATAGTACTTACAAATGTAGTGTTATAAAACAGTAATGCAAATATTACTTAAGTCTGACACTGACATTAATTTTTGAGGGAATGAACCTGACATTAACAATGTGAAATTGTGCACTTCCAAATTCCAACAACTGCAAGCAATTAACCTCATTCTTGTTATTGAAGCTTTCTATCGTCATTTCCCACTGTTCTTGTGATTATTTCAAGGTTGTATTGGGATCATTAGAAATAATGACCAGGTGAGGGAATGTTTCTCCACATTATTTTCCACTAATGAAACCAATTTTCTAAAAATTATTTTGTATATCATATCAGTTGTTAGAAACGAACTGCTGGCAAACACTTGTTTGCATTTAAATGCCATGCAATCTTCCTAGAGCATAAACTCCTAACACTAACTACAGTGATGTAATTTATTTTCTGACTTCCTCTCCTTGTTAAATTTAGTGAAGATTTAGGGGATGTCCATTTTTACACTGGAAGGTGTTCTTGGTACAGGTTGTAAAAGTCTACCCCTCCTAAAATAAGAGGGGGGGGGGCATGACAATAAGGTCCCAATTTTTTTTTTTTTTTTGGGGGGGGGTGCTCCGTTTCAACACCAAATGTTCTTAGATCATCAACTCGAGTGTGTGGGCGGAACTGCCCTTCGACTCCCAGTGATTTTTCTTTAAGTAGACCATACAGTTTTCAGTCAACCTCATCAAATGATTCAAAAGCAAATACTGTTAAAATGAACAAAATCAACTCCCAGTGATCCAATTTAGATATTTTACTCTACATACAATTTTGCAGCACGACTGAAAAATAAAGTTGACCCAAGATTATCTTACACTGCAGCGACTTCTGAAATAGCACAAAATTAAAATAAAATTGAAAGTTTTCCACGTGGATCACTTTTAACGTTACGGGACAGACTGGCAGATCAGCGTATGTGTATATAAATCAAATTTATTTATAAAACACCAGGCTTGATAACAGAAATGATTGCCTTTGTGCAAGCTGTAAATCTCCAATACGGGTTCAGTAAGACACAACCAAGCCAAAGAATCCCACAGAAACGTTGCCTTTGAAAAAGGCCACTCTTGTTTACACATCCCGCTTCCCAAACAGATTTATATCCCCTTTACACTGGACGGCGTCCTTTCTGCGACCATGAAATTTGGCATCGCTGTGGTCTTAATAAGGAGGCACGAGCATTGATTTTGTATCAGAATGAATGTTCAATGATCGGCCAGCTGTCAGCACGTAAACTATTATAATTTTTTAACTCCCAAATGGGGCCGTACTGCTTGATGCAGAAAGGACGCCGTCTAGTGTAAAGGGGGCTTTACACACAAATACCCCAAAATCCATCTCGCAATGTTTGAAAATGATACAGAAATGTGCAAAGTACATGCTCAGAGAGAGAGAGAGAGATGTAAAATTGTTCACAAACGTTTACAATACCTAACCACAGAACGCACCGAAAAGAACCCTCAACTCAATCGTAATGATAATTTTGTCAATTTGAAGTGATCACGCTTTTAGTCTGACCAGTGTCATTTTTTTTCCTTTTAACACGACTTGCTTAACAACATTTCTGTTTCTATCATTATAACTCTAATGTGGGGGGTGAATAAATCGCTTCATAGCACTACACAATCTAAGCATATATATATATAGTAACTGCACATTGTACATATATCTAACAATGGACCAATGACTCATTTATTACAAAAAAAAAAAAAAAAAAGGAAAAAAAAAAAAAAACACCAATTATTAATCTTATTCACAAGAATTTCCCCTTTTACATTTTTATGGACTGACACAGTCTCTTTTTTTTTTTGCCCTTTTATGTGCCCTTTTCTGCAATCCTGTATCTCTTATGGGAGATCACATTTTTATAATAATATTAATACAATGCACGGCGGGCTTCCACAAGAGATAAAGGGAAGCAGAATACAACAACAAAAGGCCTTTCACTGTCTCAGAAGATTAACGCCACTCCACATATTATAGACAGGTTCCCCCCATTCGCAGTTATTGATAAGAAAATTCTCAAAATCTGAAGTTTTAAAGGTGAACAGACTGTCTTCGTACAGAAATATCCCTTTGGTTCATCTCCCCCAAGTCCCAGCGATGATGATTGTTTTCCAGTAACAATAACTGGATGGTGAAAATCTTCATTTTAAATTGTTAATTATTTCTAGCTCCTAAGTGTTGTGTCACTTTTGGTTTTTAAGCTGATTGGATAGCCAGTCCAGCCCTTCGTAAAGCCCGTCTCCGCTGGTCGCACACGTCGCTTGGATGTACCAGTTACGATTTCTCAGTGAGTGAAGTCCAAGCTTGTCTGTTATTTCTGCTGCATTCATTGCATTGGGTAAATCCTGAAAGGATATGATTTTATTTTGATAAATGCCAAGAATAACATAAAATACTGCTTGTATGTACCAGTGGACCTTTGGGAAGATAAATTTTATGTTTGTAACTACCATGTTTTCATCCTTAATTAAAAAGTTGAAAATGTATAATGAAAAGTACAAATTTTCATTGGGAGAAGCCTGAGCATGTCTGTTAATACCTTCTCCAAGGAGGTCTTGTTTTCTCCAGTTTTTCATTTTGTGTCTGGCTGTTTGTTTGTCAATAAATGTATTGCAGTAAAAATTTTGGGGATACGTTAGGAATGGGCAAACTTAAAAGTTGTTAAATTTAAGTGGTGGTAGCGCATGAGGGATATTCTTGAGGAGGAAAAATAATAGTTTACACTACAACGTGAATCAATGTCAACTATCCATTTAAATTAAAGACAACACATAAGTATATGTATTGCACAAAACAGCCATATCAACCAAAACCACTCAGTCATTAAATGCAAGTCCATGGTGCTAACCAAAAGGCAAAGTTGAAACCACAAGACATTGACCACAGTAAATAATTATATTAAAATTTATTAATAATTAAACGTTGGACTTTTGAGACCCTTACCTGTTTGTTGGCAAATATTAATAGTACAGCATCCCTCAGTTCATCTTCTGCCAACATTCTCATTAGCTCTTCCCGAGCCTCTCCTACTCTCTCTCTGTCATTGCTATCTACTACAAAGATTAGGCCTGAAAAGGAAACGCACCTCATTATCATATGATCATCATATAACTACTGAATGATTTCATCATAAGATAATGTTAAAATACAAAGCAAATGTAAAAGTGAGTTGTTGTACCGTAGTTTTTTCACCATAGAACATTTCTACCAAACTGAATTTTTTAAATGTCCCAAAATTAAATATATTCACCACCAGTATGGTCAATGCAAAGTGTCCCAGTAATTAATCAGCCTTGTGATCAGCTTATGATCTCAAATGAGGGGTTGAGAACAAGGGATGTTAAGAAGGTACGCGTCAAAATAACCCAAATTCTTGGAAAGAGAAGGGTTGTCAGCACCATTTTATTTCAGCCTAAATACATCAAAATACACAGTTGAATTTAAAGGAAATGCTTTTCAAACAGATTTCCTCACATATCATCTGATTCAATTATGTGTTGCTCAGAAGCAAGCATAACATGAGGCAAGAAGGATTACAAAAAGCTCCTTTGCTATATAACCCTACAAACGAAATTTCAATCTCCTTTTGCCACTGTGTAAATCGATGTTGGTCATTTTACGAGGCAGAGAGCACCAGGTCGAGTTATTTCCATTCCAACATGTATCTGTTTGAACTTGCCCTTGCCCTAAGAATACAGAACTGACTAGCCAATACAACTCACCTTGTGTGTTCTGGAAATAATGTCTCCACAGTGGTCTGATCTTGTCCTGACCACCAACATCCCACACTGTAAAGCTTATGTTTTTGTATTCTACTGTTTCTACATTGAAACCTGTAAAGAGAAATGAATAAATAGCTGATCATTCTCCTTACCATTACTAGTAAACTGAAAGAAAAAACAGCATAACAATAAATCACATGCTAGTACAGACTAATGGAAATTGAACACTTAGTTTGGACACGTACAGAATTAGGATCTTTAGATTTCTGGCAGGTAGGTCCTCAGGAAATACAGTATCTTTATTGTTTTCCTATGTGTGAAGTTATACACTATAATACAGTTGACATGACATTGTTATACAGTGTACTTTACAATAATTATGGCAGTGTAGTAGCTGTGCCACTGCTATACTGTAGATTTATGGTTAACACATTACAATGTGCACAGTACAATATCCATGCAATATTACACAGTACATATAACAATCAATAAGAATGCTCATGGTTCCAAGGAAGAGTATTTACAGAGTGTGAGTGATGGTAACCACTTAAACTAAATAGACACTAGGGAGACCAGCAAAACATAGCTTGCCTCACTACTTTTTTTTTTTTTTTTTTTTTTGCAGGAAAGTGACTACTTTCACTAAACCATCAGTAAATACATCTGATATTTGTCACTGTTATACCACTCCTATGACAAAAGTATTATACAGTTAGATATATAATACAAGAGTATTTATAAAACACCTGTGTACGACACTGTTTATCAATTGGTATGACTTTTATATACCAAACACATGGCTTTGTTAGCCTGTACAGAGTACCATAGAACTTAAAAGCAGAGCCGTGTACTTTCTGGGACATTACATCTAGTATAGCCTATTAGATCAAATGTAGATTGAAAAATAAAGGGAAGATCTTAATGCAATTGTGAACTGATCAAGGCACTTCCCTGAGCACTTGTGACACTCTGGTATAATGGTAAAGTCAAACCATTTAAGATGCCGTTCTCTAAAAATTAGGCTAACACTTCAAACAGCGATTTAGTACCGATTGTCCTTTACAGCTTACCTATTGTTGGAATGGTTGTAACAATTTCTCCGAGCTTCAGTTTGTACAATATAGTCGTCTTTCCTGCAGCATCAAGCCCAACCATCAAGATTCTCATTTCTTTTTTACCAAATAAACCTTTGAAAAGGTTAGTGAATAGATTCCCCATAGTGGCTGGTTAACTGTGTCTCTCGACTATGGTATTTGATGGGTCTGTAAAAAAGGTCAATCATAATAACTTTAATTCTTCCCATGCATAAACATTGAACAGGCCGACAAAGACATACCAAATGGTGGATTATTATTTCTTTTTTTGCTATCTTGCTTTTAGACCTATGGCACAAAATATTATAAGAATTTTGGGATGAGCTCATCTATCTATAGGCCAATTTCAATGAGCCAAGTGAGCCTATGCCATATATGATAAGGATTGGAGCATTATTTAAAGCATTCGAAATTTGCTCTTTGAACTAATTCAAATGACTGGGAAAGTGGTCAGAAGACCACAATGTTCTGAATAGTGAAAATGATGATAAAAATGGATGACCCTTTAAGAGGTTACTATTATCATTGTTATCAATATTATTGGCAGGCATACCCTGGGGAAGGAAGGGAGAGGGGGGACCCAAGGTAGCATAGTGATGTAAAACAATAAACTTAATAATGTCGGGAAAACTTAACATTACAGAATGCTGACGAATAGACATGACTCATTAACCTGTGAATTCACTGGTTTCTGTGTCATTCAGATACTATTAAAATGTCACTTCTGAATTGTTTCAACGGATCACTACAGCATACTGGTTTAAATTAGGACCCACCTAGATCTGGCTGTACCTTTGAATGTTTCTATCCTTCATAAATGGCCAGCAACAACTAATATACACCCCTAAACTTACATTAGTCTACGCCCTCTAGATCCAGTATGAATGACGGAAGTAACCGGCTTTGTCTTCTGACAAACAATTTCAATGAATATTCTTTAAGTCTTGAGCAAAATTCGAAATGACATGAAAGCCTTCAATAATTGTAATGGCTCAAGTCGGATGGCTAGTTAAATTCTGACGAAATGATCTGTTTACATACCAAAATATACCCACCGGTCAATCAGTTACAACGTAAAATGGCGGACGTGGAAGTTCCTTCGTTTTACATGCCACGTCAATGTCCCGCAATTGGGGTCAAAACATTGCGCAAATTGCGTATCCCTATCACGTGATAGAAAAAATGGCGGCGCCCTGTGAGTTCTGATGCGTGGTTAACAGCAAAGTTGTTCTTGACAATTAGTGGGGATTACGGAAAGACTAAAACCCGATCGATAAAGGTACACAAAAATTAGCAGCTGCCTTGTGTAGGGTGTATCTTATTTTTAACAGTTTCAGTTATTGTTCTCGTCTCGGCAGTTTTGAATTTGAGACGGCTGTTGATCGAGAACAGCGGCTACGTGTCTATTTCATTTTCAATTTCTCTGAACTCAGAAAAGGCCTTATACTCTTTATTTAGAAGATAATAGTAAAACATTATATTACCCTTGTTTAGTGTTTAAGTTTTTTCATGTCTTTGTATGTTTGTCAAGTTTTTGTAGTAGTACGTACGTTACTCTTTAGAAGTGATTAACATCTGTTTTGTCAGTGTTCTGATGTCTTCACAAGTTATTGACCACACATTTAGATACTGTACATATTTGCCAAAACGAAATTTCAGCACTTCTCAATTGATAACTGAAAAATACCATGCTGATACTTAATGCTGTCTTGTCCCAGAAAAAGGTTTTATTCTTATTATTTCAATTTTATTTTTATTTATTTTTTTAGTGGAACCTTTTTGTAAATTTATCTGTGTAGATTGCCGATCATCCAAAAGCAGTCACAAGTTACAATGCGTACTTAAACTGCTTTTGAACCTTAAGTTCTCAGTGCTCTTTTACAGGGAAAGGAGACTTAACCCATGTGTTTGATTTTTTGTTTATATAATTTATATTTATTCAAAAACCTCCAACAATGCATAAAATTGATAAATTTGTCCATCTGATTGTTGGATCAATAACAGGAAAAGCTGTTTGCTGAGAAAATTACTATTAAGCTCTTAACATGCCAATCAATGTTTTTTGATGTTATTACATAATTTATTTCAAGATTAACAAGAAATGTGAATCTGTTTCAAGTGTATCTTCCTATCTAACCAACTGACTGCTACAAAACTTACCCTCCTTTTTGAGAAGAAGGTGAACTAGCTCAAGATTGATATCCGGGATTGTGATGAAATTGTTTGTTTGAACTAAACAGTACATTGTTATATGTAGTTATTACATGTGAAAGTTTATAAAACCAGAAGGGAGTTATTTACATTATTAAAGAGAATTTTGTGATATCCTTTTTAGTGCTTTCACAAAGTTTAAAATTATCATTTAGAATAGATCCTATTGATATGTGTCCCAGTGCAAGGCAAAATCATATAACCAAAATTTTGTACCCTAAAATGCAGGTTCAAGTGTAGGATGCTGCTCTTAAACTATATTAAGTTGGAATTTTGAGGAGCAATATTTCTTTTAATAAAAAATGAGACCATTTGCAATTATTTCTTTCTCCTTTAGCTTTTAAATTATGGACATTTTATTTTACAGGCCCAAATACCAGAAACAAAAAGCAGAGAGATAATCAGCCACAATGGGGAATATATTTGGTGTCCTTTTTAAGGGTTTATTTGGAAAAAAGGAGATGAGAATCTTGATGGTTGGGCTTGATGCTGCAGGAAAGACAACTATATTGTACAAACTGAAGCTCGGAGAAATTGTAACAACCATTCCAACAATAGGTTAGTTACTTAATTCTTTCACGTAGTTAGATTGAGTAAGCCTGGTTAATTTCACAACTTCTTGAAATACTTTTTGCGAAAGGGAATGACATAATATTTATAATCCCGCCCTTTTAGGTTAGATTGCTTAGGAAGTCAAAAGTGTTGTACATATCAACCTTACACAACTTAATGTTTGGCTCTAGTTTTGCAATAATCAAGATATGTTTATCTATATATCTGTACTAGTAGCTTGCTGAAGTTTGGGAAATTGATGTACAATAGCAAATTGCTACTTTTTATTTTATCTTTAAAGTCAGCTTGGTGTTGTTAGGTATCTCATTTGTTTTCAACCGATTCATGTCTGATTTCAAGATGTAAATAATATTAGTTAGCCACACAGCAGTCCTGACATCAATTTGAAATTAGGGTAATTTTTTTTTATCTGATAAAAAAGATACTCATAATATTTTAATTTATCTTTTAGGTTTGTATAAAATTTTTTATCCAGATAAAAAAAA